>JBAMNC010001361.1:0-429224 GCA_037902135.1 Cetoscarus ocellatus | reverse complement strand
TTTCTATGTTTGGCTCAAGCTGTCACCCACCAGCCCTCCCTCCCTCCTCCTCTTGTTCTTTTAAATCTCTTGTTCTCTCGCTCCCTCGCCGCCTTCAAAAGGCCGTCTTCTTCTTCACCTGTTAGCGCTTGTTCCTGCGGGGCACATTTTCTCTGCCTCTTTGTTTTCTTTTTTCTTCTTCTTTGGTATTAGAGGGTGTCTGCAGAGAAGCATCTTATCCTCCTGACCACATCAGACGATCCAGCCTCCTCCTGGGACACGGCGATGTGGGGGAGATGGGGGAAAATTCAAGGGGAGAGGGGGTATTTCGGGGGTATTTCTGCAGCAGTAGAGGAGGATAAATCTGGGTTCAGGTTACCTGTATGTGAGGACCAAGAGTGAAAAGTTAACAGCTCAAAGTTTCAGATTAGATGCATCAGACTTCTTCTACGCCGTCTTCCTCTGTTTCTGACTCCATTCATCAATCTCACCAGCAGCGTTCACAGAATTAAATTGAAGTTGGCATCTTCTCAGGCTCTGCTGATCCCTCTGTGAGTGAGTGCATGTTTACCCTCTGTGACGGCACATGATAGAGCTGACAAGTCGTATGAGTAGACACAAAAGATGGAAAAAGAAGTTGTACAAATACGGTAAAGTTGAACGAGTGAAGCTCTACTAATGTCTGACAGAATCCATATGTGGCCTGAAGATCATACATTTACACTCCTGAATAGTTCCTTCCACTGTTGTATACGGTCCACCACAGATTTTTTTTTGACTGCCCTCACAGCAGCACTTCTTTCACAGTCTGTACTCCTTTTCATGGCATAATGAGCAACTCAGCAAAACATGGGAGGGCACCCCCTAAAAAAAATTGCAAAAAATCCCCTGCAACTGGAAACTGCCGTTCTGGTACTCAGAGTAGCAGCATTATTTGGTGTCGGCCCTGGTGCTATTTCCAAACTTAGGACCATGTTCCATTTAATTGGTTAGATCTACCATGAAGCGGGTGTCCCAGGAAGACAACATCCCAAGAAGACCGGTCTCTCACCTTTGGTTCACTAAGGAACCGTAGGCCGTCCTCCATGGTAGGGGATTTTGTCCCAGTTTTGTTGGGCATTACTCACGTGTTTATCTGTGTTGCTCATTCCATGAATGCAAGATCCTTACAAGATTTACCTTGTTTTAAAGGTGACTTATCAGGCTTTCCAATGATATGAAATACAGTACCAACAGGTATTATAAAAGGGGAGATATGACTGACAGAGCACAGTTTAAAGTAAAGAATGGACTATGAAGAAAGAACAGATTCTTTCTTCATAGTCCACTTCAGTTCCTGTTCTAAAGGAATAAAGTTGTTTCTGAAGTAGTGCCTGTAAACAAGACAAGTGTATAAAATGTAAAGCATTAGGGCTTGTGTCCACAGTTGCTGTTTTTCTCTCTGCTGGTGTTGTTTTCAATACAAAACCAATGAAGTGATGTGTTCTCAGTGCTTAGTGACCTGGGTGGAAAGTGCCAACAGCTTCCGCTGCTTTTGTGGCTCCACTCTCGGTGCTCTCAGTTGAAAAAAGTTCAGTTCTTGGCACGGTGCTGTCCTAGTCACTGTCACTTCTCTCTTACTGACCAATCAATACCAAGAAGGGGTGGCTCTTCTGGTGGCTGCTTTGTATATAGAAAAGGCAGAAGAGAAAGTAAACAGATTGATATATATATTTGGGAAGAATTTCTTGGCCTTCAGGCTGCTGTCAGTGGAAGAATATAATTTCTTGATTTTGTTTTTTTTAGGTGATTTGTGCATCAAAAAACGAAAATATAGATCATGTGGTGTAATTTCAAATGGCCATACCAATAGTACCAAGGGTAGAGGAAGTAATTTACTCTCTCCTGGCTGCATACAGTGCTGTTTGTGAGCACTGACAGTTCAAGACCAGGTGGCTGTGAACCCAGGCTCCAAAGACTTGTCATAGGTGAAGGACACAGTGACTTGACTTTGGTGGTGATCCAAATCTGGATGTTGATCCAGGGTTTTTTTTTTCAAAGATTAGTTAACAGTGCAAGATAGGACAGTCTTCCTCTTTTTTTTTTTTTTTTTTACAATAACTTGCCTGATTATGCTGTTAATGCCTTGATGGAGGTTTGTGCTCTCTGCGCACTTCTAGTTGTTTGGATGGAATAAACATTTTGTGGTAACTTGCCTCACTATGTGACATGTTCAAGTTGAACTAAAACAATTTATTTCCAAGGACAGATGGACAGTTATGCCCAATGCACAGCCACATTGGTGTCAGTTTGGCCACAAGCTCCCATTGCTCCATCTTCCCCTCCATCATCTTTTCCTCTTTCAAGAATAATTTATTCCCTCAGAGTGAACTCGCTGAGCACAGATCCTTCCCTCTTCTCTTCCCTCAGTGTGAGGTCGGAGGTGTTTTCCAGTGGGGTTTACTGTTGGAAAGAAGAAGCTCCTCAGACGGGGAAAAAAACACATTTGGGGAATCCGTCCTTTTTTTTTCTTGTATTTTTATGCAGGAAGAGCAGACTCTCTGAGTTGAGTGTCGGCCAAAAGACCTTAAGCTTCTATCAGCAGGGATGGGAAGAGGAAACTGGTTTCTCACCATGCACAAGGTCATCGGGGAGCTGTTATTTTGTTCTCCATGAAGAGTGAAAAGTTTTGTCTTTGAGCTGCAAGGTTTGGCCACTTTTCTCCTGCTAATGAGATGACGTAATCTAATTTTATAGTTCAGTGTGACACACAAATGTGTTTCTGGTCTTAAAGTGTTCCCACTGATGGGGGCTAGATGGCTGATGATTTTTCTTTTTTGCTATTCTAAAAAGGATATACCTCATTTAGATTGGCTCTTGGTTTTTGTAGTTTTTTTAGTTCTTGAATTGTTATTAGATTTACACAGCTTGGACCCACTTTGGACCCTAATGTGTTCAAATAAGGGCGATAAATTTTCCCACTTCACAGCCCTGTCTGTCTGTTGATGGCAATTAATCTATTCTGTAAATTAATAAGCACAAAATCCAAAAAAGAGAACTTTTAAAGGACCCCCACTACCTCATTCCTCCTCTTAAACTTCCCCACATACCCTAATGATCTATATTTCTGAATCCTCAGGTCTGCAGATTCTTCCGCATGTTCTCCGGGAACATTTTTTGGGTTTGATCGAATTAGCTGGTGCAGATTTATCAAAGCTCCAGCTGAATAATAACTGGGTAATTGCTCCTCCCTCCTCGTCTCTCCAGGGTTGGACGGGTGTTATCAGCTCTTAGTCTTGCTGCCTCTCTGCCTCCCGGAGCTGCCAATCTCTCTCAGGGCTTGTCTCCATCTTATCTCCCCCCTCACACTTCACGTTGAGGAACTTCTTAGAGGGCTGGGCTCGACAGATAGCGACTGACCTGTCTCTTCCCTCTGGAGAAGTTTCTTTTTTTAAGCAATCTGTTAACTGCACTCAAATGACTGACTAGATAATCTCCCCGCCTTTTTCCTCTACCATGGGAGAACACACCCTGTACACTCTGAGTGAAGGTGTGTTTTTCTTCCTTTTGTGTTATTCTGTGCTGTTGCCACTTGTTCAGACTGGGAAAAAAAGCTTTAAGTACTATAGATCAGTGTTTATTACCATTGGGAAACTCAAGAGATACAAAGAATGTAAGTTAGAATACTCATGCGCATGGATAAAAACTGTCTTGAAAAGTATGGGAAGTATTTGTCTGTATTTCTTTTGTTAAAGTGAAAGTTACAGTGAAGGAGGTCATATTATGCTTTTTCAAGTTATATTTACCCTTTATTGAGACAGAGTACTTCTATGTGCAAGACAACAAAGTAAAATGACTGATCTGTCTAGCCCTCTAAATAGGCCCATCACTGTAGCATCTTACCACTGTTATATTGGTAGTTCAAGCTCATTGGCTTGAGATGCAGAACTGTGCCAAATTGACTAATTACCTGTAAAACCAGTCTGACCGGACACACATGAGGAGAGGGACCTTTGAATGACAGGAGCTCCAACAGAGTGAATAAAGGGGTGGATCAGGGGTACTTGGTATGTGAAACTAGAATGATTTTTCAACATTAGTGATTGGGAACATACTCTAGTAGTCAATGAAACTGAAGGTATGAACCCGAGTAAAGAGAAAATGTGAACTTTGTACATGCATGCTGTGTTTTTAATATGGAACAACACCAAACTCGACTAAATTTAGTTCAGCAAGGAGTGTATAATCCATACTGTCAAGAGCATCTTCAAGAAAGAAAGCATCTTATGTACTAGAAGGAATTGCTTGCTCTTGACTGCCTTTTGTTTTCTGTGATTTTTAATCCTGTGACTTTAATATTGTATAAATCAGGAAATTTATGGAAAGGTCTGACAGTTATGATTATTATTAAAGAAGCCCATATTTTACCCCAACTTTGGTTCACATATTCATTTTTGATGACTGCAAGGGTATGTTCATGACCACTGATGTCCTAAAAAGTCTCTAGTTTTCACATACCGAGTACCCCTGATCCAGATGATTTCTCTCTGTCTGGGACGCACTGTTAGAGCCCTTGCCTCTTTAAGGCCCCCTTACTAATGTGGACCCAGACTGCTCTGATTAGATGACAGGTTAACTCTGCAGTAATTGGTCAGTTCAGTTCTTCCTGGCGCCATGTTGTCAACAACTCTGCATTCATTCTGCAGTCTGTGCTCTTCACTGGGCTTGCTTATCCAAGCACATGAGCTTAGACTGATGATGCAACAATGATAGGATGTCACATTGGCAGGTCTGTTCAGATGGGTTGGGCTTTTTTTGTGATCAAATGTTTTTATTTTGAATAGTCGATAGGTAAATGACATTAAAACACTAATTAATTCATGCATTTTCTTCCCCCCACCGTCTCACCATACTAAATTTATGATAGCCAAAGATATATTAGAGTGATAATATTTAAGAAATAACAATAATGATAATAGTAACAATAAAAATAATAATAAAAATAAATCAATGAATGAAGTTGTATATTTGGCCAGTGGGTTTGGCCAGGGAGAAGTCATGACTCAGTAAACTTTTTGTCTAGAGCATAGAAGTGCTGTATCACACAGAGAAGACGTGTAACTATCAAAAGTGGTCAAAGGAAGAAACGGTGTGAATTGGCGACAGGGTCATGGGCGCCCCAGCGAGGACTGGCCCGTGTGGTCTGATCCAACAGACGAGCTACTGTTGCTCAAATTGCTGAAAAGTAAATACTGCCTTTGATAGAAAGGTGTCAGAATACACAGTCCATTGTAGTTTGTTGCATTTGGGGATGAATAGCTGCAGACCAACCAGGGTGGTAGGTGATCATAATGTTATGCCTGACTGGGATAAAGTCATGTGAACACATTGTGTTTAAAGTGTGACTATTTTTTTAGAAGTCTTGTGTAAATATAAATTCAGTGGTATTGTTGATTAGTTATGGTCCAAATCTTGAGATTTTAGTGCAGTTTTATTAAAATTACATATATTGTGATATTGTGTTATACAATACTCTCTGCAGGTTGAAATCAAGTTGGCATGTTGTACCAACCACAGCCACCACAGATCTCAAGAGTGACAACACATTTTCATTGGCCTTTTCCTTAAGTAGTGGTACCCAAAGGGCATGAGAGAGTGAGTGGCTCCATCTCACTCCCTTATTCCCCCTCCCAGCCATATCTGA
Organism: Cetoscarus ocellatus; assembly: GCA_037902135.1. Taxonomy (NCBI): domain Eukaryota; kingdom Metazoa; phylum Chordata; class Actinopteri; order Labriformes; family Labridae; genus Cetoscarus; species Cetoscarus ocellatus. The sequence goes on along the minus strand of JBAMNC010001361.1, from coordinate 423,562 downwards.
CATCATTATTTAATTTCAGCCAAAGCCCGGGTGTTAAACAAGACTGTGAAAGTTCTGTGATCTGTGAAAATGGCAGGCAAGATTAACTTGGGCTTCAGCCAGCACCTTCTTGATTGGCTTAATCCCTCAGTGTATTCTCTTTATAATGAAGATAGGACACCTATGCGTTTTTGTGGTGTTGAATATGCAGATCAAAATAAACCACATGGATCCCGTGTGTACACCTGTCTCCATGTAATGAAGCAAGAAAGCTGTCTGTGGACTCAGGTGTCTCGTCTTTGAAGCTGACGCCCTGCGGGGAGTTTGAACTCGAAGAAGGAGGGCCCTGATGTGCACGTCAAAGACAGGCAGCTGACAGAAGTTAAACGACTCCCATAAACCTGCCTCTTCTAACATTTTTCTCAACTTTTCTCCTTTTGATTGACTATCTGATGTTTGAAAGAAAGACAGAAAGAGAGAGAGAGGGTTGCTGCTCCAAAACATTTAATCAAGATGGAGGATCTTTTGAGGGAAAGCTGTTGAATTTCCTTTGTTGTCAAAGACTGCACCCACTCCTTACCTCCTATTGTTTCATTTATCAAAGTCAATCTCATTTCCTTTGAACTTTTCTCCTCCAAAATTGAACCGAGCGCTCACAGAGGGATTTCGAACACCTCGGTTCTCTTTATCAACACATTCAAATGTCTGTTTTCTCTCCCACAATCAGCGAAGGTAGAGGCAGGAGAGCGCCAACTGAGGCATCGCTGCATGAAAAATGCAAATTGACGTTTCAGCATCTCTCCTTTTCAAAATAAAGCGCCCCGCAATCTAGAAAGCGCATCATAATTGAGGAGAGATTGTTAAAGGTAGATCAGCTTTATCCAGAGTTAAGCTTATTAACGTCTTATCAGCAGTCACAGTGCGTTTTTATTGGCTGATTTACCCTCGATGGAAGATGCTTCACGAGGAAGAGATGCTGCAGGATGTCAGAGGAGTTTTTTTTCTTTCTTTCTCTAAACCAGCTGCTGTTTCCTGTCTCACCCCTCTGGGACGTGGAGCGGCCGTGAAAATGTGCATAACAGCAAAATTTCTAAGTGTGTCCGATGTGATTTTTGTCTGTGTGACAGATGGTGCCGCTGACAGTGGGGAGCTGGACCTGAGTGGGATCGATGACAGTGAGATAGAGCTGGTATGTACCTGCTGATTGATGAAGTCCACTGCACCACAAATACAACACAGTCTCGCATAATTTTTTTAATGAACAGGAGAGAAAAGGAGCCTGAAGCTGCTTTAATAAAGTAGTTAAAATGGTAGATGCTCTACCAGGTCGCTAAAGTCCTTTCCATACATGCATCCCAGACAATTTCTTGAAATCTTATGACTTCACATGCCCCTTACAGCACATTTTATTTGATATTTGAAAGAGCCCATATTATTCTTCTTGAGTTTTTATGCCTTTTTTGTGATTAGCTCCTGTGTGATAGAGCACTACTATGTCTGCAGTATCAGGATTTTCTCATATTTATGGCCCCAAAGGCTGCTTTAAATAGCTTTTACCTGGCCCACCTGAGTAGACCTACCAGTGTGATGTCCTACCATTGTTTTGTCATGTTTTTTATGCAAATCAGCCAGTTGGACCTCGACGTCTGTCTAACTTGATGCTTCCCCTGTACTCATGTTGCCATGGCTACGTTTGCTTACCGGCCAGCTTGCCACTTGATTGGCTCTGCTCTGGTCCATGTGACAAAACACAGAGGATGTGCTCGGCTGTCCTCTGTGCACTTCACACAAATCAGGGCTTCTGGTCATAAATATTGAACATGTTTATTATTTATTTCAAGTTAGGGGGGGCCCTCAACCTCTTCTGAGAGGATAAAATGACTTGTAACAGGAAAATCAGGTAAGATCATCTTTAGGACCTCCAGATAATTGGACCTTGGCTGAGTTTGATTGAAAGTGGGTTACCGAGCTGAAAGTCGGCCAGATTGTTGTGTTGTGTGTACCCTGCTTAACCCATTTGGTCTAAGCCAAACAAACTTTGGTTCACATTTTTTGAAGGTTAAGTTGGTTTGGGGTGGTGTTAAGCTCACACAAACTGTAGACTGAACTGTGCATTACTAAGACTTTCAGCCTCTAGTCTTGGATACAGGTTAACATCTACAATCGCAGAATATGGTTACACATCGTTCAGTTAATATGCTAGGCCATCTGACATAGTCTAAACACAGCTTTATATGTATTTGATTGCTCAAAATGCCGCCTTTCTGCTTTGAGTAAAACAATGTTATTTCTCAGCTATTCATCGTGCAGCAATAGGCCGGATGGCAAGAACAAAGACTGTAGATACTGTCCCAGAAAGTCCCGGTTGGCCCTATTGCACAACATTTGACAGGCTTTGGGCCGCCTGATGTGTGAAAGAAAACCAAACCAATGGAAAATTGCAGCAATGTTGCAACTTCACCCTCTAACCAACAAAGTGTGCTGAACTTTCTAAGTGAAAACAAGAGTTTCTACAGACCCATGAGTCATACTGAATTATGATAGAGGTGATGGGAAGCAATAAAGCTATGAAGGAAAAAGACAACACTATTCAATTTGATAGACAAAGAAATGAAGAAAGAGGCTTCAGTAAATTCTTTTTTAATTCCTTTACTGTCTCTCTGCAGTATCTGTTGAGCGAAAGGGAAATCCAAGTCAAGACGGCGCTGTGGATGGCAGAAAACTCAGACTACCTTAAAGAGCAGAAAGGTACTCCCTGAATTAAACATGTCTTTTCTGTTTTTTTGTTTTAAGGCTAAATTTACATTGTCCCAAAGTCTACCCTCCACTTTCTGTTTTTTATCAGCTGAACGGAGTTAAACCTCCAGCTGAACCCAGCAGCTTGTGTTCTGTTGTAATTTTCCCACCGTGTCCTTGTGTTGTTTCTGTTATCGCAAAGTTTGTGTGTTCAGACGATGTCTCGTCTCTGCTTTCAGAGAAGGAAGCAAAGATAGCGAAGGAGAAGGAGCTGGGGATCTACAAAGAAAAGAAGGTAACAGGATTCGGTCTTATAAAGTTTACAGATAAGAGTGGGCATGGTGTCTGAGTGGACGTAAACAGCAAGCTGATTGGACGCAGTGCAGCGGTCAGATGGTTTAACAACAGGGAAGAGGGACCATGAAAGTTTATCAGTGGAAGAAAAGAGTCTAAGCACCAGATAGACAGAAAACAAGAAAACAGGGCTGAAGACTGACTGCAGATAAAACACCAAGCAGTTCTTTCATAGCATGCCAAACCAGTAAAGAAGGGCTAATTTGATTTTCCTATCTTACCTCAATAACCTTTTTATCACCTATCCTAATCTACGATGCTGCAGAGGTAATAGCTGATATCTCCATGTGAGGGTCAAGATGTTAACCTCTCATCAAGACTGCCTTTAGGGTCTTAATTAATGATTATTCCAATATTGATAACTCTGTCAGTGATTTTACTGATATGACAAATAACTGCTTAAAACTAATTTGAGCTTTTGTCCATCGAGCTTTAGAGTGACAGTTAATTTTGGATGTGCCAGAGGGCTCTGCACAATGTCATTATTATGCTCCTCCAAGGCTTCTTATGTATGTGTCTGATGTTAGATAGATATATGTAAGTATGAGTTGTTGGTCAGAATTCACAAAATTCAAACCAGAATTGCCACAGATTGTGGAAAAAGTCTTAACAGATCTTAAATTTGTTTTTTGATATAATGATAGTTTGATGATTAATACTGCATTTTGACTAAGGCCATCTTTACCACATACATTTTGTGCAGCTTCAAGGGCAGCTCCAGAAAACCCTGGAACAAAACAGAGCTTGCCTTATGAAGCTTGTACAGTAAACATTTGAAAATCTTCTGTACTCTATGTGCACTTTCTCAACATCTATCACAAGTCCTCTATCTCTCTGTAAAAGAATCCCCCGTTATTAAATTCATGTGAAGTTATGCATTGTTGAATTAACAATCTCGTACATTTTAGCATATAATAGAAAGACTTTTGATTACTGCTGCTTGTTCTGAATTGGAAAAGCAATTAGCCTCTGCGAGTGTATTTGAACATTTACAGTAAATGCTCCATGCCAACGAGCGAAAGGGGGATGACAGACAGGCTGACGACTTTATCATGGTCCTTTTACCATCAAAAGTGTGAAATATAGCAGTCTTGCATTAACACTGGCTCTAAGATCCCTTTTTTCCAACATGAATGAACAGAACGCGTAATGATATTGTATCAAACAAAGGTCGATAAATGCATGTCAGGGTTTATTTTGAGCCCCTGGGCCAGATATTACAATGAAATAAGATCATTTTCTTCCATTTGTACCTGATGAAACTGGTGTAATTGTAAAGATGACCTCTTGGACAAAATCTGCAAGCTGTATGAAGTCTTTCTATGGTGTACTTTTTGAGTAAGTAATATTTTTGTGTGCTATGAGAATAGATCACTCAAAACGTTGATACAATATTGTGACACATTCTGTTCATTAATGTTGGAAGAAAAGGCATCTTGGAGCCAACGTTGATGCAAGACTCCTTTACTTCATACTTTGATTTTAAAAGGAAAACAAGAACATGATAAAGTTGCACAGCCTGCCTCTCACCCCCCTCTCGCTCATTGGCACAGAGCATTTACCGTAATGTTTCAAATACATGAACACATGGGCCAATTTGACCACAAGAAACAGAGGAGTGGTGGCTTGACCACAGCCTCTCTTGTCTGCCTCGGACTTTCCCTGCTCCAGACCCCTCCTCAGGCCTGGAGCACTTCTGTTTTGCTGCATTTCTACTCTTGCAGGTATTTTCTGGGTTTGGATTTTTTTGGGCTTTGCTCCATTTCTAACTTACAGTGCATTTCTGCTCTTGCATGTGTTTTCCTCCTGTTAGTCATGGCGCAAGTGATTCCATTTTGGTGGTGATTTGATCAGTTGTAGTTTTAGTATTTAGTTTTTTTTTTTTTTTTATCAGTTTGGTCTCTAAAGAGCACATATTCTGCTTTATTTTTAATTTAATATGCCTAATAGTTTGTGTAACACTCCAGCGTACCTTGAAGCACAAGACAAAAAGTCTGCAGCATCAGCCCCTCTTCCCTCTCCTGTCTACAGCAACAGTAGCTGCCTTAAATGGCCCTGCAGTAAACCTACCAGTGTGACATCCTACATCATTTCATCAGCAGTTTAAGCCCGTAGGCTTGGGCTAATGAGCCCAGTACAGAGCAGAGACATTAGAATAAATGCAGATGTGTTGACGACATGGTGCCAAGCAGTGCTGGACTGACCAATCACCACAGAGAAGACCAGCCAGCCAATCAGAGTGGACTTGGGCTTTGTGGGGAAGGAGGCCTTAAAATGGCAGGAGCTCCAAACTAGAAAACAGGAGGAAAACTAGAGGATTTTTTTTTGCCTGTGTGAAAAACTCCCACCGCAGCCAACAACAATTAAATGACAAAAACAGCAAATGCAAGACACTGCAGGAGTTTGCAAACCTTCAAATAGATACAAGTTTGTATATTGTATTTACTATAAATTTAAACATTTCATAAGCTCTGACTATTTTCCTCTCAGTTACAGTTGGAGCTTTTAAAGTACAGGCAATTGAAAATCCATGAGCAATCCAATATTGATACTAATCATATTTAAACAAAGTCTTAGTGACACAGTGAGACAAATGCAGTGTTACACACTTCATTATATAGACTTAACACAGACAGACAGGCAATTATTTCGATTAAACTGGTTCCCTCTCATTCCCTCTCACTGGTTTTGGCACAATAAAGACGTTTTGATAACCCAGCATCTGTTCACTGCTTTAATAGCTTGATTCACTGCAGTGAAACAGACCTTTAATGAGACTCTCTGTCTCCTGACAGCACCGATTCAGCTAACAGCAAACCCACAAATGAGGCAAAGGACGAATAAAACACTTCTTATTTTTACAGACGACAAAGTAAGAATACTTTTCAAGTTTTGACTCATAATATCTGAGGTGATTACCTGCTGCTGTCAGGGTCAGTGAATTAGGAAGAGGATTTTACCCTGAAGTACCTGAAGAGCTCGTCATCGTCGTGTAAAATGTGTTCAAAAGTTTGTTTCCATGAGAGGGACATCCAGCTAATGAGGAGCAATAGTTTTTAGCTAGGTCAAGGTGAACATGGAGGAACTCAAATTGGGTGATGACCCCAATCTGGTGACTTAATTGAGACAAATTGCTGATTGCAGTAATTTGTTCAGCTGTAAATTTGCTTGCAAAGATGTTTCTGCGCCGGTCAAATGTACTCAGTTGTACTTTTTAGAGGGCAAATCTTTCCATGTGCAGCCTAGATGGTTTTATATGAGGATGAAATATTTTTCCATAGCATACCACTTATCTGATCAGCAGAGGTGCTTCAATTTTGAGCAGCACGATAAAAGTCAAGGTCATAATGACACCCATCAAGAATTTAAGCTGCAATTAAGGCAAAACGGCATTGCTTTGCTCCTCCATGTATTCTATTTATTCATTTTTTGTTTGTTTTACCAAGAAAAGTGTCTCAAAGAGTCAAAATTATCCTTTTTTGGGTTCTATAGTATGTTTTACATGTCTAATCCACGTGAAAAGTACTTCTATGCACAAGACAAGAAGTCTAGAGTATCTGGACCTCTCCTTCTCCACCTGTTTACAGTGTCAGTAGCTGCCTGAAATAGTTTGTCTGCCAGTGTGACACAAGGAGTAAAGATTTCCGTCAATTTCATTTTTCAAATGATGTTTTTAGTAATATTCAAGTTTGCATGGCAGGACAATCAAATGGCCGTTTTATTGACAGCTCAGAATTTTAGATTTATCTTGTAGTACAACTGTGATATTGTATTCTGTGGCATTTTAGTGTACTTAAGGTTACTTTTATCACATTAACTACGCAATATCCAGTCAATATTCCCCACTGTCTCTACACTACAGAGACTTTACATAGCTTCTGTGCTGGTAATAGCTGAGGCCAGACCCATGATGTTTAAGCTTGTTTGAAATGCAAAAGTTAATGTGAATCGATTAATCATGTCTGGACTTGCCCTTTTTTTGTGGGACTTCATTTAACACAACCAGGTGGAATACGGAGACTGATAATCTGTGATAGTTTACCACAACTCAAGATGTATGCAAATGGAAAACAACTCAAGTGACTCGCTACAACACGAGGAGGAATAACACAAGTGAGACAAAGCTGCTCTCCCACCGTGTTGACAAAAAGAGACTCCTGAATCAACAATGAAGGTCACTGCATGCAAAAGGGAGCACATGTTCATTTGGTATTCGAACAGCATGAGCCCTTGGTGTAAAAACAAAGACTGCATCAGGTGGAAAATAGAAAAGACACCTGCACAACATGGCAGTAGGCTTTGCCCCAGGCATACAATACGGCTCCAGGTGACTGAGCCTTTCTGTTGTGTGCCCTAAATTGTTGAACAAATTATCTCGGAAAGTCAAAATGTCCCCCACCTAGCCTTCTTATTGGTGTTGTCTTCAAGAGTTGCTTCTTGGATTTAATTCAGCTCGAGGGTTTTGTGGTAGCTGTCTTTAATGTTTTCCATATGTTTGTAATAACTTTTACAGTTCTTTACTGTTTTTGATTTCAGTTTGAATAATTTCTTCTATTCATGCACTCTGCAGTACTTTGATAAACATGTTTGTGGATAGAATGTGCCAGATATTTGAAGTAAATAAGACTGATGCTTGCTTAAAGTGTAGCCTCCACACATGAAAAAGATCCAAATAGTTTTTGTCTCTCATTTCAGTGTGGTTACATTGCTCTCATTTAATTTGTCCATGACCTTGAGCAACTTGACTGGCTGAAAATCTCAAATATTGTTCAGATATTTTGTCCAAATTAAAGCTTCTGTTGTTCTAACGTTGTTTTTGGTGCTTCTTACATCAGCCTAAAAGACCGAAGAAAAACCATCCCCCAATCCGAGCCAACACAGCAGACGAGGCCATCGGGAAGATGTTGGAGCAGAAGAAGATCTCCACCAAGATCAACTACGATGTCCTGAAGGACCTCAACATCAAGCCAGGATCCAGTCCCGCTCGTACGGTCGATTCACCGAAGAAGGAACCGAAGAAACTGACACCACGTGCTCGCACGACTGCAAAAGCTCCACTCAGCCTCAGTACACCCCTCAGCAGCCTGGGAAAAAGGTGGGTTGGATGCATGCTTTTGTACTCCTAGAGGGGTGTCTTGACTTTTTGTTGAGGTCCACATTTAGAGAAATACAAGGATGACCATGCCACTAGGAAGTGGCAGTATTTCTGGGTAGTAAATCAGATTTGAGGGTAGCCCTGTCAGTCTTGGGTACCACTGAATCTGATCGAGTCAAGGTGTGGGAGACTCTGTGCTGCAGAGGAGGGGAGGAGGCTCTCAGTGCATCTCCACGTTTAGACACAAAACAAGAGCAAATGGAACAAAGCTGTCAACTTTGAAGAGGTGTTAGTTCTTGAAGACGGTTTGCATGTTGTGCCTTTTAAATCTGAGATTGATATGAAGCAAAGCGTGAAGAAAATTAGCATTATATGTCTATTTCCTGCTTAATCCATTCATCCTTATTTGTCAGTTGGCATCATGTTTTAACAAGAGTCATGTTTAATTTTACCTTTTGGAATTTGCTTCAGGCCAATTGATAATGGACATGATCCACATTTGGCACCTGGGCCATAGTGTGGACATCTCTGTTATAGGCATGTGTGTTTCTGGTTTTCCCATGTGATTAACAACAGCATGAATGCACCCATACACAAGGTAAGTTATTTATTTAGACCTCAGGCATTCTGACACAGATACAGACCTAGTTTTCCATTTTATTTACTGGTAAATAAAAAGTAAAACCAAAGCCAGGTCCTGGTAGCTCATTAAATGTTCCCACAGCCAGTCTTAAAAAACATTTTAAATTGCTCACTGACATGAAAGAGGACAAAGCAAAAGAGCTCAGAGAAAGTGGAAACCCTTAAAGAAAATTACAGCATTTAGACTCAAAATGAAACCCAGAGAGCTTTAAGTCTCGTGCAGTTTGTGACATTTGTAAGTGGAGTAGTTTGTTTTTGTGTTTGTGTGCTTGAGGTGTTAAAGTTACACATTATATAACACAGTGTTGGTGTCACTGAGTGCATGTAAGAGAGCACACAGCTGGATTTGAGATGAAATGATTGGTTCATTGGTTATATAACAAAGAAATTACTGTAATTGAAGTGATTGACTGTTGCCATTTAACAGACAGTTAAGCCAGAATATTTCTGGCTTCATCTTCTGGCTTTGGGACATTTGGTTTGATAAAACCTGCACTGCATTACTGCCATATTTTACAGACTTAGTTTTTGCTCTTGGTAAAAGTTGGATTAAGATAATCAGTTGGTTATATTTCCTACTTTTGCTCTCTATCCATGCAGTTGTCAACATGAATATTAAGTCATAGAATAAAGACACAAGATAAGAAAAACTTTCATATTCATTATTAAAATCTCTTTATAACGCAAGTCTTCATAGGATTCATCAACACCTGAATTATCATTTCCTTGTATACAAGAAACCAGTGAAAACACCCAATGCAAACCCATCAACCATGTGATGGTCATGGGTTTATTTATTATAATGAAATCTTACATCAAGACAAGACAGTTGTATTTTATGGTGTTAGACTGTACAGGTGTGCCTAATGAAGAGGCCTCAAATTGTACATTTTTCATGCACATCAGCACTGAAAATTCCATCCATATTTTAAATGCATTTTAAGCACTATGACTTCTCTTCTCTCCACAAAACACCCATGTGGTACTGGCTCTACTCACGTCTGTGCGTGACCTGGATCCAGCTGCAGATCCAGACATTTTTTTTAAAGGATTTGTTAACGACGGGGCAATATTTCACATTTTTTACTGGCTAATTTTCAGAAAGGCCTTGGAGCACTTAAAGTTTTGATGAATAAAAATGACAAAAATGATCAATATTGGGTGCCTATGACTTATTTTTTTAGTTGCCATGGTATCAGATTGGTATCAATGGTATTTCTGTACATTGTGATTCCACTGATCATTAAAATGATGATTGGCAATGAAGTGGTGAATCATGACAATGCAGTTTTACCATTTTTTTTTAGATTCTTGATAGTCAGGAGTGCAGAAACTTTTGACAACCTCAGTTAAAAGAAATGTGAGCAGTGTTTTTGTACAACTTAGCTGATGTGTATGAATTTGCTTGCCTATTTTTGATTATGTAGGACTTTAATTTTTTGCCTTAATACTAGAAAGGTATCAGTGTTTTGATTTTTACTGGAATCATATTGATTACTTATTCAGTCTTCTTTTTTTTTATCAGAAAAAGAATAAAGGAGTTCTTTACCTTCACATGTTTTGACTGCCAGCTGCAGTGCAGGACGTGTCCTTATCACATGTTCCTCTCGATTACTTGGAATATTGACTATCATATTGACTTTTTAGGACTCTAGTACAGGGACAGCTTCTTGTCATTTTTTACAGAAAACAGTTTTGAGATTTTATTAATCATGTTTCGCCATTCAAGTTTCAAAGTAAAATTTTGGTCCATGCTGCTCGGCTCTAGTAGATGCCTGATAAACAACACTAAAGTACATAAATCCATGTTTAATTATGCTTGGAGCTTCTCAGTCCCTCAAACGGTTAAATAAGCCTCAGTGCAAACAGCAGATGCTTGATTGAAAAAGGCGAGAAGGATGAAGAGTGTTTACACACGTCTGATGCCGCACCAGACGTTCCTCCTCAGCCACCAGGGTCAAATCTTCCCCCCTTTCTGTTTTTTTTGGCATGCATGGCGGCGGCTTCACTCCACATCGATGAGGCAGCACTTCTTCCCCCGTCTCTCAGAATAATCACCTGCGACAGGGGGACAGATGCTCTGTTTGTGAGGCGGGGGCTCTGCTTCCCTGCTCTTGTGGGATTTTCTTTTTTTTTTCCTGGAGATGCACCTTCTCTGCCAGGATTTGTCTCTGGCTGTTGCTCTCTCCCCCTCCTTTCACGACATGCATTCATAGCGCTGATCCACACCGAGCCTTTCACGTGAATTTAATGGGTTTTCTGCAGCAGGGAGAAAAGCTGAGATGTTTTTTCAGTTTGTTTTGTGTTTGGTGGAAATTGGTTCACTATGGCTCAGTTTTTAAACACCATTTTTAGTTTGTTAGCTTAAGGTACCAATTTAAAGCTCATAAGTGAGACGAACAGGCAACTCCTCCCATTTGTAATCATTTGATTGCAGTTTTGTTGGCCTCCAAACCATTTCTGTGCCCTTGCTGTATTCTATAGAGCTGTGTAATTATGATTATTTCTCATTTTTTTATGATTTATTACAGCTACGACATGGAGTTTAATAGCCCCCAGTATTAGGGTCATGGTTAAGTTTGTGTTGGTTAAACAGAAAAGAAGCAACAAAAGATCCAGGATGCATATTTTTTGGTTCATTCACCTGCAGATTAGTTTTGTCAGGATTAAAGATTACTGTGCCACATCACATATTGCACTGCTTTGTCTTATTGCCATTACCATTTTATAAGATACATGTATTTTCATTGGGTGCTTCCTCGTCAATGCTCAAAATAGGGATGCACTTCACTATCAGTATGATATTGGTATCGGCAGATTATTGCTTCGAAAGCTAGATATCAGTATTGGTAGGTATGAAAATTTCCGCAGATAGTTCCTGACAATATTTAGCCTTATATATATATTTGCATCAAGGTTGTGGTGTTTTTCGCATATTAATCTTAAATTGAGAGCATAAGCTCCCAAAGTTGGCAGTTTTTCTGTCAGCAGGTAAATAAACCAGTGTTTAAGCTTTTGAAAAAGGCAGATGAAGCTTGATTTTACTGTTACTATCAAAACTACATTTAATGTGATGTTAAATGGTGACATATGGTGTAATCTAAAACAAACTACTTTCAGTCATTTCTATAAGTATCTATCATCGACGCAAATTATTTTAAAAATATCAGCATACTAGATATTTATATCATTCATTCCTAGTTTAAAGCAATAATGTGAAGAGTGTTTAAGGTCAGTGACTGCATGTGGTTTGTGTTTCGAAAGCAGGTAATCATGTTTTATGATCATTAGTGTCAATATCTACCAATATAATGTTGATTTTGATTTTGGCCCTAATTGAGCCACCATAGTGTCTTCCATCTTGCCCTGCTTACATTTGTCTGCCATAGTTGGTGCAGCCTGCAGTTATTTAAACGTTGAACAGGAGAGATTCAAAGAAATGGCTCAAACTAAAAAGCAGCATTGAAATTAAGTCTATCTCTTGATTTTGAAGTATTAAAGAAACATAATGTGACTGTTTTAGGAGCATTGTATCATATTTATGATTTCTGAGGTGTGCAGTCACACAGTTGTTTGAGCAACAGCCAGCGCAGTGATGTTAGATACTGAGCGGCACACCCTCTATATGTGTTTTTAAGTCTTTGTGTGTTTATTTCTTTTTATAACTTCTGACTCAGTCTTTGTGCTTTAAAGTTTCATTTTCCTCCCTTGTTGTACTTTTAGATGTCTGAGTCAAGAGTTGCAGCTCTCAAAAATACCACTTTTATTGATACAGGTGTTTTCAAAATAAAGGCATATTGACATCTAGGGTATTTTCTTTTTTTATTTTCAGAGCATTGCAGTTCATACGTAGATACATACATACGTACGTTCGGATGTCTGTGTTTGATGTTGATCATCTAGGTTGGCAAACAGTTTCCACAATGTCAATTCATCTTCAATACAGCAAAACCTCAATACTCCTCTTTTTTTTTAACAAAACAGGGATGTATATAATGGGTACTTTCATTGCAAAGCCATTTTAGCACATAGCCTACTGTGTCAAATACTAGAACCAACTGTGACATGGACCATACGCTTTTTGGCCAGTGAGTGTGTTGGGTCGCCTGTTTTTACCATGAAGTCAAAGCTCACAAAGGAGATTCAGTTAGCATTGTGTCTTGTTACATTTACCCTCCATTAAGGCCAATAGCTTGTTTTGGCAAGTTTATCCAGCACTATACAACAGCACATCTGGTAGGAGGTTGATCTCCAAACCTGGTTGATACCAAACGGAATTTTCTAGTTTCATACCTTGTGTCCTAAAGTTCAAATCTATCTCAAAAAGTCCCATACAGAAACCAGCTTTAAACATAAATGTGGGAACAAAAACTAAGGAAAAGATCTTGTGGAAATTTACAGAGAAAAGTCGAGAAACCCCTCTTACTTAACTGTTGTCAAGTGGATGATAATTTACGCTGTATTTGGGATGGTTGCGGCTCACAAAATAGAGTACATAAGTGATTATACCCTGGGTTTGTGGTTCAATCTCTGGCTCATCTTGTCCTCATGTCTTTAAGCCTGTGGTTGTGTGTGTGTACAGGCCAATTTATTTGTAATTTTGCATCCCCATAATTGGTTTTTCATTTTGCAGCCAGCCAAGATGTTGATGTTCTTATGAAAAAATGAAGACAGATAATAAAAGTGAAGAAATGAAATGCAAAAAGGAAAACACTTAGACAAGAGAGGCTACAAAACAGATAAAAGAACCTGATGTATAACGAAAGAAATTATGAAACTGCTTAAAACAGTGTGTCTTTAACAAGGTAGACACTTGTTAAAGACACACAAGGAGAAATATATACATATAAAGATGGAGGTTTGGAAAAGATGAAAAATAATCCAGAAATGTGAGGAGACTGGAAAAGAGAACAGCCAACTACATAAACCAATAAGGGGGAAAGTAGTCAAATCTTAAAAACAGAGAGTAAAAGTGACATCTGCAAGCCAGGCAACAGGAAAAGCTCTGGATGAATAAATATCAGGATCATAGAAATACTAATCCAACCCTGAAAAGAGCCCAAAACCTCAAAGTTGGACTAAAATCAATAGAGAGCTCTTATCTAAGGGTATAAAACAGCCACACTCTCTGACTCTGACACAATGATTGATGACACAAATTATGACACATTACAGGACTTCCCATTTAGAGGACGGTAATGCGATGCTTTATTGATCGTCGTGGGGAAATTGCCTCTTTGTTCACGCCCCCACAGGGACGTCAAAGGTCATCCTCTGCAGGGAGGAGCTGGCAGTGATACAGTGTCTCTCTTTCAGAGAACTTTGGTGACAGTATGAAGATAAGCTTTCAGCGGATCCATAAATTATAATGAAATATAATTAGTTTGATCATTCTGGGGCTCTTAGTCTGGTTTTATGTAACATTTCTGCCATGTTTGTAGTTCGCCACAGAGTCATTACATCAACTGTAATGATACAAACTAAATTTTGACTTTAATCGTTCTTAGCGGATGGTGCACCACAAATACAGAAGAGAAATAAAGTGAAATGTAAAACACTGTACTTCTACCGACATTTAGCAGAATATCACAAAATATGTGGGTCAGATCTTTCAATATCTCAGAAGGGAAATAAAGTGAAATATAAAACACTGTACTTCTACCGACATTTAGCAGAATATCACAAAATATGTGGGTCAGATCTTTCAATATCTCAGAAAGCCTCTTTGGGATTTTCTTTTGAATTCGGGGATAAACTGATCAGATTTCAGAGGTTATAGTTCAAAGGTTAAGGTCATCCTAACCTCTAATCCTAAGCTCTATTTTGTACATTTGTCTTTTGCACTGAGCATTAAACTAGTAACATTCTGCTGGTAAAAGGCTGAAGATTATCAGGCATTATGTTCACTGCTTCTGCCCACTTGTGGACTCAATATCTCATAAAACTTTTCCAGGCTTTACTTTAAATTGTACACAATTGTTCTCTTTGACTCAAACCTCATTCATGCTGCTTTTTCAAGCTGTAATATTTACGTCCCTGTGATGCCTCGGGGGTGGGGATGAGGGTTATTTTGTTAGCCAACAAGGAAGTTAGTCTGCCACTGGTTCCCTTGACTAAAAGCCTGTGGGATTTTCGTATTTTGGTCTTTGATTTTTGCTGAAATAAACTCTATTACAAACAAAGAATCATTAAAAATTGCATGTTTTTTTACATCATGGTAATCTTCACAAACAATTAACTTTCATAAGTTTTTTTTTTTTTGCTTAAATGTAGTAGACAAGAATAAAAAGCTATTATTCATATTTTGTCAAACTACAACATAGCATTTCAAAGCAGCTACCATGTGTCAAACGTATGTTAACTGTTGTTTCCCCTTATTCTAATGAACTGATTAATTTGGTGCCCATGGCTCTGGCTGTAGTGTGTCAATTATTGTTTAATAAAATACTTTCAGAAAAGACATTCAGGTCCCCCGCCATTTTTGTAGTCCTTGTTAGCAGGACCAACCATCTTTTAAAAAACCTGATGTTGCTTTAAAATTCAAAAGCAGGGCAATTTCAGATCTTTTTTAAGTTCCAAAATGAAATGTTAAGATCTTACATGCATGTGTTCATCTTATTTCAGGCATTTAACTGAAACGCTATTCTAAAATCCCATATACTTTCTGCCATGGGAACCGTAAGTGTTAAAATGCTAACTCAATTTCACATTATTGATACCAATTCTATTATTGATTCTGCTTATTGATCCAGTTCTTTTTTTTCAAGTATATTTCTTGGGTGTTCAATCAATCAATCTCAATCAATCTTTATTTGTATAGCGCCAATTCCAAACAAGTGTTATCTCAAGACACTTTACAATAGAGCACAAAGCTTTTCATATTATGGATACACATATATGCATAGATACATATATACATATATACAAATATATACATCCAACACCCAACATGAATCCTTATAGCCAATCATGAATCCCTCCATCATGGCGGCAAGAAAAAACCCTCTGTGAAGCAGCAGGAAATCTTGAATGTGGACCCCAGTCTCATAATGAACAGCAAATCCACACGATGCTGTGTTGGGTGTGTGGGCGAAGGGAGGGAGGTAAGTGGAGACAAGTGGACTAAAGTAAGAATTAAAGCTAGTGACAGATCCATGGACCAATCATAGACCTGTCACCGTCTAATTTGTTTCTGCTGGAAACAAATTTATTAGAGGTTAGCCTCTTGAGATGCTACAACTTGTTTTCAGGAGGGTCCTCATGTCTGTATGGTCGTGGTGATAATTTTATAGAAGTATAATCAATGAAAGTCTTACTGTTGGCGATAAACGGAGGAAATTCTGCAAATGAGCGTATGCCAGATTCCAACCTGGGCCGGCATAGGTATATATGGGACATGCCTGGTTGCTTACCCCTCCACCAAATCAGCACCTCCTGTTGATCTGAATCCTTAATGATGCCATTATCAACTCCTGTGGATTATTTTGGTGTTGGCAAACGTTGGCTTACACAGGTTTTCAGAGGCAGCTGTGTCAAACACGTCACCTCTGGTATTTAACCCTGGTCTGCATGGATGAATGTTTCTGAAAGTTACTGGTATTTTCTACCAGTGCAGTGAGCATCTTTTGGTCAAAAATGTATCCACACTTTTGACCCCTCCTGTCTCCATGATCACATATTTGACTTCTTTTTTATGCTTCTTCTGGCTGCATGTGATGAGAGTGTGAGGTCCTTGATTAACAAGGCATGCAGAGGAAAGTGAAAGGAACTGATGAAATAACCGATGTGCAGAAAGACTAATGATGTTGATTCCTTGAGGGTGTTGTTATCGATTCTTGATTGGAAATGGTTTTGATTCCCATCCCTAGTCCTAAAGGGCCAAGATGCTGTATATAAGTTGAGCTAAACAAATTAAACTGAAACATATTGCTTGTTCCCTTTAATAAATTAAAATTTTTGCCACATTTTCTTTTACAAGAACATATTTGAGACCCGCAAATGAGAGCCACTGTCTGTAGAGACTAACTTTATTTGTATTTGCTAACCAGGTTCTCCATTTTACATTTAATTGTGAAGAACATGAAATGCCTATGCCTGTGTTTTCAGTGGGCGGATGTTTGCAGCCCTATTGATGCAATAACAGTGGACAACAACAGAGCTGAGGGGGTCGCTGGATTTGAGCTGCTCCAGTTGGCTAATGGCTGCTGCTGCAATGACAAATCTCTGCAGACGTGCTCCATGAATGAAAGACCATCTCCAGTTTCATGTTGTGGTTCTGATCTCTGTGAGGGGCTTCATCAATGGAACAAGCTCTGTCTGGTGTTTTTAAGAATGGACACTCTTTCCTGAAGTGTTCGACCTGAATGAATTTTTAATACCCATTCTTGTTTATCAGTGAATCATTGATGGGAACGTCTGTTGTGAATCATTCATCCTGCACTTTTTCTGCCACTTCCTGAATGAAAACGCTCTCCATCCATTTATCCAGAAACTGCTGAACTCTGCACTCTGTCGCCTTGAATGCACAACAGTGTTTTCGACCCCTGCGGTTTCCCAGTTTTCAGTCGCTCTACCCGCAAGCCATTAGCAGTGAGAAAATGCCCCACGGCTTGGTGGAACAACGGCGTGCTGATAATCTCCTATTCTCTCGTAGCATGTCAGACGTAGCGCTGGAATGAAAAAAATCAGTAGAAATACAAAACCCATCTCAAACAGCGACCGTTGAGCGCAGAATGGTCTCTTTCAGCCCGACACTGGAGGAGCAGACCGTTTCTCCAGCCCCTGAAAAGGTTGTTGTGCTGGTTATTGAAAAAGGGGAGAGGCCTGGTGTCAGGGAGACCTATGAAAGTGTAGGAGAAGGCCTGCTGACAGTGCAGCCATTGTGCCTTGTTTCGAGGCCTCGCTGAGGGGCTACACTGAGGCATTGTGCTGCTTCGGGCCTCCCCTCCTTCTCACTGCTCCTCCTCGAGGCTCCTGCCTGCTCCCAATGCTCCACTCGAGGGTTTGCTCGTGGAGATCTGTGCCCTCACTCTAAAGATCAGCCTGGAGTGTTCAGACAGACGCTCAGCAGCCTTACATTCATAATATGAGGTACACAAATACAAAGATAAATCATTAAAGAGCAAGTAAAGCAGCAAGTATTTGCCAGAGCTCCGTTTATTTTTCTTTACATCCAGCTTAACATTTACAGACGGATGTGTCTCCAACTCCTTCAGCATCCTTCAGCTTGTTTGCTTTGTTCCAAATCAGATGACAAAATGACTCATTGTTGGATTATTCCTTTGGTTTGTTTCATGTTCACACTGCAGCATCGTAAAGCAGACAGAAGCACATATAAATGAAGGGCTTTCCTTCAGTTTAAAGTCTCTGTCTGCTTTTCCCGCTTCGTATGTAAACAGTGCAGTGCTCTCTGGTCACACTGCATCATCAGAAGTTAGTTAGCAAGCTAGACTACCAACAGAATGAGTCCAAGTTTAACTTTGGTCAGTGAGGAGCTTCGATGTAACCAGACACACCAGATGGACTGTTTATTATATACTATAAAGAGTATATTTCACTAGTCCATCTGGGCCATTTAAGGAGGGAAGAACCTTTTAAAAGCATTCCCACTCGATGATTGCATAATCGTCAATCACATTTATTATGGGCCAATCAGATATTGATGTAGGAAGTGTGAAGAACAAAACTAAAGCCACTCCGTCAAACAAATCCTCACCAAAAAATGTTGGAAGTGGAGCAAAAATATCCTTTCAGTGATATTTGTTTTTCACTGATTAAAGAAATGCCATCCAGAGCTGACAAAACTCCTTCTGAGGCTGTTAGCACATATGCTAATCTCCGTACGAACAGTCACTTCCTGCTGCCATCACGGTCATAGCTCCCACCTCTTCCTGCTTTGAAGGATTCTGACTGGAGCTTGGCGAGACGGATCTGCCTGATTACAGGCATTGAATCAGAAGGCTTAAATGCCCCATCAATGTTTTGACACAAGGGCATATTTGACAAATATTTGACACAACTCACAGTTTTAATGTGAGTATCTGTGCCTAAACTAGAGAAACTTTTAACACTTAGCATTGTTGACACCAGTAATCAAAGAGGTCACCAGTTAGCAAGGTAACAACAACACTGTAACACCTGTAGCACTGTGGGCAGAAATGGGAGGGACAAAGTTCTGGAGGCTGATTTGGATTTTGAACCAGCTGATGTTTTTAAGTCCTGTGATGCTCTGCTGGCAAGCTAATGACACACTTCAACCTGTTTGTTGCTTTTATTAGGCACATACTGTAGTGCCAGAGCACCAAAAGTGACCCTTTTGGATTAAAGTTATTGCTATTATTCTTCAGATTAATCAGAGTTGCCCAGTCTTTGTATTAATGTTAACTCTGCTACTGCTGCTGTTGATTCTGCAGCGGATGAGTGAACTTGTTTTCCTGGTTTTGCCAGTTGTGGGGTTGCTTGTGTTCTCACTGCAAGTCCGCCTCTTCTTGGCGATCTTGGCTCAGGTGTTTGGTTCTTGGTTGTTTGTTTGAGTCTGATTTCTTTGTTCACACCTAGTAGGTCTATTTTAAGCAAGATTGTAACAGGGAACTAATCACATTACAATGATCACGATGACACTGGAAGAAGAAGTAGCAGCACTGAAGACAAACATACTGTAACACACTGCAGTATGTTTGTTTAGTACAAGTGTAACGATGCGATACTTCTGTTTCCCAATTGTTATGGTACATGATTTGTTAGCTCGATACTAAATGAGGGCCCAAGGTGCCTTTGCTGGTTCTTAACAGATTATTTTTTTCAGTCTGTAGTTGTGGTTCCTTCACAACACATAAACTTTTCCTCTGTCTCACAGAACTGTCTCAACAACGATTAGTAAAAGGAACATGCATGGGAATTCTTGAGCAATCCCAGATAGAATTTTGATTGTTATTTTCTATTGCACTCTACACAAGATGAGATGACAATTTCTTTTGAAATTATGGGTCCTGAAACCCCACAACTGCTGCTTGAATTGTGTGGTCTGGCCCTGACATGTTGAATGATTTCAAGTCTGATTTTCTCCCACAATGTTTTGCTTGTTGCAACAGAATATTTGTCCAAATCATTTCCCATCGTGCAGTCATTACTTTACTGGTCTCAATTGATTTTTTTTGTCTCCCTGAAATTGAATTGTACAGTTGAACAGTATTTTCATGACTCCAGGTCTGGCTGCCTTTAACGAGGCACCTGAAATAGCCCATTAGAGAAATTGGACACATCACCGACTGGTTACTAGAGATTTTTAAAGCTGACAAACATGGAAGAAAACAAAAACACTTTCTACCTTTTCAGTCATGATTTACCGATTTTTTTCATTTTGGCATTTGCTGTGAAACAAGCCAGAACAACCAGCTGACTTTGCCGATCATCTTTCTTGTTTGTTTTTCTTCTGAAGTCTTGTTTCACTAATTATTCTCTGCCTGAGCGTTGTATAACATGTATCAAATACTGTAAGATGGTCAATGAAAGGGGCTGCACAGTGCGATTTATTATCTCTACTTTGAAAAAAGAAATCATTAAATCTACTAGGCCTCTGATATCGTACTATGCCTTCATTGAATAGGAGCTTGGAAATCAGATAAAACATCATTATTAAATTTTTATTTGGGTCTCGTGCCCTTTTCATTTCCTCCAACTTTATTACCCAGTCCTCTGTCTCTGTTTTCTCCAAGTTTCACTCTGCATCCCACTTTTTGTGTCTGTTTTTGTCTCCCGGCCTCTTCCTCTGTCCTCCATTCTCTTGCCTACTTTTCCCATCCTCGCAGTTAAAAGCCCTCAGCAGCAGCCACAGGCCTCTCGTATCACTCCGCACCATCAGGTCTGCTCTTGCTTTGGGCTTCTGCAACTCCACTAACGAGTTCTTTGCCTTTCTTGTCATCTCTCTGTGTTTCCCCCCTCCTCCCCGTTTTGTCTCTTTCATCTCGGCTCTTGATCTCTCCACTGAAGTGTTTGCTCTTCACCAAACATGCTGTAAATTTGCCTCACTTCACTCAGACAAGTTTGATCGCAGGCCTTGAAAATGAGCCGTTAAATTGGTGTGACGACAGAGCCGAGGGTTTGATGAGACCACTTTGAGTAAACAGAGAGCAGCAAGAGGGAACCTTGTAACTATTACAACTTACTTGGTTCGGCTGAACCAAGTAAGTTATTTTTTCTCAACAATTTTTAACACAGGCCCTGCCATGGAGAACTTTTGTATTTTTTCAGAGTGTTGACTCACACTTCATCTGGTGCTGTGGGTCATAGGACTGGACCAAATAATATCATGTCAGTGACAATGTAGCAAGAGGTTAGTAGTAGAGCTGGGTATTTCCAGCAACCTCACGATGCGATACGTATCCTGATACTGAGGCTACAATACGATACATATCCCAATAAGAGCAAATTATGGCCATTTATTACGCCTTTATCAGAATGCCTGAAAACTGTAATTTTGTCATTTTCATTGCAAAAATAAAAAGATTGTTCTACAACTCAAGATACTTAAATTTAGGTCCTCAAAGATTTTAGACTAAGTTAAAATTTCGAAAATGTGTTTCATCATGTAGTTTGGATCCCATATTGAACTGTGCTATTGATAACATCATCCAAAGTGTATCAACAACAGCTGTCACAGCATCTGAGGCTGTATCGATTCTGTACAGTCTGTATATACACATATTGGCAAGAAGTGCATGATGATATTTTGCCGTATCGATATTTTGAGCACAGGCCTAGTTAGTAGGCACTGATTTAAATGGATTTGAGTTGAACTGAAATTGTTTTGACTTGGTTTGAAAACACTTGTAGGCATCATATCTCAAGCACTTCTTGGGAGTTATTTCAAACTGTTCAGTCAAATTCGAAGAATAAGGAAATTTAGCTTGAGAGTTCTTATGTCAAGTTGTTGTATTTTTGTTGATCCCTTGATTGTGATTATAAAATCACAGAAACACTGAGATTTCTTTCAAACTTATATTATATTATATTATATTGTATTATAAGGTTTACGTCACTGTGACATCAAATGTTGTTAAGAAAATCAAATCACATGACTTGAATAATACATTCTGCAAAGACAGATAACCAGCAGGCTATGGTTCTAGTTTGATGAAGTGAAACTGAGAAAAGTACAAAGGAATGTTTTCAATAGATAAGTCAAAAGATTGTTTTAAGTGGACTTGTTTTGTACAGAACACATACATTTTATTATTGTATCTACAGTAAAGTTTAAGGTAACTGTAATAGAGCTGATCTGTCTTTGAATGAGAAAGGTTTGTCAGAGTACACAGGAATGGGTTAGTGCTAGAAGGAATTCCATTAAGCAGATGTAGAATTATTGTCCTTAGAGAGTACTTGACAAAGCCATGTCAACCACGTCAGTTGATTGATTTGAAGAAGTCTTTGGAAAACTTTCAAAGCCAGTCCTTGGACGCAGCCATACTGTAAATGCTCTGTCAACCTTACATTTATGGCTGAGTTGAGCTGGTACTTGAGGCAGTCTGACTGTTACCAACTTTATGTGAGTCTGTAGCCATTTCAGTCATGTCTCTAACTATCCAAAACGAAAACCCCTAAGAAAAACAACAGTGAGAGGCGTTAGATATACGTATATTAAATATTTAAACTGAAGCCACTTTTTGAACCAGTCCACAAACATATTCATCAACTTTTCCCAGTACACCATATAACTTCTAGTTTTCTACAGCCAGTCTCAAGCTGACACTCGAGATTTTGATCTGAGATCTGAGACTCAGATTTTGTTACTTCCACGTTGGTTTCATTTTCCAGCACGGGAGGTTGGTAAGAAGTGGTTCTGTGACTTTCATGTGGTCTCTGAAGGCCTCTCATTGTAACTGAACTGTTGTAAAACACACTCCTAGTGCTGTTTCCTCCTTGTAGACACTTTGTTTTACTGACATGAACAAACTACTGTTGCCCTAGGGCAGTACCAACTCTTGCAAGACAACCTTGTCATTCGGCCGAACTTACATAGTGCTATATGCAGGCAACCATGCTCTAGGAGAGTGGGATGGACGCCATTCTTTCTGTTAAAAGAGTGATTATGAAAAGACTTTCTTTGAGATGGAAATATCTTGAATGTTAGTATTTTCTCATGTGAAAATTTGACTGAACTCTTGTCCTTAGGAGTCAAGTGTTGAGGTATACAAGACATACATAGTACATCCATGACGATGACAGCTGCTTTGTACAGAATTAAAGGTTACACATCGTTGCTTTAAAAATCTGAAGGCACTATATTAAAGACAGTTTTAGAGTTTTAGAGTTTAAAAAGACTCCTATTTGATCTTAAATCAGGGATAAACTTAAAATCTGCTGATAAGAATTCATTTGGTTTTCTCTGGTTTTCAATGCTTCATACAATATCTCAGTAGTGCTGTTAGCGAGAATGCAAAGGCTTTCTGTAACTGTACACTTTGTCCAGCTGCAGCTCTGTGTTTGTTCTCCATTTGCTTAATGTCTTTACTCTCTGATGCACAATTCCACAAAAACACCAGAACCAGACCTCTCTTCTCTGTAGATGCATATTTTCAACACTTCCCCC
Organism: Cetoscarus ocellatus; assembly: GCA_037902135.1. Taxonomy (NCBI): domain Eukaryota; kingdom Metazoa; phylum Chordata; class Actinopteri; order Labriformes; family Labridae; genus Cetoscarus; species Cetoscarus ocellatus. The sequence goes on along the minus strand of JBAMNC010001361.1, from coordinate 400,169 downwards.
TCCTTCCTCTTCGGGTTTGTCCCTCTCTTATCTCATCTTTTTCTCTTTGCGTCACTCCATTTCACCTCTGTCCCTCCCTTCCTCTCACTCCATTTGCCCCGTCCTTCATTCTGTATTCTTACTAACTGGACCCGTCAGAGCCCTGCTGCACTGACTGTACAGTCTGTCTTTAGGTTTAGACGTCCCATGCACTTATTCTCTTCTTCCTTTCTTTTAATACCCCCTTCCCTCTTCCTCTGCACCCTCCACCTCCTCCAACCAGCTGCCAAACAGACCCTCCCTGTTCCCTCCATCCCCACTGGAGGATGGAAAAGCAGTCTTCCAGAAATAGCCCAGATAATTGCCCTCCAGTGATATTTTTTCCTCCCCTCTCTTGCCTTTTGAGCCTCTCTGTTCTTTTCCCATTCAACGCTTTCTTCCTTTTGTCTTTTTTTTAAAGGACTTTTCTGAATCCTGAGCTTTTTTGGGGGGAAGAAAAGAAAGGACAGAAAAGACAAATTCCTCTCTGCATATTTTTCCTTGGAGTAAGAAGAGTCAAGGCTACCACTTTGGTCTGTGTTGGTTTTCCAGAAATGTAAATCTGACCGGCAGACTGAGCCAACGCTGAGGTAAAAGTTGAAGATTCAGCACTTTTTTCTGGTCATATGTTACCGCTGCCACCGCTCCTCGGAGAGCTGTGCCAAGGAACGAGGGTAGGGGGGAGAAAAAAAGGAAATACTTCCCATTTTGGTTTTCCAGCCTGTCAGAGCAGGTGTCATGAGAAAGTCAAAAAGTCAGCCGCGTGTTGCAGAAACTTCACAGAAACAGGAAAAACTGACTCCAGTTAAATCTCCACCCGCAGCGAAGGGGAAAAGAGAGGGGAGGGGGTCTGCAGATTGGATCATATTTTCCTGCACGGCACATTCGATGGAAGAGGATGTTTTTCCTTGTTATACGAGCAGCTGTGTTAGGGGAGGGTGTATAATTTGTTTGTGGTTTGCAGCCCCTCCCTGTATGCCTCTGTTCCCTCAACGCCCCTACCTCCCCCTCCCCTCCCCTCCCTTCCCCTCCAGCACACTGTGACCAATGAGCCATTGGATGTTGGTGGAGGTTAAACAACAGACAAACTGATAGACAGAGAGGGTCATGGCCTAACACACTGTTCACCTATTTGTCATTTTGAGTTCAGGTTTTACACAGGCCTCACAAACTCTGCAGCTTTACTGAATTATAAAAAACGAATGAAATACATTCACTGGTTAATTTTCAGGTACACCTTGTGAGCACCGGGTTGGACCCCCTTTTACTTACAGAAATGCTTTAATTCTTTATGTTATAGGTTCAACAAAATGCTGGATTCCTCAGAGTCCATATTGACATGATATCATCATACAGTTGGTGCAGATTTGTCGGCTGTACATCTATGGTACGAGGGTATTCTATTGGATTAAGATCTGGTGACTGTGGAGGCCACTGCAGGACGGTGAACTCAATTTCATGTTCAAGAAACCAGTTTGAGGTGATTTAAGCTGTTGACATAGCATGTTATTCTAGTGGAAGTAACCATAAGAAGATGGGTACCCTGCAGTCTTGGCATAATGGACTTGGTCAGCAACTATACTCTGGTAGGCTGTGGCCAGTACTAATCTGACTTGGTACTAAAGCGGGGTACACACATAAAGATTATTGGGCTGTTTTTGTCCTGACTTACCCCCTTCCCGACCAAGAATGGCAAATGCCAGGTTGATTTATGTCTTACAAGATTATCCTATAAGATTATCCTGTGGTCTGAGGTGTGTTAAGAGTGAAATTGTCCTGATAATCGGCTCCAAAAGGCCGAGGACTCCTAAGTCATGACTAAGTGAATTGTGACGTGGAACAGAATGTAGCCAATCACGAAGCGAGCTGACTGAGGAACAAGGAAGCAGGCATAAATAAAGCAAGCATGGCTGCATAATCAGTAGAATATAAAGTCCGTGTTCAAGCTGTCTTCAGGATTTTTTCCACCGTCTTTTCTTTTCTTTTTTTAGTTCGTTCTGGATTTTTCCGTCAAAAATAGTCCCAAGACCACCATCATTCCCTCCTCTCTTATGTCCTCTTCCATGTTGCGTGTTGTGTTTTCTGGTTGTTGAGATTGTTTCTTCTTCTCTATTTTGTCAGATCATGTTTGATCACGCAAGATATCTGTCTTTGAGGACTAGATGATATATCGGTAGTGGGACAGAATCGTTATGTGTGTGGTGTGTTGTGTTAAGATTATCAGAGCACACCACACACAGTACAATCAAAACTCTTCAATGCCTGATTTTTTATCTTCATGTGTGGGGTCTCTTACAAATAAAAAATCTCTTCAGATTTAGAAAATCCTAATTAGTGGGCACTGCTTAAGATGCCAGAAGTATGCCAAGAAAATATTCCCCACACCGTTGCACCACCACCATCATCAGCCTGAACTATTAATGCAAGGCATGGATCCATGCTTTATTGTTGTTGATGGCAAATTCTGTTCAGTCAGTCACAGTCATTATGGGCCAATCAGATAATACAAGTAGGTAGGCTCTACTGACGTGGTATAAAGTACAAAATGTAAGCCACTTCGAAGAACAAACTCTCACCAAAACTTGTCAGAAGTGGAGTGAAAATGCACTTTCTATCGATAAATGCATTAGAATCTGTGCTAATCTCTGTATAAGCAGTCACTTACTGCTGTCGTCTCCCTCGGCTGAGCACAATTTTAGAGGATTGGAGCTTGCCTAGATGGATCTGTCTGATTCTAGGTATGGATTCAGGTGGATCCAGCTGCTCTGCAAGGTTAAAACATCACAGGCTCTTGAACACATTTAACACAGCAGTCAGAAATCTACTGTTTATTACCTCGGCCAAGGAGGTTTATTTTTTGCCGGCATATGTTTGTTTGTTTGTTTGTTTGTTAGCAAGATTACGGAAAAACTACTGGATGGACTTTGCTGGAATTTTCAGGAGATGTTGGGAATTGCTCAAATTAAAAATGATTAGATTTTAGTGATGATCCAGATAACCACTATCAATGAACAATTGTTTTTGCTCAATGATTGTCTAACTAATAATGATATCAACATGATTCCAAGTGCTAGTTGTGGGCTTTCAGGGTCAAGGAATCATATTGTGATGGCAACTTTACCATAGAACTATTGCTTATAGATACAACAGCAATTTGTGAGCTACCTTGGCGAAGGTTTGTGCTCTTTAAGTGCTTTCTAGTCATGCATGCAGACATATGAATATCCAGGTTTCTCTGTGTCCATGTTAATGAACTCCTTGAAACTGAGTCTGAGCCCCTCTCTACTGTATGATGTTTGATCCCATGATGTCCAAGCCTATATGTGACACTTCTTCCAGAAGCTAACAAGCCTGATCCTCTGCTGTTTGCATGTAAAATAAAGCCGGTTTCACATATATTTACATTTAAGTCATCATATTTACATTTATCCACAGAGATGTTCACATATTTAATCCCTCCCACTCGCCACCCTCCCAAGACAAACCCATTTCTCACGAAGAGCGCAAGAAACGAGAGCATCTCTTTGATTCTGGACATCCGGCTCCGCTCACAGCAGCTTTGCCGCTGCAGCCTGCTCCATCCAAAAACAGCTTTCAACGGCCAAACCTTTGTTCTCCAGCGTGCCCCGCACTGTAACTAATGGGGCAGCCAGGCCTGGAATTTCAAGGGGGGAACTCTTAAACTGGGCCATTTGGAAAACATCCCAGTTTTTATCCCCGGCTTAGCCACGGGAAAAGGAAGAAAACAGCCCAGCCAGCAAGCGAAAATGTTGACACTTAAAGAGTTGATACTATTGTGGTAGTTCACGGCCTCACAGAGCCACTGCGTAGATTAACAGCTGAAGACTTTCTCCCCTCTGGAGCCACGAGCAGAGACGCTTTAACTCTGAGATACACTGAGAGTCTCCCTCTTTTGTCCCATTTTATCTCCACTCTCAAGTCGGTCTTCCCTTTCTTTAAACCCAAGATGATATTAGTTTCATTTTTATATTTTACTCCCCTTCCCCACTAAGTTTTATTGACACCCCCACCCCCCCACCCCAAGCCATTGCCAGTTGTCAGCCAGTGGCTAAACGGCCTCCCTCAATCGCCTTTTCAGCTCCGGCTTAGTCTCATTGGCAGTAAGCTGATTAGGAACGAGCCGCTAAGCCAGGCAGAGACTGATAGCCTAACAGAGAGAGTCGTGGCAGAGTGGATGAGGGAAGGAGGTGAGGTAGCAGAGGAGGGTGAGACAGAGGAAACTGGTGAAAGGAAAGACAGGAGCCAGATGGATAAGAGGTAGGGCTGGGAAAGATGCAAGTTTATAAGACGTATCAGTGTTAGGGCTGTCACTTTATATTTGATGTTCGAATATCGAGCATGGGAGTAAAAACCCTTCCTTAACTGTAAATATAAATTTGAATTGAAAGTACACAGTTCTGCAGCACATTAGGGCGCCTGAAGCAGTGAATCTACAGTCATCTACAATCTGTTATATCATCAGAAGATTTCAAGAATTTAGAGAAATAACTGGAAGAAAACCAGCCAAAAGAGGGACGGCCTAGTCATCATCCTTTGTTGTAGGAAGAGGTTGGAGCTACGAAGCACGACAACAGCAGGAAGAAACTGTTTGTACAGAGATTAACATTGATGCTAACAGCTTCAGTAGCAGTTTTATCAGATCTTGACTGCATTTCTTTGTTAAATCAATCAAACAATCAATCATTCTTTTTGTGTAATGCCAATTCATAACAAGTGTTATCTCAAGACACTTAACAATAGAGCAGGCTGAAGACAAGCTCTTCACTTTATGGATACACATATATGCATGGATACATATATACATATACAGTATAAAATACACACATACATATATATCCACATATATACATCCAACACCCAACATGAATCCAATAGCCAATCAGGAATCCCTCCATCATGGCAGTAAGAAAAAACCATCTGTTAAGCAGCAGGAAATCTTGAATGTGGACCCCAGTCTCATGATGAACAGCCATCCACACTATGCTGTGTTGGGTGTGTGGGCGAAGGAAGGGAGGTGGGCAGAGACAAGTGGACTAAAGTAAGAACTAAAGCTAGTGACAGATCCATGGGCCGATCATAGACCTATCTTCGTCATATTTGTCTCTGCTGAATATAAATCATTAGAAGTTAGCCTCTTGAGATGCAACATCTCATGTTCAGAAGGGTCCTCATGTATGTATGATTGTACCGATAATTTTATAGAAGTATAATCAATAATAATCATGAAAATGGAATTCATTGAATTAAATGAAAAACAAGTAACAAAACTACAAACCTCTCTGTCGAGAAGATATTTTCACCTGACTACCGGCATGTCTTGGTGAGAGTTTGTTCTACTAAGTGTGAAAAAACAATCAGGTTTATCTGTTGAACATTAAATATCTTATGTAGTGTATGCAATTGAATATAGGTCGAAAAGGATTTGTAAATCATTGTGTTCTTTTTATAATTACGTTTCACATAACATCCTAACTTCATTGTTATTGGGTTTTGTACTATTTTGCTTTTTCTTTAATAGAAATAATAGGTTTCTTTTCTTTTTAAAATCCACTGATTATTAAAATAATCAAGATGTGTCTTTTTCACTCTGGTCTAAATTTTCCAGCCCTAAAAAAAGGAATATTTTTTTTTAATGTAAGATATTCAGGTTGTCTTGCAGGAAAGTGTTGGATATATCATAGCAAAGTGGCACAGTAGGTAAAGGAGCATCTATATCCAACCTAGTTTGGCCTTAAGTTTACTGTAGAGGAGGTGGAGTTTGGTCAGAGGAAGATCTCCCCACAGAGAGTCGTGAGCTTTAAAGCATCATAGATTCAAGCGTGCCTGAAGGGCAAGAGAGGCCAAAGAAGAGATAAAGCTGAGTAGATGTGCTTTGGTTGTCGTGAAGTTTAATGGATCGAGATAGAAATGTGTTTGATGGAGAATGTAAAATGCGGAGAAAATTGAATGTGATTGTGTTCACTCTAAAGGTGCATTCACACCGTACGTGACTTGGGCGACCACTCTCCATGCAAAGTCAATGTACAGCCGCGATGGGGTGGGGCCCAGTCTCACGCAATGCGACGGATGCGATCTGGGCAGCTTGGTCGCACTACCGGGTCGCTTGGGACGCGTGACTGGGACGCGTGACCAGGTCGTGTTGCTTGGTTGCCAAAGGTCAAAAATTTTAACTTTTTGGGCGACGTTGCGTGTGGCTGTGCCGCGACACCAATCAGCGTTGTGTGGGTGCGTGACAACACCTGTGACAGTTAACAACAACAGTTTTTATTACAGATCACTTTGGAGTGGCAATTCATGTCCATGTAGGAACATTAGTTAGTGAGTACATTAGTTCTGCCTTATTCAACAGAAGTGGTGGTTCTCTGCAGTCCTGTCCTTCCCCCGACCCATTTATCAGCCCAAAGGACACGAAAAGGGCCATCAGCTGCAGTGTTTAACAGTTGGTAGATGAGTGAAAAGGATGCAGTTGGAATAATGTCAGCTAATACATACAAATATATGATATATATGATATGATATGATCGCTATGAAACTTGAGCAGGCGTGACATCACTGAGCAGGAGCCATTTTATGGACATGTGACTTGGGTGGGCGACGCGATCTAGGTCGCCAAGTTGCGTTCGGTGTGAATGCATCTAAAAGTGGGGGTGGGCAACTGGCTCTTCAGGGCCTACATGCAGTCCCCCTAATCTCTTTATGCTGCCCACCATCAATTCAAACTATGAAGTAAAGAAATGTATATACATAGAAATTACTGAAAATCTGGCTTGAAAAGTTAAAAAAAGGATATTTCCATTTATAACCGATTAGAACTGTTTCTGTAAACAATTTCTTGTCTAATTACCAAAGGCATTTTTGGTGGGAGGCTGATAAATGGGGACAATGATTTGATGTAGATGAGGAGAGCCAGCTGCTTTACACATAGTAGAATAGACACAGAAGAAGACCCAGTCTTTCTAAACTGTTTTACCTTTGCTGTTTGGAGCCCAGAGAGGTTTTGCTTGTCCTCCATTTTCTCAAGGTGAACTTTCTTTTGTTGAGGTCAAGAGAGCAATGAACGTTAGGGTTGGATCGGGCAGTTCACTGCTGTGCTGTGTATTTTCTATGTGAACTATATTTACAATTTGAGTAGGTTTTTTGCCTCCATGCTGGACCAGATATTTGAATTTTAAGTGTAAGGTGACAGCCCTCATGTTGATGAAGGGGGAAAATGACCACAGAGGTTATAAATCCTTGAATGATTGTCTTACTTTTACCTTGTTGCCTGTCTTTTTGGGAGGGCCAACTGCATAGGTGGGAGGACCCAAGCCCCCATGGCCCAACAACCTGTGCAGCATCTGGTTCAGACACAGAAATGTTGATATTGTAACTTCCTGTTTATTTGTTCTTTATGTTGAATTGTAAGTAGAAATCATTAATTTGAAAGTGTCTTGCACTGCAACAGATTTTCCCCAATGGCAAGCAAAGTTGTCCATACCCCCTCTAAAGTATGAAAGACAAAAAAAAGAAGTACCTCCTAAAAAAAGGTCCTCTAAAGCAAAAATATAGAGTCAGCAAGAGGAGAGGAAGTACCTCTAAACCTGGGCACCATACCTCAGCATTCACTCTTCATTTGGTACAATTTCATGCATTTCTGCTCTACTTTGAATTTTGTGTATCAGCAGTCAAGTCTTGACCCAGTCTTGAAGAGGTGGAGGAGGTAAATGAAATATGATAATCTTTTTTTTATAGAAACTGTTGAGTGAGGAGGTCAGATTAAGACAGAGAAATGGTGTCAAAGGAAAAGAGAAAACTGTGACCTCCTTGAGGAGGTGAAGGAGGCAGGAAGAGCAGCAGCACTGCACTCTTTACAAACACAAACAGAAGGATTTAGACCTTTAACAGAGATCAAGAGGTAAAGAGGGCAAACAAACAGAGAGGAAAGAGACGCTTTGAGAGAGAAAAATATGACCTGAAACACTTTAACGCTCTGAAAACTGATGGAGCTCATAATCTGCCTTTTGTTGACTGTAGCAGGGACGACAAGCAAAATTCTGTTAGAGTTTAATATTTGATAAAGAGATTCTGTTTGTATCAATGTTTAAAAATTAGATTAACATTTTATACAAACAAGTTAATTTCTGTTGGCTTCTTAAAAATGTTAGAGTCTTGGAGAAAGCTTTCTCTGTAAGTCAGTGTTATCTTCATTTTTCAGGCTTTCTCATAAATGGAGAGAATTATACTCCAGTTAAAGTTGACAGAGCAGACTGAAGTGTGATGAGTTCACAAAAATGGGCTCTTTTTTTATAGCAGACATATTGACTTACCATCTGTAGATAAACAGATTGTTACTAATAATAGTAAATGGCCTCAGTCTGTCCCGGCAAGCCAAAACAGTGTAACCAAGAGCCAGCAGGCAATGTATCAACCTTCTCGCCGAGAAATGATTCTGCCAACTAAAGTACACACAAACAACACTGTACCAAAAACTTCAGCTAAGGTCAAAAGCCTTTTTTTTTTTTTTTTAAATTGTAATTACCAAGCAAAATATGAATTTGGCAGGGTCTCACTATGTAAATCAACCTTGCTGTTTTGATGACAGTGTTTGTTTTATATCTTTTAAACCTGTGGCTTCATTCATAAGTGATTAACTTCGTGTACTATGGTTTTAGGTTCCACTATTATATAAGGAAAGGAGCAATATTGTTAAGTTTGAATGGAAAATCTTCCTACATGATTTCATTTATTTTCATGGAGAGGTGTAGTATCTACCAAGAAAGAACTACCTGACTTTAACTCAATAAAACCCTATAGAGGGTGGAGCTAAAAGTGCTGCAGTCCATTGATTGGTCACAAAAATTGTCAATTTCCATTTGATAGCAACTAAAATAAAACTCAAAGTACCTCGCATTCAAATAAGCCATTTTAGAGTGATTGGTCCTCCATTGTGACCCAACACACCAGATGGATTGTTTAATACATACAATAAAGAATTCATCTCACGTTCCATCAGTCACATTCATTACAGACCAGGCTCTTGGGGAGTAGGTCTCTTTAAATCTTTGTAACAGCAGATTAAAGGCATTAGAAGAAAACGAAACAAGCTGTGGACACTTTCACTGATGATTTTTTGTGCTGTGGCACAAATTGGTAATTTCTGTTGCTCTGTTTGTAATTGTTCCATGTCTGCAATGTGAGAAGTGTTCTGCTGCCTGTCTTGGCCAGAAAACTCTTAAAAATGAGATTCTTAATCTCAATGAGATTCTCCCGGTTAAAAACAATTTGTAAAATAAATAAATAAATATGCATCCCTAGTGTTCACACATACAGCGTATCCAGAAAAGCATCTGGAACTTTTCAGAAGCTGAATACTGTTGCAAATTTAGTTTTTTTTTTGGTTTTTGAGGCAGGAAATTCATTCAGAAATAGTTCACATGAAATTCCAGCTTGGTTCAAGCCTTCTGGTTTCTTGCTCTTGTTACTGGCAACATGTTCACATCATTTGATTGTCTTATTTTATGGGTTCAGTGAGCGTCCATAACCACAACCTCTTTTTTCTTTCTTCTGAATGAATACTTACTCACATTTCAAAGGAATTCTGTAAACAAGTTGACGTCCATCGAGAAACATTTCACTGGAACTGTAAGATGTTCTGGAGCGCACCCTCGGAGTCCACAGACACAGTTTTTATTTACAGGACGATGTTTTTCCTTGTAATTTTCTTCAGCATTATAGTCGTTGTTAACACGAAATATACAAAACATTCAATCTTTTATTTCTACGCAAAGAGAGAGAAAGAGAAAGTCAAACCAAAGGAAGGGTTTTATTGTATCTGTTTAGAAAACGAAGGCAGAAAAGTTTTTTCTGTTTATCTCAGGTTTAGATGGCTAAAGAAGTTCAGGGTAAGATATGGAACACAGACTGATATCTCCAGTCTTGTTTTGAGTTCTCGAGGTGGTCCACAGCAACACATGTGTGTTTGGTGTGTGTTTATTGGAGCTGTGTATCATCCTTTTATTACAGCTCAACAGAAGCTCCCATTGTTTTCCTCTGAGAGTGATTTATACACGGCTGCTGTGTCGCACGGTGAGGCCTAACAGGGCATCAGGAGCCACTCCCCGCTGCTGTAAATGGTCGCCATGGATACTGAGGTCTGCCAAAAAGTCTGCCGCCTCAGCCCACCGGCAGAGCTGTTGACAACCGCTTGACCCCTGACCTCCACAAGTGACTCCATGAGGTTGTCAGTGAGCATAGATTAATCTGCTGTCACATGGAGGACGTGTGCTTCAATAATGTGATACCCCGGAACTAAAATGTATTTTTTATTTTGAATTAGAGGTTTCAATGCTAACAAGGTCGTCCATGATGCTTTTTAGCCAACATTAGGATTGCCTAATTATCTATCCTTCCTTTATATGCACCGAAAACCACTCAGATATTATGTTTAATATATCAGCATTAAGACTTGAATGATGTGCTTTATAATAAAGCTTTTGTGTTTTACAACTACTTGTAGTTTATTATATCTTATATGATACAATAAAATAAGAAAAACATATTTTTTTCAGTAAAAAAAACCAAAACATAAGAGATAAAACTGTGACTTTGTATGGAACTGTGATTGCCGTATTAGGCTATTTGACCACACTCAGTTGACCAAATCATAGCAATATAAGCAAGAAATTAGCGGGTCATTGAAAACAAGATTTTTTTTTTTAACTAAAACAATTAGAGATTCGACTATACACTTAGCCCCTGATTTGTTATCAACCTTGTTTTGTTGTTCAGGATGTTTGGTTGGGTTCATTTTTCTTTTTATTCCATTCTTTGGCAAAAGATATTTTTTACTATTTAATTATTTCTTTCTTAATTTTAAGAAAAACATCTTTAAACATCCTTAATGTTAAAAATTAACACATTGAAAAAACTTCAGTTCATGTTCTCTTTACCCCTAGCTAACATCTATTGTATCAGTTTTATATTACTGGAAAATAAAAAAAATAGATTGTACAAACAGCTGTAAGTATCCATGTTTCTAAACAAGAACCACAATTTCTTCTTTATATTTTGTAATTGAGCACATCATGATGACACACTTATTCATTTCTTCTGTTTGTCATTGTTTTGAACTGTCACTGAACACATCATGAAACCATTAATGCATTTTCAAGCTTTTCTTCTCAATAACTTCTTGCTATTCTTGTAAAGCTTTCCCTCAAACACACCACATTGGAACAGACAAATATCACTTTAATGAACATGGCTGTCAAAACAAACCAAACCAAAAACCACTCAGAAATGCTTTTTGTCAGGTCCCCGGCCATATTTGTAGCAGTTGGTTAGCAACCATTGTTTTAAACACACAACATTGGTTTATGATTCAAAAGCAGGCAACATCAGATTCATTTTATTATTTCCCATTTAACACTAAATCTCATGTGCATGCGTTCACCATGAACCTTACATCAGGCATTTATCTGAAACCAGTATTCCAAATCCCATCTACTTTAGGGAGTTTGGAACCAGGAAATGCTAAATGCTAATTCACTTCTGCATTTTGGACTCATTCTTGTACCCCTCTATTAATGGGACTTTCCCACTATGTGGTATTAGTTCAACTCTGCTCGACTTCACTCTGTTGTGTGGCTGTTCCATCAAGGATCTAATGGCCCTTTTCCATTAGCCCTACTCTACTTGGCTCGGCTTTCCCCGACTCTACCTGGCTCTACTCTACTCGCATTGTGCTACTTTTCCACCAGCCTGGTTCCCTACCCAGCGGGGGCGGGGCGCCGTGAAACAGCTGGGCGACACTGCGTTCATGTCATTTTGAGCGCGACACAACAAACAAAACAATGGAGGACTTGGAGGCAATAGTACACTTGATGCTCGATCTGTGGCTTTTTGTTACAAACTGAATGAAAGAGGAAAGCAGAAGAAGGCTGCAGGCGGTGAGAAGAAATACCCTTGAGAAGTACAGGAGAGTTTTGGAAGCTATACAACAGTTTGAAGCCGAGGACGAGAGCAATCGGGCTGCAAAGAAAAGACGTATGAGGGTAAGCTAATGGAAGCTACCGCTAGCTTGTTAGCTAGCTCGTAATGATAAAGTCCTGTGTTTAACAATGTGATGGCAGCAAGTTATGGCCATAAAGTAACAAATGTACTGCAGTCCTGATTTGGGCGTCGTGCTCATGACCCATCGGTGACGACATTCCCTGACCAATCTGTAGCCGGCAGTCGGTCAACGTCACCTTTTAGTATCGACTCAGCTCGCTTAGAACCAAAGCAGAGTAGGTACTAAAACTGGTTTGTTTTAGGAGGTACTGTGCCGGTGGAAACGCAACGCGACGCAAACCGAGTAGAGCCAAGTAGAGTAGAGTAGAGTAGGGCCAAGGCGGGCTGGTGGAAATGGTCCATTAGTGTGCCAGGCACAGTATTTTGGATCACGACCACTGGGGGTCCCAAGCCAAGATGTGGGGACACTGCTGACCTCTGAATGGTCAGAGTATTGCCACAAGTCTTGGGCATTGATGTGGAAATGTAACACCCCCAGTTGTCGGCTCCAGGATGCTGCAGAACTTCTTGCAGAACTTCCTAATCTCTCTCCTGCTTGAATAGTGTGTTGTTTAGTTGCTGGGACAAAATTCATCTCATAACTATTTAAAAAGAAGCCTCAAAGGAGCAGGCAGCTCTATCGCCTCTGTTTCCTTCTTTGTTTTTTTTATGATGCCACTGTAGTTTAATGCAGCCAGCCTATGATGGTCACACTCACCTTAAAAATGTACTGATGCTAGTCTGTACTGTAATGGAAAATGGAGCAGAGTTCAGCCAACTGCAGCAGATAGAAATGGAAAAGCAACATTAGGGTACTGTTGGCTGTGGAAACACAGAGAAGATCAGGGTCTACAATACTAAACTCCAAGTACCAAGCCAAATTGGTCAGCTTGTTAAAAACACACCATGAAAGTTGTATAGCAGGCATGTAATGGGTTCATTTAGCTAGAAATCTGAGAAAAAATAGAGTCACTCAGTTCAAAACAAAGTGCTGATCTTTTGTTCTTTAAGTGAAAGCCATGAAAGTCAAATGAAACTGTCACTGTGTTGGAAAAATGCTTTACTAAGACACGATCAGGGCGGAGAAGTGACCTGAATGAATCAATAAATACAAGGTGACCATCTGCCTTCTGGACAATCATTAACAAACCTGACACATCAACAAAGACTGAAGAAAAAGTCCAAAATAAAGAGCTCTACAGAGGACGTAGGCAGACATAAACAAGACAAGCACACATGTAATTAGGCAGAATAGCCACAGACAAACCAAGGAAGTCTCCATGAATTGAAGACTGCAGAGGAGTAAAATAAGGAGAAAATAAAGATCTGAGGAGGTTACTATACGCTGAGCTGAGTAAAGTCTGCAGTGTGAGCTTGAATACTAAACTGATGTGATTTTCAGCCGATGGTAAGAAGCTCGTTCCATGGGGACGGATTACAACTTTAGATTCACACTTCCTTTTGATAAAGTTAAGGAATTTCTGCATACTAATTAAGAAAAGTTTCCTGGACCAAAATGTCAATAATTCCCCAAACTATGCAGCAAACAGCAGACTGTAATTTCAATCAATTTGCTGCTTTCTTCTTATATTCCACTTAATATTCAAGAAGGTAATACAGATAAAATTGCAAATTATATTACACAGGCCATCATAATGCTCTTTCTCTTTTATTAGCTAAGACCTGGTCCCCTTCCCTCATCTTGCTGAATAATCCTCTAATGGTTGATTTGGTGGGAGTGCCCAACAATTGGATTTATGGTTTTGGCAAAGGGCCAGTGCCTGCTGTAGCTGTTATCTACAGAAAAAGACCTCCTACTTTTGTTAGAGGACAAAGATAATAACATTACAAACAAAACTAATGTCCAAGGTTGTATTATTTGTATCTGATGCATGACCTGAAAGTTGGTTTGACTTTGGAAGAGAACTTCTGAGGAGCAGGATTTAGAGTTTTGACTGATTTCAACAAGTGATGACCAAAATGCCTGTATTGGCAACTGCGGATAACTCAAGTTATTGATTTTCTTGACGAGGGATCAACAATTTCTCTCAACAGGAGGAACACATTAATTTTGTCCTTGTTTACAGGGGGCCAAATTCATTAAATTTGTATTATGCTCTTAACTTAAAAACTGCAGTTTCACACAGATGAGCAAAAGAAACAAATTTATAGCATTTATAAGGAGATACTGTGTCTGAATTTGAATGAATTTGGACTAAAAAACAAATAGTGATTCTTAATTTAATGAGCTAAACTAAGAACTTCAGTCATTTAGATAGGTTTTTGTGCAAGTTACTGAGCATTTACTATCAAAGTATATTTTTCATGCATTTTTATCCAAATGTTTATAAATGTTTTTAATTAATGCATTAAAGAGAGTTTGCAGAAATGTTATGGTTTTTATGTTTGTACATTTTTTGATTGACTGTCGGGCCACATTATAGGAGCTCGGAGGCTGACCCCTGTCTTTGACATACACAATAAAAATCAGAGTAGTTTCCTTGACAAAAGGTACAAAAACACTTTCACTGTTTCAGTTCATAAAGCACCAACTTAAACTGTCCAATAGTGCATCTTTGGTAGTCCCCATATTGAACAGCTAATATTGATCTTAGTTAACTTTCGGCTATTTTCTATTTCAAATGCAGCTGATATATGTTAAACTCTAAAGTATATTATTCTGCTGGTAAATTATGACCGATTGCTCTGTTCACTTCAGTCTGAGCTTCAGCTGGATCATATAATTCTTCTCTTTTGGTTTTGCCGCTCTACTCAAAGAGCATACACAGAACATTGTATTAACGCTCAGATTAAGGTCTCTTTTTCCATGTATCATGTAGAGTTTAAACGATCAACGAGACAAGTCAGTCTCTTCTGCATGAACATAAAACAAAACCTATTAATTCATAACATCTCCAGTTAAGGTGACTAATTCAGACTTCTATATATTTGTGATATATTTAGTTTTTTAGACCTGTTTACTGAACATAAAACAACTATTGGCTTTAAACAACATATGTTCTTACTTTTTATCACACTGAACAGCCTGTGAACTTAAGTATCAGAGAAATTCATTAGTGTGTACAAAAATATTAGAAATGTAGATCTGTGCTGCATGAAAATCTTTATTTCTGTGTGTTTTGTCTTGTTTTTGGGAATATTACACACCCTGTAGTGCACGGTAATGTTGCATCAAGGAGTGCTGAAAGCCAGGCTGTCTCTAAGCTCCATGTCACACAATAAACTATAAACTGAATTTATAAACAAATGCTCTGATATTTAACAGTAGAGTGTGAGGTAAATAAGCTCAGTAAAGTTTGTGTTTTTATCTTGCAGATGTGTGCCAATCTCATGAGTCCTCAAAATAGTTGAAACAATCTGCACCATAGACTTTGGACCAAGTTTTATGAGGTTTAGAGCCCAGTCATTTTTTTGTGCCTGACCACTCCTCTGATGCCATTTATCACATGTGATCGTGTTTTATCATGGAGTTAACTCATCATACACATCCCTAATAGAGATGCTCTATAAAAATATTTTTTCCACAGTGAACATTTTCAGAAGTGCACAAGCCTCTTTCAATAAACTGGAACTTCAACAATGTTCAGGTTCATCTGCATCACTGTAGACCGATTTATCCTGAATTCTCATAGATTCAAGCAGATGGTTAAAGGCAAACCAGGTCTAATTTTAGTGGACGAGAACAGAACAGTTAAGAAGGTCAGGCCTGCTGAGAATACTGGCAGAAGTAATGATGGGGGGGCTGTGCTGTCCAAACTTTTTGCCTTCTGTCCTGCTGGAATTTACGACCCAATCATACATACTTTTCTCTTACAAGGGAAAAACATGACAACCAAAACAACAACACAAAGCAAACCATTTTGCTTTCCAGTAATTCTGTTGGAATGTTGGTTTGTTTTTTCCCGTGTGATCCAGACAGTACAGTCCATCTGCTCTCCGTTTAAATCCATGAATGCTGCATCACTCAGATCTTTGACGATGGATCCTCTGCCATCGTCTTGTTTGATAGATAGCTGTTTGTTTGCTTGGCTCAGTTAAACTCCTTTTGTTCTAGCTCCAGTAACCATTGTCAAGGCATAAAAGGTGTGTTGTTATGGATGCTTCTGACCAGTACTGTAAGACTGGTGTGACTGGTGATTTGTAGATTTGTATTGAATTTGATTACATTAAGCTAAATGAATTAAGCTAAATGACTGTAAAATGGCTGTTTTAGACCCACCCATTAGAAGATTAACAGTTGTAATTGAAACAGCTAGACAGAGGTTGCATGGAAATCTGTCTGATCATAATGGGACCTGGAACTTATTCCCAGTTTCACCTCTTAGTTCAGTTCCCTGGTGATCATTTTACTCAATGTTAGCAAAGTTATGTAAATATAGTAGAGCTAATATGACTTTAGCTTCTCAGACCAACTGTTTGGTTTCCATGGTACCTGTAAAGATGTAGGTGTTGGTTTCAGACACCTCATTTTTAACAGAGGCACTAAACAGATGGGAAGCTCTCGTCATGGTTACTGCTGTTGTCACGGCCCTAAAGGAGATCTTTTCCTTCTGAACCTGAAGTGATGAATTATTATTTAGACCTGCTTATTCTCGTGATTATGAAGATTTGGTTTTATTACGTAGCTGAACACTAAAAGTTTAGTATTTGGATGGAAAATTGTCAAAAAAGAAAACTGCCAATCCAAAGTTTTCAGACCTGCCAGCGCTGGGAGCATTTTTTATTTATTATTTTGAGGAAGTAAAGGTGCATAAAAAAAACTTTTCTCTGGAATGAAATATATCCGTCTGCTGTTGTTTGGAGCTTTAGCTTTGTAATGTGCATTCGCTGGTCACTTTATTTGGTAGACCCTTTCAAATGCTAGTTAACGTAAATTGCTACTCAGCCAATCACATGTGAGCAACTCATTCTTTTAGATATGTAGACATGGTGAGGACATCCTGCTGAAGGTCAAACCACGCATCAGAACAGTAAAGAAATGTGATTTAAGTGACTTTGAACATGGCATGGTTGTTGGTACCAGTGCAGCTGATCTCCTGGGATTTCTAGGGTTAACACGTAATGGTCTGTAAGGAGAAAATATCCAGTGAGCAGCCGTTCTTGGAGGAGTGTTTCCATCACCTTGTTGAATTTTTACTTGAATTTGATGAAAGTTGAATAATAAAAACAAGTCAAATTTTGTATCTGTAGAGGATCAGATGGTGATCTTATTCCCTCCTTTTTTTTACTTTTTGAAGTGCTCAGATCTGAGGGGACAGGATGGCTACGGGAGGCCATGATAATGGCTTCCCTATTGATGTCTGATTGGAGGGGAGAGGAGGGGTAACAGGCCATGGAGTGGACTTTCAAAAACAGTCATGGCATCTGCCTGTGATGCGCAGAAAGCACACATGTAACCTGTACAACTATTACACAATAAAAATGGAACTTTTAAGAGGCACTTTCTTCTAAGGTCCCACATCCTGCAAAATCAATTTTCTTTCCTTTCAATGTTGTTAGAAGGGGCTTGGGGAGCAGAAAAACATGACCTTTTACTAAACTCTCAGTTCACTGAGAAATGTGCTATTTCTCTTAAAAGGAACTCTCCAACATTTTTGTTGTGTTCGTGTCTTGCCTCACTCCCGAGTCCATGACAAGCAGGTGGACCCCATTCTTTTGACTGTGCATCCAGTAACGAGTAGAAGACGGACAAAGATCACCAACCGCTAGCTTAGCTTAGCTCAAACGCCGGGGGTATATGGGTAGTACTTTAGCCTGTCTCTGTCTACAGTCATCAGATTAACTCTAGACGGTCCTGTGTGCTTGTTGTAAATTTTATTGACTGCGTGATGCTACGTTATCTATTTTTAGATTAAGATTAGCATTTTACTAATTTTTTGAAAGAAATACTGTTTGAAAGAAACTAAGCCGCAAACCACTACAGAAGAGTTTCTCAGCATGTCAGCAAACCAAAGCCTCTGTTTATGAGTAGAAGAATATTGCTACTAAGGATAATGGCCGACTTTATGAGAGAGGACGAGGATGATTTCTTCGGGACTGATATAGCCTTGGGGCTATATGTAGCTTATATTTTGGTTTCATTTTACAGATAACTCTAGTGCAGTTATTCTCAGACTGGGTTAGCCTGCAGACATAGTTATAAGCTCACTCAAGGAGGAGAAACAGGACAATAACCAAAAAAATAATAATAACAATAATAATTACATAAGGTAAGGTGACATCACACAGTCAATAAAAAATACAAGCACACAAGACCGTCTAGCGTTTATCTAATGACTGTAGACAGAGACAGGCTAAAGCACTACCCATATGCTCCCAGCGTTTAAGCTAAGCTAAGCTGGTGGTTGACGATCTTCGTTTGTCTTCTACTCGTTACTGGATGCACAGTCAAAAGAATGGTGTCTACCTGCTTGTCATGGACTCGGGAGTGAGGCAAGACACATAAACAAGAAAAATGTTTGAGTGTTCCTTTAAAAAAATGCCCCTTAAAATGTTTTTTTTTTTTACTTCTTTGGGTTTATTATGTCACAGCTATTAGCCTCCACCTACATGTGTGTTTTCTGCTCGTCACAGGCAGACCACATGACTGTTTTGAAGGTTGGCTCTGCAGCCTGTAACCTCCCGTTATGCATCATTAGGGCAGTCTATCAGAGCAGACCTCTAGTCCCACCGTCTTGTAGCCTCCCCACCCCCTCAGATTCAAGCGTTTCCAAAGGGGAGGGAAAAAGAGCTGAGTCTGATCCTCCACAATGACCAAACAAAAAACTTTTTTTATTCAACTTAAATGAAATCCTTACCTTGGAGATGCCCAAGACTTGATCTAAATGGTTAAACACACCAGGACATGGGACTTTTAAAACGACATGGAGCATTTCTCTGAACTGAGAGTTTAGTAGAAGATGTCTTGTTCTTCTGCTCCCCAAGTGTCTTCTAACAACATTATAAGCAAAAAGAAAAAAAAAAAAGATTTTTGCAGGACGTGGAACCTTTAAACCATAAGAGACTTAACAGTCTGGTGGCTACCCATAGGAGACTTGACTTGACTTAGTCTTGGCCTTAGAGACTTGAGACTTGAGACTGTTATTGTTTTGGTTAATTCTCCCCTGGTGGCAGATTTTGTCATAGTGTGCATTTTTGCGGAAAAAAAAAACTGTGTATGACTTTGTTGCCACATGGTCTGGCTTTGTGGTCTGAGGATACCACTGTGTGCGTCTGTGTATACTTCTATGTGTTCTCGTAAAATCTTTCTCTGTGAACCCTCTGATGCATCAAACTCCACAACTGTGATCTGTGAGTGTAGATGTGTGTTCGTCGCATGTCATCCCCCTTGTTTGTGTGATTAGCGGTGTGTAACACTGGGATCCTCCCTCGTGGTCACACCGCCAGCCTCTGAACACACTCACATGGCATTCATCACTCCCTGCAACACCCTGTGATACTTATGAAACATTTACAGAGCCTCTCTTTCTGTCTTGCCCCTCAATCAGAAATCCATAGTGTCTCTGTCTTGTCACACTTTGTTCAGTTAATGCGTTGAGTGTTTAGCCCGCAGACATGACAAACCACCCGTCTCAATGAGGGGCTAATCTCTGCTCACAAGACCGGTCACAGTCCCCGAAATATCTGCAGAGGAGGAACACACAGCCGCAGTGCGCAGCCGGGCGCTAAATGACCCAGAAATCCCATCCATCTGGAGAAATGTCACAGCTCTCATCAAACAGCCACGGATGGATTGGTGGGTTATTAAATACGGCCCGCGTGTGTGTGTACGGTGTGTGTGTGCCATGTACTAAATCATCTCATAAGCAGAGGGAGAGTGATGGAAATCTTCTCTTAAGATGAGGCTCCTCCTTTTACCAGAAACATTAAAATGATATTCTTCAGGCGTGGTAAAAATAAAAGTCCCTAGAACCAATTTTCATCAATTCTGCTTCTAATTATAAGTTATGTGTTGTTAAAAGAACATACTGTCACTTTCTAAAATTAGAGCCACACTGTCTGTATGTATCAGTCAAACCAGTCCAACCATGTCTGCACAGCTGTAGCAAGAAATTCAGATTGTTTACGCTTTAAGTGACTAGTGCTTTATAAGGCATTAAAGTCACTTTCACACCTTAAATTCAGAAGACTATTTGGCAGAATTTTTACTTGGTTTGGTTTCCTTTCATTCCACACAATGTCAAGCAGACCAAAGCCTGTCAGTGCTGTGTGACATAGCCACCTGCTGCTAGTTGAGGCTATAGCTGTGCCTCTGGTCTTGCCATCTGGCCTAATACACTGGCTTCAAGTTATAGCATCATTAAGCCCGAAGCAGCCAGATAGTATTTTGAGTTATAAAATTAAGATAAACTTGTATTTAGACTGCTCAGATGAAAATGACTTTTTTACCAGTGCGATTTGTAACTATATTCCCCACTCACTTGCAGATTTTAACCTACTAAGAGACTCAGAGGCCAGCAATGCTAGCATTGTGCTAACTGGTGTTGTATTCACCAAATTCATGCCACAATGCCCTGCTTTTTGGTTCACTTGCCTTGTTTGGTCCTGGTTTGGTTGTGTTTGCTTTCACACTGCACCTAGTCAGGTGGACCAAAGCCTGTCAAATGTTGTGTAATGTAGCCTCCCACCACTAGTTGGTGCTGCAGCTGCAGCATTTGTTTCTGCCATCTGGCCCACTGTTGCATTATGAGCCGAAATGACACCTGGATTTGAGTAACAACATTGTTAAGCCCAGAGCAGTTCAGAAGTATTCTCTGCTATCAAATAAAGATAAAGCTGCATTGATACTGCATCTGTTGGCACTTGCATACTGACTGGAGCGATGTGTAAACATATAATGTATGGATTTGTAGACACTACTCAGTTAAGAGAAATGGAGGCTGGCAGTGCAAACAAAGTCTAGTTTTCCTGTTGTGTTATTCTGCCAAATCCAAGCCCCAATTCACTCCTTTTCATTCTTTTGCCTTGTTTGGTCCTTGTTTGGTTCAGATTACTTTCACACCCACTGAGAAAACAAACTCTGTTTGGCTTGTTTGCTTTAAAGCAAAGCGAGACCCCCAGTTTCATGGACCAGAGTTCATGTGAGCTTGCACACCACCTCAAATCAACTGAACCAAAATTACTTGCTAATTCATTAGAAGTGTATTTCCTTATTCATGTCTCATTCAGTGGCCAAATAAGTCTCTGTTTGGCTAAGCAATCATTAGTTTTAACTCCTCAGATGTCTTCTCTCCTGTCTTTTCTTTTTTTTTTTGGCCATAATTGCATTGTAGTCACATCAGGCCCCTCACAGCTTTCCATTTGGCCCCCAGAACATCATAACATTTTGAAAATGTGAGGTAAAAATATGCTGGTTTTGAGGGTATCTTTTTGTTGTTACATCCCTGAAACTCGATGAATTTTATTATATATGAACTGTATAACTATGGAAGCAACCCCCAAAACAATTGCAACCTTTTTAAGGTAAAAATGCATAAAATTAGTGGCAAAAAGTTAAACTAAGAATGGCGTTTTAATGGTGGGATTTAGATATGGGGGTAATTCCAGTGGCTGGAAGTTGGTTGGTAATTGGATGGAGCCTGGCAGGCACTTGGCTGGAAGAGGAAATTAAACTGGCTGCATCTGCATGTTAGTTAGACCTAAATATTTATATTATGTTTTTTTGAAAACAAATCCCCCATGTTGTGCATGCTGGACTTTGTACAAATGTAGTTAATGACCCCTGGCACAGAGTATACTGAGCTCTGTCTTTAATGTCAGGTTAGGAGTTTGTCTACAAGAGGGCTTCAAGACGCCTTCATCAATTTCTTGTAATCATATCATGGTTTACTGTTATATTATGGCTGTTTCTCATACTGCTTTGACATGTCTATGTTAAACAGCATATTGCCAGCCATTGTAATTTCCTGTTTTTGCTCCAACCATACACACACCTCTGCAGGATTGAAGGTGACTTGTTCAGCAGTTTAAAGGTTAATGGAATAACTCCTCACATGTACAGTGTGGCAGCAGAGTGTTTGAATGCGAAGTGTCCGAGTCTGCATGTGTATTCTGAGCGCACATGGCCATCTGTATAATCCTGTCAGCTGTGGGTCTGCTGTACCAGGTACTCAGTGTGTGTGTGCATGAGTGTGTGCATGTGTGTGTGTTTTGAATGGGGTCAGTGCTGGATGAACCGTCCAGAGAAGAAGAAAACACAATCATTCTTTTGGCTGAATCTGCGTCTCCCGCTGCCAAGCTGCACACCGGCCCACAATGCACTGCAGCCTGAATGGACCCAACTCTGCACAAATGAGCGAGTGTGTGCGTGAGTCTCCTTTGTGTGTCTGTTTTACAATGTTGTGTATACTTTGCGCCTGGGAAAGTAAGAGTGGGCACCATAGTTGCGTGTGTGGGGGTTTTATTGTGATTATGGCTGATTTAATTGTGCTGAGGAGCTGAAGGAGGCAGTGTGTGTTTTTGTGTGTTTGTTAGTATTGGTGTGTCTCAGAGGACCCAGTCCCCAGCTGGAAAACTGAGCTGGAAGCTGTGATTATTATCATCATTTATTTACATGCAAGCTCAACGCAGAACTAATTTTATTCAAAGCCCCCATCTGCAGATTAGTCCTTCTTTCCATCTCATCCTTCACTTTGGTTCTGTCATTGATTGGATTATTATTGCCCTGAATAATGAAAGTATTCCCTTCGATTGTTTTGCTTAGTTTCCTCATGCAGAGCTGCAACATAGAAGCAAAGATAACAAGTAAATACGATCAAAAACAAACAAACATGTTCTCACCAGTAAGTGAGATTTCAACAACCCGAGGTTCATGGGAAAAATCTCAGCTCGAGCAAAATATCATGTAACAAATGCAGCTGAATATGAAAACAGACACAACATGCAGCATGATTTTAAGATCTATAAACTTACAAAGTGGGTTACATTACTGTGTAAACATTTCTACAGTCATGGAAAAAGTGAATGTTGAGGCAGAATGTGTTCGTTTGCATGTATGACACAGAAAGTGTTTTTGACTTGATTCACAGCAGCAGCTCCTCGTTTCATTATGAAATCTCTCAGTGTAAAAGGCCCCAGAGATGCTCTGCAAGAATGAGAACAAATATATTTGTAGTACAGCAAGAAAAAAGTGTCTGTCAGTTTTTGCACATAGTGTTTAAGTACATTTTTTGCCTGATTGCTGTTTTGCATGATTTTGAAAGACTCAAAACACCCTCAAATATTTCAGTTTTGCCTTTATTCAGCTCAAATATTCACCCCTAAAACTGATCAATTGGACAATTCTCAGTGGAATTTCCAAAACAAAGTTTATGGAAATGCATCTTGCTGCTTTGGTTTTGAAAATAAATTTATTTATTTTTTGCAAACTACAGAGAAAAGAAGAAGTAAGGGAGAAGGAGCTGGGTGTTTTTTTTTTTTTACTCTTATTAAAATAATAAAACCATTAAAACTCACCAAGTTTTGCTTTTATGTTAGACTGAGTTTAGCTTACCCTGCAAGGCTGGTGGAACACTCCCTGATTCAGATGGTTTGTCTTATTTACCTCTGCCAACAAAGTATATGTTTTTCCAGCATTTTCCCAATGCTGGCTTATTAGTTGGTTTGTTTGAGTGTGAGAAAGATAACTTAAGAAGTTCCCACTGAAGTTAGGGGAAATTTTCAGGGTGGTTTGGTGGTGATCAGAACCTGGATGTGGATCCAGGTTTTTTTTTTTTTATGGTCCCAATGCTCTAGTGTGTGTTTGACTCTTTACATCATGTCCTTGGTGTCTATTAAGCAAGGATTTGATTTAAGTGAAATAAAAAAAGATTATTTTTTAACTCCGTAAAGGACCAGATGCAGCCATTTGTCTCACCTCCTTTAGAGACTTTTAGATCTGAAGGGGTGGAGAGGCTACTGGATGCTATTATAATGAGCTCTGCACTAATTGCCTGCTCATACAATGTCTAATGGGAGGGGAAGAGAAGGGGTCATAGGCCGGAGATTCAAATTTCAAAACAGTCATGGCGCCTGCCTGTGACGAGATGAAAACACACATGTAGGTGGAGGCTGTATAGCTATGATATCATAAACCCCAGGAAGTAAAAAACTGGGTGTATTAAAGGGCTTTAAAGAGGCATAGTGCATTTTTCTGTGAACTGAGAGTTTAGTAATAGGTGACATGTTCTTCTGCTCCCCAAGCCCCCTTCAAGCAGCATTAAAAGCAAAGAACATTCATTTTGCAGAACATTGGAACCTTAAATAATTGCTAACTTTGTGAGATATGGCAGTTTTCCACATCAAAAAGTTCTCAATGTTGTCAATGTGGCACAAGGAGGAAGTATTTCAATTTTCAAAGTGATCCAAATCCAGATGTGGATCCAGAGATTTTTTTCACGGGATTTGTTCATGTTTCACCATTTTCCACATTTTCCAGGCAACTCTACTAAAAATTGCAGAAAGACCTTGGTGTGCAAGTCAGACAAACATGCTGTAGTGCTGGGAAAAAAAACCCACAAACAAAACACAACAAACTTGTCATAGGGTTAGCTCAGGATGTTTGAAGTGGCGTTGTACTTGGTACATGTTTATAGCAGACACACTAAAGAGCTACAGCGACAGAGATCAGCTGTGTTTCTGTAAGATAAGAACCAGCTTAGAAGTTAGGGCCATATATTGCTGCAAAAAGTGCCATCAACTCCTTGTCATTTATTTTGTTTGTCCTTGGCTACTTTGCCTAAGTTTTGTGTCGAGCTAATGTCAAATGAAATATAACCAGCCAAGTAATAACTTGTTCAGTGCCGAGATATTGCCCCTCTGTGAGATCAGCCGCATCATCGCTCGATTGTGTTGCAAGTGAGTCAATAGGCAGGGATGTTTGTCTTACTCTAACAATTTAGTCTTTGTCAAATGTGGGCATTTTTGAGACAGTTCTGCCAGTCTGTGTATCTGCAGCTACTTTGTCATGTTATACAGTGGATAGTTTTTTTTTAATGGATTAAGTTGTATTTTAACTTCTGTTTCCTGATATTAACAGGGAAATCTGATATATACCAAAACTGAAGTTATTGTAAAGTTCATCAAAAGAAATGTGCTCCAAATTGAAAGCCTTATGAAACTACAAACAGGGAAAGGCTATCACAGAGTGAGGCCAAGCTAACGGCTTAGCTAACAATCACTCACATAATACAGACTCTGTACCTTGTTCCCTTACAAACAAAATGTTAAGATGTAAAGAGCTGAAGGCTTTGGTTACTCATGCTGCATACTTACCTACTGGCATTTCCTATAAATGATTTTACCCCAACAGAGAGCAAGACTTACTTTCAAAATAAAAGCTCATTTAACACATTCATTCCCTTTAAGAGTCGTTTACCCATGTGTCTTAGCATACAAATCAGTGTTTTCCATCTTTCTCTCTTGCCCTGATCTCTGACCCCTCTTTGTATTGATCTCTTGGTGAGGCAGATTGACCACAAATGGATTTCACTGGAGTTGATTAAGTATCCCCTTGCTAGGCTTAACAGCAGGTTAACCATAATTTTTCAGAAGTCAAAGCTCGTATCTCCAGTCTACAAAAACTGCTGTTTTATTGATTATAGATCCATGTGTGATGGGAGTCACAGGGAGGTTAAAGATCATTTGATGAGACTCTTTAGAAGAAGAAATTGATCTAATTTTCATCCTCTTTATCCTTCATCCTCACACACTTTTCCTTTAATGAGGGAGTAGCAGGCTGGATTTTTCTTGACTGATCCAAACATAAACATCACTGAGGTACTAAGCTAACAGGCTAGCTTTAGCAGCTTGACAGGCACAAGCATGCATATCGCTACCACTATATACTAGAGAGGACCGTGCAGACAAACTGCTTGTTTACAGGTCTTTGAAATAGGATGTCTTTTTGATTTGATGGAGTTTTAAAAATTCTAAATCGAGTCAGAATCTTAGAGAGTAGAATTTGGTAAATGAAATTACTTATTTCAACACCTCTAGCTATTATGCTGGCAGGTCTAACATATCTGCTTGTGCATCACTTATTTAAGTCCTGTTTGGGTGAATCCAAATTCTACCCCTTAGCCCTTGTCTTACCCTTTACCCCTTGGTTTTGCGCGTTCACGTCTCGTGAAGGGGTGTCCCAATTCTCCGTAGAGCTAACACGAAGGGCTACACAACCCCCTGACACGAAGGCAGACCGGGACCTCACTTGAAAGGAAGGGGTATGAGAATTTCCCATAATACACCACACCCACTGACACGAAGGCAGAGCTGAGACCGAAGGAAGCGCATAATTATAAGTAATTATTAAATCATCCAGTAAATATTAATCATGTTTTGAATTGTTGGTCATATTTTAAAATTTCTTGTTATAATGAGCTAGCTTTCGCAGCTGTAGCTACGGTTATTGTCGCATCTGCCAACGACACAGCCAGCGAGCGGCTCTGGGTGATGACATAGCAGGAATGGAGTGGCATCTCGTTTCTCAGGAGCGTGTTTTCACCCCTTCCCCTTGGCCCTCAAAACAGAGGGCTGAGGGGAAGGGGTAAGATGAAGGGGAAGGGCTAAGGGGTACAACTGTGATTCACCATAAATGTTGGGTTGTCAACACAGACCAAACATGTACTTATCGTAATGAAACAAACTGGTCCATGATTCAGACCAATGAAAATAAGCTTTTTTTTTTTTTTAAAACACCGTCATTTCCCACCTGGAGAAAACAATCCATCATTTTCAGAGAATCCTTACATTGAACTTGGAGGTGCTGACCCTCATCCCATCAACTTTGCACTCCACTGAAACTCGTCCCAATGCCAGCTACCTGATTCAACCAAGAAAACTCATCATTTGCATAGAGAGGAATCACATTCTGGGTCCTTAAACCAAAAATCCTCATCCCCCTGGCGGCTCCTTCCAGACGTCCTGTTATATGAAGTTCTTCCACACCTACATCTCTGTCTTGAATAATCTCTCCCCTCTTTTTTTCTCATTTCTTCGCCTGTCAAAGCCTTCTTCTCTGACTCCTTTTACCCCTTTTTTCCTCTCTTTCCTCTTCCCCTTTGGTGCCCATACTTCATGACTTTATTTAATAACCTGCTCCATTGTTGCCTCTTCATCCTCCTGCCTCTCCTCTTTTCTTCACCCATGCCCCACCTTTCCACCTCTGTCCCACACCTATTCCTCTCTCCCCTCCCTCATCCTTCCCCAGTGTCCAGGTCAGGACCCAGGGGAGCGAGTATGGTCTAGCACATGTGCGAGGGCCCTGAATAGCTCCCTCAGTGGGAAGCGATTCACTGGCCTGGCTGTGATTTTCTAATGAGCTTTATGAAAGGGGGGGAGCAATGGAGGGGTGAGGATACCACATTCAGTGTTACCCCCCCTCCTCCTGTCGTTTCCCCCCTTTTCCCCCTGGTTAAAGCAGATTAATTAAAAGCTCACTCTCGCTCTCCCTCTCTTATCAGTGAGAGTTGAGCACTTACTGTAAGCCTCCAGGGAGGGCTCAGCACCACGGCCCCGCACGGTGGGCAGGGAAAAGGGGCGGGGAGCCTCCGGGAACGATGCTAATTCCAGCCAGTGGGATGTTGGGAAGGCTGCTTAGGAATTACTGCCATTGGTACGTTCATCGCTGATTATCTTTGCTGCTGTCGAGGAAGAGATTGTGTTCAGACACACCGTCTGCTGCCTGTCACTCGCAGTTTGGGCTTATTTCACACTCACTTTTTTCCCCCAGTTCTCGACTGTTGCCTGGTAATGTGAGCCCGTCGCCTGGAGCTGAGAGAGACTCAAAGAGTAGCCACAGTAATCTGAATGAAATCCTCAAACGTTATTGTACCAGAGCTAAATCCTGTAATAAAGACGGTAATGAATATATATAAATATTATAATACAGGTAGCAGGAAGCCCTTGTTGAATATTAATGATATCAGACTGTGCCCTGTGTTTGTAATGTAAGTCAGCATAGCTCTTACAAGAAATATTCATTAATGTTAAAATTATATTCAATAATTAGAGTGTTTCCGCCTTTAAACCCCTCAAGTCCTCTTTTTTTGCCCTAATTTCACTTTGTGTGATCTTCTTGAAACTAAGAGAGTGTATGAAAATAATCCTTAAAACCAAAAAAAGGAAGCATTAATGTTTTCCCTCCATTCACAAAGGAGGTTAGCTTAGCTATTAAGGACAAAGAATGAGACTCTTTGAACTGCTACAGCAACATCAATTCAAAAATTTCCTGTCTATTCTTATTCCTTTCTTGAATGAGTAGATAATTGCAAGAATGTTGACGATCCTCTGTAAAAATGCATAGCAGCTGGATCTGCCCAATTCAACGTCTGTAATCAAGCACATCCAGAATCAGAATCTGAATTTGTATTTATTGCCATGTACATTTGCACATACAAGGGATCTGACTTTGTAAATTGGTGCAAAAACAATCAAAATATAATTAGAATAAGAATAAAAATAGGAGGAATGAAATAAAGTCTAAAAATAGGTAGAAAATAATGGAAAATTGACTTGGCATACATCAATAATATAAAAGAAATACAAAATATACAAAAGATGCAAAAAAAAAACAAAAAAAAACAACCAACAGTATATACAGAATCTATCTGTCTTGCCGAGCTCCAATCAAAAACAGTTATAAACTTTCCAAAGTGGTACGGCCCAATCAGCGTCCTTTGAAACAGGAAGAGGTGGGAGCTATGAGTGAGTCAGTTTTGTTAGATCTGGACCCCATTTCTTTATTAAATGAAAACAGACAACCAAACTGAAAGCATTTCTCAACAGAAAGGACATTTTTGCTCCACTTCTGACATGTTTTGGCGCATATTTTTTTCTACAAAGTTGCCAACATTTTGCATTCTGTTCAGTGGTAGTTGCACCCACCTACTACATTATCTGACTTGCCCATAATGATTCAGATTGATGGAATGATCGTCTAATCACCTGCTGATATGCTTTTCAAAGGGTTTGCCCATTTCCAAACAGTCTCTGTTGCTCATATGGACTAGTGAGACCAGTTCATCTGTCAGGTTGCTGACAGTAATGACAACTGAGCAATAATATAAAAGTAATGTTATCAATCAAAAGTAACACATTACATACTCATTGCACAAAGATAAAGGGATCCTGGACTTGTTTCACGTGTGTAGGTCTTCATATTGAATCTCCTTCTAGTTATATTGGCAAGTTTGTTAGTCCTTGTGAAGTGGCAATTACACATCATGCAGATGTGAATAATAATGAATTAAATTTTTTGTTTTGTCCCAAAAGCTTTCTGTCATATCCCTACGTCCTCCAAACTACAGGTCATGTGCATACAGCATCTCACATACACCGATCAGGCATGACATTATAACCACCTGCCACCCTGACTGGTCAACAGCTGTACAGCTCGATACAAAGCAAACTATGATGCTCTGTGCATTCTGACATCTCTCTATCAGAACCAGTATTAACTAGGGCAACCACATGAGCAACAGTAGCTCATCTGTTGGATTGGACTGAACGGGCCAGTCTTCGTTCCCCATGTGCATCGATGAATCACGGCCGCTCATGACCCTGTCGCTGGTTCACTACTGTATCTTCCTTGGATAGATGCTGACCACTGAATACCAGGAACGACCCACAAGAGCTGCAGTTTTGGAGATGCTCTGACCCAGTCGTCAAGCCATCACACTTTGATCCTTGTCAGCTAACCCAAATCCTTACACATGCCCATTTTCCGACTTCTAACATCAACTTTGAGGAAAAAAATGTTCACTTGCTGCCTAATGTATCCAACCCACTAACATGTGCCAGGATGAAGAGAAAATCAGAGTTATTCACGTCACCTGTCAGTGGTCTTAATGCTATGCCTGGCTGGTGTACATATAAACACACGCACCATACTTTTCTTACTAAATTCCAAGGCTACTGTATCTGTAAATTAGCCTGCTGATAAATAACAAGAAATCCCAGTAAATTTCCAGCAAAGATAAAAAATAATTATCGAAAACAAAAACAGTTCTTAAAAAAAAGCTCGAGTCATTCAGGGTTCATCATTGTGAAGATTGTTGTTTGGGAAATTTTACTTTCACGGCATCAAAAATTCATACCATCACAATCATTATTACAGTATTACACTGTTGACACAATAAAGGCAAAGGATTTCATTAAGATGACAATGCAGTGTACAGCTGTGATCCTCTTTTAGCTGTGTATGTCTGGGACTGTGTGTTGGGCTTCAGGCGACAAAACAAGGAAATGGAAATGAAGAAAAGAAAGTCGTGCGGATGAGAAATGAGTATGAGCAGAGACAGACTCAGTATACTTACTGCTGAGCTCAGCAATGAAATGTGATCCTTTCTGCAGGGTGTTGGATTTTATTGTCTTCTTATGGCTGGAAATGAATATTATTACTTTTTCAGGCTTTTTGAGCTGTATAATATCTGGACTTTTAATGCCACTGCTGACTCACTGGGTTATCTAACAGCCCTGCAATGTAGATAATGGTTAGACTGTTTGTTTTCATGTATTTTGGCAAAAAGTTAAATTGCTGATCATCAAAGAAAACTTTTTTTTGTTGGTTCTGTGTGTAGTAAAGTTGTGTGTATTCCTTTATTAAACTTTTACCGCCAGCTCAATAATAGAAACATGAAAAACACTCCCAACAAAACAAAAATATCCAAGAAACTCAATAAACATCAGGTGACAAAGGGTGAGCTGATCCTCAGTATTTCATGTCTGTCACTTTCATGACTCCCTTTCTTTAATCCGAGATTATTTAAGAAGCAAGCTGTGGTTCTGGTTGTTGTCAAAAGAGCTGCTACAAATGCTGTAACTCCTCACACTGGTCACTAATGGTTTCAATGCAAAAGATCAGTTGAAACGCCACCAAATGTTATTTTTTGGCAAGTCCATTACAATGTAAGTGAATACTAATGTTAGACCCTCTTGCTTGATACTATCATTGAATGCCACGTTAACTTACTTACTGTTGTGATATTTGGCCAAATTCAACAATTCCCTGCTTTTTGGTGGGCTTGCCTTGTTTGGTCCTTGTTTGATTGGTTGGTTTTCACTAATCCAAACTATGGACTGAGACCTCCATTTTCAGGTGGACTAGGATTTGGTTCTTTGGTCCCCATCAAATCACGCAAGCTTTCACACATCCCCAAATAAACCAAACTTCCCAAAAGTGTACCAGAGTTTGTTTGATCTGGACCAAATGTGTTATGTGGGTAGCACCATAAATCTTAATGAGGAACCACCATTTTGCCGTCTGCTAAACTCACCCTTCTTAAATACTCTCATATCACGTTAGCAAATTGCTATCACGTTTTTTCACTTCTAAAGACAATAAAATACCTTGGGAGTTAAAATAAAGGATTCCTGAAAGGGGATATATTATACAAAAACCACTTTTTAAGGCTATTGAACACATTTTTGGGGGTATTTGGCCCTCCTCCCAGCCCACAAAATGTGATAGTAGACAACAAAACCTGTCTTTAGCAGGCTGCATGAATGCAAACTCATGGTATTCGGTGAACTGTTGAGTCTGTGGATATACTGTTACATAAGAGTATATTTTTTGATTTGCATACCTAGCCTGATTGGTCTACCTGAGTAGACCAATACCAATACTGAGTAGTATTGGTCTACCTCTCCCCCCTGCTGGAGTGATTCATCTGCGAAGCGCAGCCATGTTGTTTATATTCTTAGCGAGAGATTCTTTGTTCAGCATGTCTAAGCTCAGAAGCTGTCACTGCTCAGTTGTTGGCTGTAAACAGCCACATATATCTTCACATGTAGGCTACCAGCCTCGGAGGACCAAAGGGCCCAGTGGATTCATTTTATTTTTGAAGGGAATGAACAGCTACAGTCGGCTAAAACCTGTATGTGTGTGCCAGTCACTTCACGTCCGACTGCTTCTTCAACTTCAGTCAGTTCAACACAGGACTGGCAAGTAGACTTTTCCTGAATCCGGGCTCAGTACCAACAATCCGTCGCCAAATCTGATGATGGAAATGGGAGTATTTTAATGCTGTGTAGTATTTATTATGTTCATTGCTACGAGCTAATGCTAACAGCAGGGTGAAGTGAATTAGAGGTAACTGCACAACATGTTCATCAATGTTCACCTTCCTTGTTGAAAGTCTGAAGGATAAACTTCATTATATGAACATTCTTACATTAGTCAAGAGAAGTTAAACAGTTGTCTGAATATAATCAAACGAGCCTCACTGTTGTAACCATGTGTGGTAGCATGAGTTAAGGGTTTGTATGTGTTTAGGACTGTAAGCGGCGCATGGCTGGAGCGCCCGCTTTGCTCGAGTTACACTGAAGGTCTATCGTGAATTGCCGTATGTTCGCTTCTCTGGCTTATTAGCATTTGAAGGCGACCGCCCTCGAAACCAGCTGTTCTGAACAGTGGGGTTATGTGAGCATGGAAAGAATGCAGCTGTGCTTTATTCATAGGCTTTTTGGACCAAAGCATGTTACTAAAGTTTCATGAAGACATCAAGGATCCATGATGAAAAGGAGCAAAATATGGGACCTTTAATCCATTAACATTAATAAATCATGAGTGATTGATTTTGTAATGAAAACACTGTGCTTGCTTTGGCTCCAGTTTTAAGGATAGAACATTTTAAAAAAAAAACATTTAAGCAATATAGTTTTTGCAATATAAACAAATGAAAGACAAAGAAACAGGTGCATTTACTGCCATGGTCTACTTAATCCCCTTATGGCACAGGTGGGCAACTGGTGGCCACATGTGGCCCACCAGCCAAATTCAAGTATATATTAAAAAAGGGATATTCACAAGAAAACATTACAACATCTGCTGTGAAAAAATAAATAGCTGTATTACACAAAAATAGAATTGAAATTGTTTTGTAACACTTTAATATGCATTAAAAAATACATTCGTAAGAGACAATGTAATTAAATAACCAATAAAAGCTTTTATTGGCTTAAAAAGTAGATTAATGTGGCCTGCATTCTGTGTTTAGCTGCATAAGTTAAGAATTACTACTTGCATTTGTGACAAAGCTGTAAGTCTTGATATAATACCCTTTGTAGAGCTTTTTGTTCCTCTAATGACATTTTAAGTAACTGTGAATGAGAGCCTAAAATTCAGCCATCTAGGAACAAAAAACGTAACAAATTCAGCCTTCATGGTGACCGAAGTTGCCCATCCCTAACTTAAGGGGACAAATTCAGAATCAGAAAAAATTGTAACGTTATAATATTTTGGGGCCTCTGCCAGCCATTGGCCTTCAGGTTTGTCCCAACTTTTTTTTTTTTAATTCAGCTTATTTTTTGTTGGATTATTTCTTTAACAGTTCTAGTGTCAGGGCATAACAGATTTACATCATTTGTCAATCCTCCTTATATCAGTGTCCTTATTGCCCAGTGAAGGCGGCGGTGTCCTTCTGAAATCAGTCCATTTTTCCCACTTTTCTGCAAATTTTGTTTCCTGTAATCTTGATTTGTGCATGAGTTTCTCCATCACAAATATTTCTTCGACAGTAGAGACCTGCTTCTCCCCAGTTGGTGGTTCTACCACAATCTGATAATTGCTTTTCTACTCACCGATAATAGTATTTTAACAAGGTACTCATCTTTGGCTCGTTTCAACTTTTATGCCCCTTATGGCACCCATGTCTCCATGCACTCTCTTATTTCTCCTCCAGTCTTCCATCTTGAAATCCACACCATCCTCATGTCTTTAACTTTATAAACCTCACCTTGTTGTGTTGTAGTGTTGTAACTTGCTGGGAACACTCAGCACTGAGTACACTTAAATGGATCAAAAAGGGACCCTTGATATTAAAAAAAGAAACAACAACTCCCTCATTGATAAGTTGTTGTAACTGTATTTTCTGGATTTCTTTGAAGACTGTTTCTAGTCCTCAAAAAGACCTCTCTGCCTGGGCAAATTAAGAACAAGTTTTTGGTCTGGTTCCCAGGCTAATACATCTCAATAATCAATGAGTGAAACGCAGGCAATAAATGAAGATACAGAAGATTTGTGGCAAACAAAAGTGAAAGTTTTAATCATGTTGATGTTGGTGTTGTCGTCTGTGTTTCAGGTTGCAGCCGTTTATCAACGGACAGACCAACAAGAAGCTGGCTGTGGAGCAGGTGAGTCCATCCTCATCACGTCTGCTCTTCGTCTCTGTCACTCGCTCCTTCAACCTCTGTTCCATCTCCCTGCTCTCTCACTTAGACCCTGTTCACCCTCCTGCACCTCACACACACACACCGACTCCAACACACACACACAAATGAGCACCAACACTCATTCACGTAGCCAGTCACTGGGACAGATAAGTTCCCCCTTCGCTTTTGCTCTCTAAAACACTCAGTCAGGGCTTCACTCACTGTTACAGAATCTAATCTGGCTTACTGTCTTACATGCATTCACAAAAACACACCAAAAAACACACAAATCCCAAAAGCTAATACAGTAGACTCACTTTCATAGCTGCTTTTGCTTAATGCATGAAAATGTGGTAAAAAGGGCACAAATTCTCAAGTCAATACATCATAATTGACACAATTTTAGGTTACAGATGTAAAATTAGCACAAAAATAATTCAGTTTGCTCCCATAAATCTAACAAACAATAGCAGAAACATTTAATGATTTATTAAAGCAAAGAATGCTTACTGCTTAAACTGTTAGCTGCCCAAATGATTTAAGTGTAATCCTTTGGTAGTCGACACCAGTATTAAAATTATAGTGACTGCTGGGTGTCTATCCTCATTCAGGTTAACAAATCTCAGACTGAGTGCTGCATTTCACATGCATGGTATAGGCTGAGGATCCAGAGAATTGAAGCCTGGTCTGTTTTTATCACAAACTTCACATATACAGTATATCTCAACCAAAATAGACAGGGCAATGCTAAACAGAGAGTAATATTTGTCTTGTTTTATTAAAAATTTATGTCTACAGACAAGACTGACATGTTTTTGCATACATTTCCAATTCATGCCTTTCAGGTCAAAGTTTGTAAGAATATTTTTTTTCCTGAGGTTTCCACCAGTCAGTTGTGCAGTAAATCAAGTCCACAGTAGAGAGATTTACTGTAGCTTTCCTTGAAGAGAGACATAGTTGTGATAGCAGGGAGACATGACCGTCACAGCCTTGAATGAAAGCCGTGGTGCTGTGTGATAAAAGTGAGAAGAACAGCAATCAACAGACACCCAGTCTGAAACTGCTGTTTCTGGTTAATTTAACTAATCATTCAAATATATTTTTTTAATATTTACCTCAAAAAAAGTTCGGAAACATTGTTTTAAAAAAGATAACTTATTATTAATGTGGAGAACCATGAGGAGATGTTGTGTTTTCTCATATTATTGAGACAATAAAGGGAAAGAAGTTGGTCTGTATGGCTGCTAAATTAAGTGATGATGAGACAAAGAGTATGATCTACATGTAAGGAAAATGCCAGAGATGAATGAGGAAGTGTGCTTTATACATAGGAATCTATTTTGAATTAAACAATTTTAATTTTAAAGGGATACGCCTCCAGTTTCTTTCAACTGTGCGTGCAGTAAGAAGTAAGAGACAGACAGAGCTCGCGCACTGCTAATTGGCTTAGCTCAAACACTGGGAGTCAGTGGGTAGTGTTAGCCTGCCTCTGCCTACAGTCAGATAACCTCTTCAGCAACTCTAAATGGTCCTGTGTGCTTGTTGCGACTTGTGTTTTGTTTTGTTTTTTTACCCCATTATGTTACGTTATCAATTTTTGGACTAAGATTAGCACTTTATGTAATTTCTGAAAAATACATACAAAACTAAACCGCAGGGCGCATGCGCAAACCACTTCAGATGCTTGTAAGTAGGTCAACAAAACATGTATTTCAGAGTTGCTAAAGAGTTTATCTGACGACTGTAGGCAGCGCCAGGCTAATGCTACCCATTGACTCCCAGTGTCTCAGCTAAGCTAATTAGCGGTGGGCGAGCTCTGCTTGTCTCTTTCTTGTTACTGCATGCACAGATGAAAGAATGGTGCCTATCTGCTTGTCATGCATTTGGAAGTGAGGCAAGACATGAAAAACCAAAAAAAATGTTGGCATATCCCTTTAAAATGTTAAACCTTTGGGATGTGCGCAGCCAGGCAAATACCCGTTGTACAGGACCTACATTAAGCGGCATGTCTAAATGTTTGACATCACACTGGTCGCAACCTTATGGACATGTTAAGCATTAAACAGGCTTTAGGCTCCACTATCAAATGGCTCCAGCTGTCACATGTTGATGTGTTCTTGGGCAAAACACTAAAACCCCAGTTGCTCCCACTGCAGCATCAGTGGAGTGTATAATGGTATGAAAGCATACAGATGGATCATTTATATAGAGACTTTGACCCTCAGTCAGTGAATTGGTGTGAATGAGTAGGTGTGACCTGCATTGAAAAAGGCATTTTGAGAAGTCAGAATTCAGGAATAGTGCCATACAAGCTGAAGGCTGTTTACAAGCCTGTTTTCAGTTAATGTTTGCATTTAACTGGACTTGAAATTAGTTGCTTAGGAACATATCGTACACATACTTGATGTAGCAGTAAACTTACAGACCTGATAACGCCATAATAATCGCTTACACTATGAGAAATTCGTCTGTCTCTGTAACATTCTCTCAAGCAGCATCCATCTGTTAATTTAAGGTGATACTCTTTTAGTGTCCCAGTGATTCAGTAAAGGTCATTTTTTTTGTTGTTGTATTCTTAATCTGTGCTTAAAATTAATTTAAATTTGAAATAAATAGTGAAATATAAATGTTATTCTACCCATAAATCCCAAAGATGGAGATTATATGAGGAAAGTCAAGGATAAGAGAGGCTTTGGACAACACCAATCCAATGACAGATTAAGTGATTAGCAACAAATGCTTGAGAATTCATGATGATCATCACACTCCGACAGTGACAATTCAGGCTGAAAACATGCTTGACACAAAGACATAATCCCTCAAGTCTTCACGGACAAGTCTGGGATTATTATAGATTGTACTCATATAGTCATCAAACCCCATTGTGTTTATTTCTCAGCATCAACTTCTCTGTCCAGTCTGTGACTCTGAGCTTTAGGCTTATAACTGAAGACACAAACTGTGAAACAAAATCAGGTCATGAATGTTTAATCTTCAAGACTTAACACCAAACACTAGGGGTGAACAACTGAACACATGTGGCCCAAACATGGAGGAAACTTGACTGAATTGGTGATGAAAGTCTTGAATATGTAAATATTTCTTCGATTTTGTAGCTTTATATGACAGTTATTGTTTGTGAAAACTCATTTATATGCATTACAAAATATACTTAAAAACATGAAAAGCTTTATTAGCATTAAAAAGTAGCTGAACTTAAACAAGTTTTAATAATCCATTAGAGTTTGATGTTGATATTGTAACATATTATGAAAGTTTTATATCTGTTCCTTTTGTCAGAACTGAAGTTGTTTTTGTTATAATATGGGATTATCCTACACTTTTTTGGTTAAGAGAACAAAATAATGACGCCCTCTTGGTAAGCAGAGTGCCCATCCCTTCTCTACACCAATGTCAATGTACTTCTGATCAAGCACAGGAGCTGAGGGTTTGTTTTTTGAGGACTGCTGTCAGATGTGACTCAGTGTCTGAGCCTTTATGAGATTCTGTAGAAATACATTTGAACTTGTGTGTTTGTCCTTTTGGAGTTTTAGTGCAGTATTTAGACAATTTAGACGTGTGCAACTGGAGAAAAAGCATGCAGGAGTTTTTTAAATTCATATTCCATAAAGACACTATGTATTATCATCATAAATCATCATTATTACTAATGAGAGAAATGGTTGCAAGGAGGCTAGTGATAATGTAAGCAGTGAGTTAAACTAATAATCATCATTAAATCAAAGAGTAATTGATTCTTCCAGCCATGGATCTTCTACTAATCTCAGCTCAGGAAGAGTAAATTAATCAAATTATGTTCCTAAGAATAGTTCTTGTGTACCACTGAACTGCACTGACAGGGAATGATAAGTATGTATGTACAGAATGTACTTCATATTTTTAAAAGGAGTCTTCAGTGTACCATCCACCACCATTTTCATGTTTCTTTCCTTGATGAGCTGAGAGTGATACTGCATAAACCCTGAATCAGGGCTGGGCAACTGGCAGCCTGAGGGCCACAAGCAGCAGTCCATCTCCTTCAGCCTGCCAGTCCTCTCCAAAAATCAACAAACTGCAAACATGAGGGAAACATGAGAGAATCTGCCAAATGTGAAACCATTACAATGCCATGCACAAGATCGATTTTTTTTTCTATAATTGTTTCTCTGAATCTCTTGTAATTTCACAATAGTCTTTAGTATACAACATTGGTAAAAACTATAATTAGGAAAAAAATGGCACAGGTGAATATTTGCACCTCAAAGTGGTAAACACTCATTGTTTCATTTCTTAATTTAGCTTTCATGCCATGTTAAGGTCTTCAAATTATGCTTACTTATTTGTGTTTGAGTTAAAAAACACAAATCAAGGTAAATAAGTTTTATGAAAGCTGTCAACATGCTATTTTTGTTTATTTTTTTTATTTTTCCCTTTGAGGATGTCCAACAATTTGTAAAAATGCGTCCTGCTGCAGTGAAAAACGCTCGATGTGGCCCTCTTGGTTATCAAAGATGCCTGTTTTGGCCCTAAATAGCTTGAAGGAAAAGAGAAACAAGATGAGAGAGACTTTAGTGGTATGTTGGGATGTCTTTTGAGGAGGAAAATGAGATAAAATAGGATGAATAAAAAAAACCAGTAAGGCCATAAATAATATAAAAAGTAAACCTGAACATTGGTGTTAACTGAAATATTTACCACAAAGCAAACTGGACACCTGTATGATCTAATCTCTTTTACCTTTTCACATCTCTACACTACAATCTATCCTGAGAAAAACAAATCCATGAAATAGTGAATTAAATTAGTCAGAGGCCCCTCGGACTCAAAGATTGGATTTTGGAGGCCAAAGGACAAGATCATATGGTCTCATAATTATCCCACGCTTGTGAATTTGACATCTTAACAACAATTTGAAGATATTTAGTCAACAGATGCACAAATTTAGGCAAGTTTCTTAGTATTTCACCTTTCAACAACTAAACAATTCAAAGTTGTAATGCAATACATCTGAAAGATTTGTTCAATCTGTTGAGTGTTTTCAGAGGTTTTTGATGTGCATGGATGCTCAGGACATTATAGTCTTGGACATCCTCTCCATCTTCACAAAATCTTTTGTGCAATTCAAACATACAAGCATGCGACATGCAGTGTTTCCCATTCTTTTCATGCTAGTGTCTATTATGTCTTCTGTGTCTGTCTGTAAGGGTTTTTTGATTTAAATTGAGCTTTTTGGTTTTTTATTTCCTTTTGTGCAATATAAATGCTATACAAATAAAGTTATTATTGAGTTATTATACATCTGAGTTAATGTACAAAACGATTTGGCTGATTTTTTTGTTTAATATCACAAAAAATTTCGAGTTAAAGCATTCTCAAGCTCAACTTTTTAAGCAAATCACTTTTCATGCAAAACCATGTGCACTTCAGTCAGTAGCTAGCAGTGAACTAAAGACGTCACTTATTGTAAACTTACAGCAGTTGCTGTCACAACAAGGAATAAATAAATAAATTTTGTCTGTGTCTACAAAATAAACCTATGACTTTAAAAGTGGCTTCCTGGACCCAGCCTTTGACCCCCCTGCCCCACTCGGTTATGTCTTATTGGTCATTAAAAACCTGACTGTAGAATACTGAGTCCTCCTGCAGAGCTACAGGGATGTATAAATCAGCCCCCGGGCCTTGTGAGAGGTGAAGCCCACTTTGTCTTTTGTTTGCCCTTCCTTTATTACTCCTCCTCCGCTCTCCTTCTCCCTGCAGGCTGGTCACGCTCCTAAAAGCACCCTGACAGGCTCTTAAAATAAATACGGCCTTAAACTTGAACATAAAAATGTCTTAAGCAGCACTTTTGGTAGCCCCTTTTTTTAAACTTTCTGCAGTGATGGGCTTCTGTTGGCCGCTCGCCGACTTTTAGATGAATCCACAAAGAACAAGGTTAGTGGTACATTATGTGTCCTATCTGCTTTACCAAACCCAGTTAGACTTCAGCTCTTTGAACACTTAATTTACCTACGTCCTCATTCTGCAAATTCCCAGCCTTCACCAGCCATCTTCAGGAAGAACTTGAGCCTTTTCCAACGTTTTTCTCTTAATTAAATTTTAATTGGACCCATTTTCAATCATAGGTAGCTTTGCATCGTCTTCAAAGTCTCAAATTTAGTTCTCAGGATGTCATATTCTGCTCTTCTTCCCCCTTCATATCTCATTTTACACATTTTTAACTGCCCGCTCTGCTTCACTCCACTGCTGCTGATCTGTCTTATTTTGAAAAGTTACATCTCTCTGTTGGAAACGTCTCTCAAGTCTTCATTTCTC
Organism: Cetoscarus ocellatus; assembly: GCA_037902135.1. NCBI lineage: Eukaryota > Metazoa > Chordata > Actinopteri > Labriformes > Labridae > Cetoscarus > Cetoscarus ocellatus. The sequence continues at coordinate 359,642 of JBAMNC010001361.1, read as the reverse complement.
ACTGTGAAGGAGTAAAGTGGATAAAGTTATTTCTGGACGGCAGTGGGGGAGAAGTTAAAAGTCCTGCTTTAGGTGACTGACAGTTGGAGCTCTTACAGCTTTGCATGGACTTTGAGTGCTATAGTGCCAAAAAATACATTTGTGTAAGAAAATTGTTGATTTTTAAAGGGAAAAACTGAAGTTACCAGCGTTTGATCTGAAGTGAAGAAGTCAAATCGAACTTTTATGGTGTCTTTCACTCCTTGATTTCCGATAACTGAGTTATACACACATTAAGATGTTTTAAATCTTAGTGGTATGACCCCACACATGAAGACAACTATTGACAGAGTGACATTTTGTCCTTTTAGTGTTCGTGTGCACTAGGACATAGACAGGGCACACCACACACCAACAGACTCACTCACAAACAACCAGGGCCTCCACTCTTGCAGCTTTTAACCCTTTAACACCTGAAAACACAAATTATAGCCAGAAAATTCTAATTTTTTTGGAGCTGGAATGTTTATTTCACTTTCTACTGAAATCCTAAAAAATCAAAATTTCCATAAAATTTAACATATATATTTTTTGTATCTCATTTGACACATTGGGTGTTTTGGCAACTGATAATCCATTTGGGGACAATTTTTATTATTTTTCTGATTGTATTCAGTTTTTTTTTAGTAATTTGTTGATCATATTGATTAGATAGAGGTATCATAAAAGTATGTATCAAATATGATACAACAGGCGTTAAAGGGTAAATCTCAGGATCAAATGCAATTTTAGTGTAAACAGACATGGCAAATAGTGTCGCATGGAATTTAAGCTAAATGCTGCTAGAGGTTATCTTCCAATGACACCTGGAGTGGTTGTGATTTCTGTGCAGCTCTTCTCCTTTTCAATCAGTTATATGTCATTTAAAGGGTTGCGCAGTATAGACGCTTCAAATGACATCTACCCAACTTTATGCTTCGCCTGTAGTCTCGTTGCCATGGTTTCATTCGCTTCCAGACTCCACCAGTTTGCTCCCTGATTGGCTTGGTTCTGTTCCATTTGGCAAAACACAGGGGTCGTGCTCGGCTGTCCTTAATATACTCCACACACAAGGAATTTTTTATTGAACATATCGAATATTAACAAATTCACGTTAGGATAGTCCCAATCCTCTTCTGAGATGATTAAGTGACACTTCACACACCTCACACCACAGGATAATCAGATAAAATAGTCTTTCACACCAACACAATCAAGCTTTTGCTGACTTTGTTCAAAAGCGAGGATACAAGGCAAAACTTAGGACGATTATCTTGCAGTGTGTTCCTCACTTTAGTCAGAAATTTTTACATAATTTGTCTCTAGTGTGGCATCTTTAATTTTTTAAAATTTAACCTTTTTTCGATTGTTTTGTTCACTGGTTGGATGTTGGCTTCTTAGTTTTTTTCTCTTTTGCATCAACACAAACCCTGCATAGGGTAACTTACTCCACTCATTGCTGCATGCATTGTTACCACATTAAAAAAAGGAATCACACAGCAGAGGGAGAAACGCTGTTTTCAGAGCTTGACAAGCTTTTCCTCCTTCTCGTACAGTTGGGACCACGTCATAGTTGGGAGTGGGGCACCAGTGTGGGGGAAAACAAAACTTTCCCCCAGACTGCATCACTGAAAGCATGGATTATAAAATCTGGTGCTAGCAAGCTGTCATGTACATCAGAAACACCACGTAGCACTGATATGAAGTTAGATATTTGAGTTATTACTGTCAATTGAATAAGAAAGATTTATGGAGTGATAAAAGAGGAAGGATTGGGATTGTTGTTGTCACTTTATAAATGCATGATGGATGCCACTCTGAGGTCAAAGTGTTTTCACTGATATTACTTCCACCTGTTTGAGTCATCTGTGTAGAGACCATATCGTATACAAGGATATGATGAATTAAACCTATAGTTTATATCAATAAATACAACTGTAATGGTGGCCCTGAAACCATCTAGTAGTGTTTAAATAGGTGAATATAGTGTTATGGTGCCTGAATTGATCACAGTATTTTATTTTCAATGTCCATATTCTGTGTTTGATAATTTTGTGCTATCTTTCACTGTGTATAAAACTGAAATAATTTGTTATGAACTTTGTAGAGCACTTTGACCCATTTTACTTTAAATTAATACCATAAGAAAGGCAAGTTGTAATATAGATCTATTTTTAAGAGCTTATATTGTTTTACATGGTAATATACAAAATTATTGTAGCATTATGAGCATGTTGTAGCATTTAAGAGTGCAGACAAAGACATGTTTGAGTTTTAGATCCAACAGGCGACCAACTCTTCCTCTTACGTTGAGAGTCGGGTCCTCTCAGTGCTGTGCTGCAATTGAAATTTGATTTTTTTATTTGTAGCGCAAAGTGGGCACCCAGCAGCATCGGTGCATTGACTTTAGCATTTTGTTTTCACCTTTTGTGCTTCCTGGATTGGTGGCATTCCCATAGAATCAGACTGTATCAAAAGTCCCCGTCCAGGAAACATCTTCAGTTAGTTTATTTTTGTGACAAACACAAGTGAAGAGCTTTGTGCTCTCATTGGTTGATGTCTCTGACATGACAACATATTGTAGATGAAATAACTGATTTGGGTGACTGATGGATCCTAAAACCCTGCGACTTTCAGGTCAGATGAAAAATCATGCACAACTTGTGATCCTGCATCATGTGGGTTGAATTTGTTTGGAACACTTGGTATGTGACATGAAACTGGTCTATGGGGCAAAAATATAGCGGATAACAGACGGACTTTCGTGCGACTAATCAACCAACTTCTGACAGAATTTCACTTTGAAACAAACTGAGTTTGTTCGTCCTAAAGTAATTGTTTGAAATGTTCGTTATGTTAGTGAAATATTAAAATCTCCTGTGACAGTGAAGTGAAAACACAGCTAATAAAAGACTCCTCTGCCTTTACTCTATCTTCTGTTCTCCCACATTTCTCCTCCGTCTACCTCCTGCTGCTTTTCTCATTTTTAAATCTCCCACTCTTTCCTCTTTCCCTCTTCATTTAGTTTTATGATTATTCCCTTTGAGTTCTCCCTCTCTCATCTCTTCCCGTCCATGCCTCGCTCTGCTGCCGTCCTCACTTTCCCATCATTCCACTCCTCCTCCACATTCCTTCCCATCCCCCCATCTCTCCCCCCTCCTCACCGAGTCTTTGTCTCCCCCCCTTCATCATGTGCTGTTGGCAGCCCTGAATGAAAGCACTCGGGGACCTCGGGTCTGTCAACCAGGAAGAAAACATTACCACGAGGGGCCGGGTCAACAAGGCTTGTTACTTAGCAACCCCCCTCACCTCTCCCTGGGAACTGGGAGCAAACGGGCGCCGTCATTGGCTGAGGCAGCTCCTCGCTGGCGGCTCCCGTTATGTAATGTTGCCGTTTCATTGCAGTAACAGGAGAGCAGATTGAAAAGAGATATTTGGGCTTCGGGTTACTCCTGCCAAGCTCCTTCTGATTGACTTCATCTCCTCAGTAACCCGGCAATTAGTCTGTACATTTTTCAGACAAGCCAAGGGGGAGGATAATCACTTAACAAGATGGAGGAAGGGGCAATGTTTGTTTGGTAGCTAGATTGGATTGAGTTAGTCTTAAGATGAAGATACATGTTGGTTTTTAGTCATTTTATGCCTCGTTTTGTCAATAAAGGCTGAAAAATATTTCTGTTAAGTCATAAAAAAGGTGTTACATTTTAGTCATTGTTTTTAGTTCTCCTTTATGTTGTGACAGTACAGACTTTTTAAAGTACTTTTAAAGCAAGAGCGCATCTGATAGTTGTGGCTGGAGATTTTATGGTTTTCGATCTGTCCGTAAACACTCACCAGTCGCTTCGAAAGGGAAATTAATTGACCCCAATTGCTAATTAGCCAATGTCATTGCAGTAACTCAATGCATTGAGGCATGTAAACATGGTCAAGACAATCTGCTGAAGTTTAAACCGAGCATCAGAATGGGAAGGAAAGATGATTTAAGGGACTCTGAACGTGGCATGGTTGTCAGTGCCAGATGGGCTTGTCTCAATATGTCAGAAACTGCTGATCCACTGGGATTTTTATGCACAACAATCACAAGGGTAAACAGTGAGTGGTTGGAATAAGAGAAAATATCCATTGAGCAGCATTTCTCTGGGCGAAAATGCCCTTTTGATGCCAGAGGTCAGAGGAGAATGGCCAGAGTGGTATGGGATGATAGGAAGGCAGCAGTTACTCAAACAACCATGACTTACAATCAAGATTTGCGGGAACACCATTTCTGATGGTGATCTTAAAGCAGATGGGCTGCAGAGGCATGAGAAAACACTGGCTGCCACTCCTGTCAGCTAAGCACTGAACACTTAGGCTACAGTTTGCACGGGCTCACCAAGATCGGACAATAGGAAATTGGAAAAATGTTACCACGTCTGATGGTTTTTGCTTTCTGCTGCAGCATCCAGACAGCAGGTTCAGAATTTGGTGTAAACAACATGAAAGCGTGGATCCATCCTGCCTTTTATCAGCCAATCCAGGCTTGTTGTGGTGGGAGAAATGTGTGTATTTTGGAAGTCAAAGATCCCAGTACTCACATTTTTGACTCGTCTATTCCTGTGAACAATAACAAACATCATTTTGACAGAGAATTTAGTCATCCACAGTCTTTTTCATGGGGTCATCAGCTACATTTGTAAGAGGGCCAATCTTTTGCTTGACAGACGTAAGAGGCCAGATTCTAATGGAATGTAAAAATGTAATGTAATAATAAAAATATTTGGGTCTAACAAACATACAGATGAATTTTCCCCTTCAGGCTAAGTTCCTGCCCATTTCCAGCAACTTGGAGTCCCCACAAGTCTCGGGGGTCTGTGAGTGTGCCTGTATTCCACAATAAACATGCTATTGTCAGTTAAATGTTTTTTTTTTTTTTTCAATTTTATGCTTTCTTTGCCTTAAAAAGATCAGTTCATTTCATAGATGCTACTGCAAGCCATGTGGAATAATAATGATAATTTTTCTTTCTGCTTTCCTGTGGCTGTTAGGTTTTTATCACTGATTTTGACTCTCGAATTCACTCGTTCCCCTGGTTGAATACTAGCTAACAATGACTTTCTGGTGTTAGATTAAACATGAAGTCATTCCTGAGTGATTGTTTTTGGAGATGGTTTGATTGTTATATAGTTCAAAATAATAAAGATTGATTGAGTTATAACAAAAATGTTCCCACAAAACCATAACATATTTTTCTATCTTACAATCTGTTGTGAAGTCGAAAAATTTATCAGCCCCAGAATTTGAGAGCCAGATGGGAAGCTGTGGGGAACCTGATGTGGCCCCTGGGCTGCAAGATGATGATCACTGCTTAAAATCTTCCTAATGGGAAAAAAGCATTGACAAACATTCTTTAACATATTTTTCATTGATGAAATCAACACTGGAAGTATGAGAAGTCGATTTCTTCCAGTTGAAACAGACCCAGCTGCTCCCTCATGCCCTCTACCCTCTTCTTCTTCTGCTCCCTTGCACACTGAATCTCTGTCCGGCGGAGTGAGCGGAGGCAGTGCTTGGAGATGTGGGGATTTGAAAAGAGGCTTAGAAATCTGAACGGGGCGATGGGGTCACGGGAGAGGGGGCTTTGAACTGCAGACAGTCGCTCCGGCGTTGCAGCTTTAGTCTGCTTATGCAAGCAATAGTCTTGGCAATTGACGGCTGAGTGTATTTGAAGTCGAGTTCTTGGGAAAGCTGTCAGGCCAGCCTGGCGGTGAAACACATGACGTGCTGAGTTTTCAGCTGAAGAAACGCAGTGACCTCCGCGCTCACCCTGATAAAGTAGGTCTTTACTGACAGGCTGGAAAAGCTCATTTTATCAGCAGTAGAACAGGCACATATGGGTGCTGGTATTTGTAAGGTGTGGGAACAAACAAGAAGAATATGAGCTTTTACATAATTAGAGCATTAAAGGTCTTACCATTTACAGAGGGTGGCATTTTGAAAAGAATCCGCAGACATTAAATTGTATGCAACCTTTCAACAACAAGGTAATTCAGTGTGTTACATAACAACGCAAATGCATTAAGACACTACATGAAAACAAGGACAAGGCAATATAAAAAAGAGACAACAAAAATGCAGGCATACATGGGATTTAAAGGATTAAGTCAAAACAGAAGATTAAAATAAGCTCAAATAGAATAAGACAAGAAGATTAAACAGTAGAATCAAAATGACAGAGCAGCTACGGCAAGGAGAAATAATCCTGACTTTAGTTTAATAAAATGCAACCAGTAAAGTATGAAACCCTGATATTTTTAGTCCCAGATTTGAGGAAGATATGCTTGTTTCTGCCTAAGTTTGGGAGAGGAAGCAGCACTTTCATAACTGAATCCAGGTTAGAAAATGTGAAGGAATCAAATAAAATGTGGCATCAAAGAATAAACTTTGGGTAAAAATAAAATAAAGCAGAATTTCTTCTGGTGTCCCCAGAGGTGCTTATGGAAGGGAGAACTTTAAGGATGGTGAGGAAAACTTAAAACCCTAAAAGTAGGCATAAATAATCCAGGTCCAGGCACTCGGGATGGTCAGTACACCCTGAAGGAGGTGCAGGCTGATATGCAGTGTTGTAACTTTTAATGTTTCTAGCCCTAAGAAATAAAGGCCTTTTGTATTTTTTAAACCTCCCGAGTGCCTGAACCTACAATATTTATGCCTGTCTTTGGGTTTTAAGTTTTCTTCAAATTCCTCGCCCTTTGAGTGACTTTAAAAAATCTACAGGCAATGATATGGAAATAGCAAGACTGTCAAACCAAATATCTGGCATGCAAACCTCTAAGAGTGAGGTGTTTCATCTCCAAGTGTGATTTTACTGAGGGTTTACAAAATATCTAAATTCCAGCAGTCCTTTGAGTTGTAATATTGTGGTGCTGATTGACCGGGGAAAAGTTGGTGAACATTCAATCAGTGGATTGGAGGTTCAATCCACAGCTCTTGCAGTCACAGGCCAATGAGTCCTTGGGCAAAACATATACACAACAAGATAACTGGCCAGAGTTTCGGCTTGGTCCAGATTCTTACCAAAGTCAGCAAAGGTCTGATTATCTTGTTGTCCTAAAGATGATCTGTGGTGTGAGATGTGATTGAGGTTGCCCCAGCTTGGAGTTGTATTGGATCTTTAACATGTTCAGTATTTAGTACCTAACATCCTTGTGTGGAGTGAACTGAGGACAGTAGAGCACATCTTCTTTGTTTTGTCACATGGACCAGAACTAAACCAGTCAGGGAGCAAGGCTGCCTGAAGCAGGAAACAAACATAACAGTGGCATTAAAAGTAAAGGTGAAGTATAAAGATAGAAGGAAGTCAGAAACTGAGGTCCAAATTGTTGATCTGTGCCAAACACGAACATCTGAACAGCGTAACCCTGTATATAATATATGAACTGATGAGGAGAGGAGCTGAATGGAAATAACTGACAAGGATGTTACAGGAATCTAACCAGTATCTGCATTTAGCTTCAGTTTCTCCTGATGTGTTGTTAATCAATTCTCAATTATAGTCCAAGATGGTGGCTCTAAAATGGTTTGGCGGGGCACAAGAAAGCAAAGCAACAAGAAAAGAACAAATGTTGTCCTCAGTGATCAGTCTGACGACATTCAGTGTTGCTGCTATGAATACAGCATATGCATTGACCCTTTTTTTCTGTCCTTATTATTAAGAATCTGACAGTTCAGTTGTTGTAAAAGATAAAATGACCATCATGTCTAAGTTGGTGATAGGGCTGAACAACATATTGTTTAAGATTGCAACTGCAATGTGTGCATGCCCAGTAGTCAGATTTTAGGATGAACCATGTCACTCATGTGACTCAAAGAATGTCATGCTGCTATTTCTGTGTTTGATGGAAAACCAAAATTTGCAGCGGTCTTGTTTCCTTTACTATGGAAAACAAAAGTCTGCCTCATATCATCGTTAAGGGTTACTCAGAGATCAGACCATGGAGCGCGCAGAGATTGTGTGTTCCTTTCACAGAAACATGAGCTGGTGCTTAACACAAACACACCAGTGTTAGAGTTTAAAGAGTGACTATTTTTAAAAGAGACTTTCAGCAGATATTTTTGTTTTACTCATGTGTGTCCTTAAACAAAGAGACATTTGTAAGGACACGTTTCATCTTCAATAACTGTCTTAACTGCAAGTCAAGCACATGGGGCTGCTCATGGAAAAATCGGCTTAAATATCGTTTGAAATGCTTAATGACAGGCTACAACTATCACAATTTCAAGCCATGACTTTCTTTGTACACTCTGTTGCTGCAGTCTCTCTGCGTGTGTATATGTGCTTACAGTTGTAGCATTCAATGGGAAAACAAATAGGTTTTTTGAAAATGAAGTTAAAGATCCAGCTTGAATTGTTATGCAGAGCAAGACGGTATTTATCGGGAAAATGCATGTTAAATATTGCAATATACTGTGTATTACAGGAGTGAAAAATATAGCAATATCAATTTTTCCCAATATCGTTCAGCCCTGGTTGATAGTTTGGTTCTTTTCTTGCTTTTGAAAAGATTTTGTACACATATTTGTATATTCTGATTTATTATCAAGACCATCAAGTAATGCTAAACATGACAAAAAGAGTTGTAACCCAAACCTTGCAGCTATGTAAAGGCTTTGGATTTTGATTTGAATATCAGGAAAAAATCATATTTCTAACTAGCAGGAACATTAAGAGCGCAAATTAATCAGTGTTTCTCCTGCTTGTACATTCTGTTTGTGTTGCCATTTAAAACTCTTGAAGAAACCAATAAAGCAAGCATAAATCTCGACTTCTGTTTGCTCACAATAAATCCAGTTCTAGAGTTGTTCTTGCATGAGTAACCACAGGCTATCAAGTGTCAACATCCACGCTCTCATAAAAACCTCTCTGAGCGCTTGTTTCCTGTAGACTCATGTTGAGTTCTCACTCCTAACAAGCAGCCCTCTTGTTAACTCTCGGAGACAAAGTCAGCTCGCTGTGTAAATACTTCACACTTTGAGTATCTGCGTCTGCCATGCAGCAGGATATTTGTCATACAACATTATCAGTGTTTAAATTAAATTTGTAACAGCTCAGTCTGAAACAAATACATCCTGCTCATCCTTCCTTATGACTTTATCTCCTCTAACAGACAGACATCCTGACCCATTTAACAGCTCACACCTTCTCATAAGTCTGGAGTACCCTCTTTGTTTTATTACTTTTTCTTTTTTAATGTTACTCAGTACATGTTGACCAGCTTTAATGCCTCCACAACAACAGCCAGGGTCAGAGGCAGTACTTCCTACCTGTCAGGACCATTATTATAAACATGTGTTGTCTTTTAACTTTAAACATCCATCCAGTCAGAAAAAAAGATGCTATTACGATTTTTAAATCTATTGGTCAAAGCTCAAGGTCTCATGTTAGTCTCTTGCTTAAGAACCCAGTATTTTGAGACCATTTTGAGGGATTTTTCACACATTTTGTTTAAATTCTCACCTCTTTTCAAGAATGAGTTAAAGGTGCAGTGTGTAGAATTTGGCAGCATTTCACCAAACAGAAATGGTGAATATAGGATATAATGTTTCTATTTGTATGTAAAGTCTATCAAAATAGGAGTACAATCATCTCCATTAAACATTTGTTTTATTTTTATTTAGTTAGAAAAAGCTTCAAAAATTTTACATTACCGCGGGCCGCGTTCATGTAGGCCGACATAACGATCCACCATGTTGTCTACGGGTGGATTTTAGGGACAAAAAGAACGAAACGCGAATGTGTCCGCCGGTTCTGAAATCAACCTGGAATACAGGTGAAGAAGAGGAGAGAGGACGGCGGTGGATGTAGAGACAGTTGTTACTCTGCAATAGGGATTTAAATTCTGTGTATTTTACAGTTAAAGCCCTTTTGGTCGTCACAGGCTTCCGTTGCTCAGCGATGTGACGTTTTGGTTACGGTTGGGCTCATTCTAGAATCTGAACGATAAATGTCGCTCAAATGCCAAATTCTACACACTGCACCTTTAATTGAATTTTGAGGCCAACAAGGTCAGGGTAACTATCACCATGTTCATCCTTTGCTTGAAAATGGGATATCTCAGAACTACTTTGAAGGATTTCCTTCGTACCTTGCTCAAACAGAAATGGAAAAGCTGACTGGTTTTGAAATTATAAGGTCAATGGTCAAGGTCATTGGATCTCATCCTTGCCTTAAACCCAATTTCCATTTTTGTATTTGACTTAAATCAAATTCTTGATCAGTAGACACTCAAGACATGATATAAACAGTCCAGGACATGTGACCTTTAAAAGCTCAAATCTCATGTAAAAACATCCATTAACACCAATAAAGCAGTGAGAGTTCTGCCCATCAAACTGTGACAAAACCTAACCCAGCTTCTGCACTTTCACCGTTTGGCAGTTGTATACCTCATGAAGCACTGGACCTCCAGGTGGTAGCGAGTTTATTAAGGTGTTCAGTCTCTCACCCCCTGATGAGGTAAAAGTATCCAGCTATACACTGACAGGAAAAGCCAAGGTGGTTATGTTCTGCTTTTTATTGGATGTATTTTACAGTCTGAGGCTGAAATAACAGAAGGGTAGGAATAAGAGAGGAAGCATGAAATAAAAGAAAGGTGGGAGGGAAGGAAGGAGGAGGAAATGAAAGGCAAAGGAGGAAGGAGGAGGAAGGCCCTCAGCAGGACTCCAACAGGCTGTTGCTGAGGAGAACAGAAATATCTCTCCGTCACACTGTGGACCCTCCAACTGCGTTTCCTCCAGCTTTATAATTAGCCCTGGCTGAAAGGAAAGTGAGAACACGCAGCTTTCCTTTCAGGTGCTGCTGAAAATCTGAACATGATCGGTATCTGCAAAAAAAAAGATCTGATTTATTTGATACCTCCATACACAGACAACAACCTGTTATGTCTTATTTTAGATGCTTTATTATTTTTGACAGGAAAATTGGAGGGAAAATGAAAGTCTTCTACACCACGCATGTCTGTCTTCCCTTGTGAAATGGTTTGTTTGTCTTATGATATCCTTACAGTTCATCACTAAGCAAAGCAAACGCAGCTCAGAATGAAGTGCTGAAGGTGTTATTTGTCAGGAGATCAGTGTTTTTCCGAGGGGAAATTTCTTCGTCCTATATCTGCATGGTTTAAAAATACATTTGCTCGTGCTGTCAAGTTCAGTCCTGCATGTAGAATTGATTTGAGGGAACTACAGTGGAGCCATATGATTATATATATAGGCTCTTGTCACTTCAAGGTATATGCTGTGTAGTGTTATGGCATGAAAAATAATGTCACAGCATCCTGTAGGTGTCAGTTATAGCTAGATCTCAGCAGTTTAATGTCCACTTTTTGTCAATGTTTCGCCACTAACGCACATAACTGAATGATTAAAGTAAGAAAAGCTAGAAATGCACTGAGAGCACCAACACTACACCAGGGCATTTCCAACATTGTTGAGCGAGTTATTGTCAAAAATGTTGAAACAGCCCAATCTCACACGGTTAAAAATTTCTTCAAAAAAATTCCTTGATTCACATCCCTTTTCCAATCCAACTCCAATACCAAAACTGTATCATTTCTTCCTTATGCCATGACAAACATTCCCTAAAAAGTCACGGAAATCTGTTGAAGTCTTCTTAAGTTATCTTGTAAACAAACTAACAAACAAACAGAGGGTGGCAAAACCATAACCTTCCCTTTAGCAGAGGTGAAAATTGTTCTGGGGTTGATATTCGTGTTTTTCTGTCTTGAATGAAGCTTTAAATATTAAATCTTAAAGGATGATTTCTTTTTTTAAATCTCTGTGCATTGTCAGAAAGCCAAATTGTTGCAATTTGACCATCATAATAACTCATAATTTAAAGGGTTAGTCAAAGTTTTTTGAAGTGGGGTTGCTAGAGGCCCATGGCACAAGTAAATATGATTACCAACTAGAAAAGCACTCAGAGAGCGCAGACCTCCGCCAAGCTGCTACAATTGTGCATCACCATGCTCATGTCTGTCCATGTGGAGAACTCCTCTGCTGGCATTGCAAGGGAAGCTGTGACATAGGCTTGAAAAACGTTGATGTCAGTTTTCAAATTAACTACAATTCCCATAATGACTTACAGGGGGCAAAACCCTCACAGCAGCCGAGGAGAAATAAATAGGATTCGCCATTAAAAAACTAAAGTGTTTTTTTGTGACGTCGGATCCAGATGAAATTTACCTTGATGATAGAGGCGCATTATATATTATCATGTAAATTTTGAAGCAAATCCATCAAGTGATGTCAGATATATGAGTTTTTTTTAAATAACGCCCAATGTTTAGTGATGGGATTTTCTGAAAATTTGGGGAATTTTTTGCATCCAAACAAAATATGCGGATCACCATTAAAATGTAATGGCTTCTTCCTTGGACCAAACCACACCTCTGGTAAAATTTTCATGTGAATCCATCCAGTAGTTTTTGCGTAATGTTGCTAACAGACAAAAAAACAGACAGACAGACAGACCCTGGTAAAACATAACCTCATTGGCAGAGGTAATAATAGTTTGCAAGCTTTTTCCCTGGGGGGAGATATCCAGGGGCAAATGCTAACCAATAAACAAAAGGACAATATAATCATCTCTCATAAGGAGCTATTCATTAACACTGATACAGATGTATATTTAAACTCTAACACAAGTAACAATATATGATTTACTGAGCAGCTATTTTTGATAAAGTTAAAAGCATTCACTGGTTGTTTAAGTATATTTTACAGATTTTTTTCCATCATAACAAATGGATCAAATGGTGTTTCACAGAAACAGTCCTAGCTTATCAACTTCATTTTCCTGGAAATGTTGTTAGTTTTAATGTTGTCATTGCAGTTTTTATCAGTACTCCTCCATGTACATGCATTTTTGATATTTCAAACTGGCTGGCAGGCCTCATTGAGAGTGTATGAGGGCCACATGTGGCCCCCGGGCCGCCGGCTGCCCATCCCTGGTTCAAGTCCAACCGTAGCCTCTTGTCTGTAATTCTCTGTGATTTTTGCTACTCAATCTGCTGTTTCATGTAAATGAAATGCACAAAAAAAAACTTAAAAAATAGACAAAAACTTGATTTTTTTTAAATGAAACGAGACGTCCTAGCTCTGAAAGCACTGTCAACTGATCCTATACTTTTCTATTACTCAGTCCAGGAGACTGTTTCAGTGTGGTTATGTTTCCACTTTTGAACATTTGGTCATTTTATACTGTTCAGTTGGGGAGTTGTTGTCCTTTTTGGTTGTTTTATGGAAAACAGTGCCAACATATGAAGTGAAACGGCCATACTCACAGGTACTATCTCTGAGGTTTGTTCTCTTATTGTTTCCACTGTTGGAAAATGGCCTCCCATCAGCCCTCTCCGACCTCTCCCACCGTGGTTTGTTCTTTTATTACACCAGTAGTTTATTTTCTCTGACTGCTGTCGACACGCTGCCAACATCTCCTCCTGTTTCACTCTGCTTGTTTTTTCTGACCAAAAACTGCTCCATTTTTCACTCACAGCATGCAACTGGAAAGACTCTGTTGGTTATGGAGCCACTTTTTCAGTTGTCAGTGGAGAAAATACCATCATTATACAGAGATGTATGACAGCTCAGTTTGGTCATACAGACAGGGTAAAGTCTCTGGTAGTATTTTCTCTTTTACTTATGTTCAATATAACTGCCCTGTGAGGAACTTTCCAGGATTGATTTTTATATCATGGTTAAATCTTTGACCCTCTTGTTCAATACACAGACAGGAAAGCAGATTTCTAAAAGTAAAATCCTCTTGATTGGAGCAGTGGTTCTCAAATGTTGTGCTGGGCTCAGTGTTGTGCCTTGAGACACATCCAGGCGTGCCTTGGGAATTGTCTAACCATAAGTTACTACTACTCTTTTCAGATGCATTGATTTTTGCATTAAGCCGCAAAATCTGTAACATTTCACAATCTTAAAACCTTAAAGGAACGACTTTTGCAGTTAACAGGACTAGAAGGTGGATGATATGATAAGGTTTCTCTTTGTTAGATTCATAAGAGCTTTATAAAATATGATTATCAAGTTTAACTTGTGTTGCTGAAATGCAGAAATGTCATCATTTAGTTGGATAGGTATTTCAAAAATGATACAGTTTTCTGTCAGATTTAATTAGACATTAGGTTTGAATAAACTTGTAAGTTATAACAATACATAAATGGGCTATTTAATATGGTGTGCCCTGAGATTTAGGCTTGATATTAGTTGTGCCTTGAAGAAAAACAGTTTGAAAACCACTTGTTAAGAGCTACCCTGTGGCAATTACGTTCCCCTGCAAGATATACAACTGCTGGGACAAATCTGTTACCAATCTTACTGTATTTACAAGCAAGGAGTTAGCATTAAGCCCAGTTAACTCTACCAGGACCTTCAGAATTTCATCAGTTGACCTCAGAGTAGAAATTTTGGCCAAGTTTGGTGGGAGTTCCTCAAGATCGTCTTAGATATAATACATTTACAAACAGGGGAATTTTGAGGCCTAATTTCCTTCAGGAAAAGCGGGAAAATCGAAGTAGTCTACATCATGTTAGAGTGGACATTCATGCAAAGGTAAAAGAAAACCCTCGTAAGAACAGTCTTGTGATATTAAGTTCACAAGTGGGAGACCAATAACGTGACACACAGATGGAAAGTTCGATATATATTTCACTAGTGCATTAAGACAACAGCCCCTAGAAAGTGTTTAAGAATGAGCATAACCTTTTAAAAGCATATCCAGCCGGTGATTGGACGAGTAAAGGACAAGAACGTGAGCCACTTCATTAAGCAAACTCCTAGTGAAACATGGTGGAAGTTGAGGGAAGTTTGTGGTGTTATGTGTTTTTCATTTAATCAAGAAATTTGGTCCAGATCTGATAAAACTGCTGTAAGGCTGTTAGCATCTATGCTAATCTCTGTACCAGTAGTCACTTCCTGCTGTCATCTCGCTCCAAGCTCCCACCTCTTTCTACTCCAAGGGGCTCTTATTGGACCGTCTCACTTTGGGCTGAGCATAATCGTTGTAGATTTGAGCTTGGCAAGATGGATCTACCTGTTAGTAGACATTAAATCAGGCAGACCCATCTGCACTAATGGGTTTGAAGACCAGAACCTCAGAAGCTCACCAGTGTTTCCTTGAGTCAGTTTGGACATTCGGGAGAAGTTTTCAAATAATCCTTCACATGATTGGCCTGGATGAACATACGTTCACAACGTAACGTATATTGCCTCTGGCCCTGGCTATCTGAGGTGTAATAAAGCTAACGACTTAATGTAAGATGAAAATGGGCCACGTTCCTGCTCTGATGCTGTTTATAGTCGTATGTGGAGATCGAGCAGCAGATAAAATATCTCCTCCTCTTCTCTCTGTGTCCTCTTCACCCCACACACTTCCATACTACACCGTCTTTATTATTCGGATCATTTTAAAGGAAGTGGGACATATGAGATCACATCTAGTTTAGATTTCCCCGGGCACACATGAGTCTCACGCTGAGGAAAATATTAAAAATACCGACCAGCGCACGCCTGCTCACCAATAACAATATTTCCTGTTTGCTCAGGCTGCAAACTCCAACCCCCTGCCGGTGCCTGTGGGAGCCCCCGTCAGCGCCCCCGTCAGCGGTGTGGTGGTGGAGAGTGGGCCGGTTGTCTACGATGATGCAGATGCTGATGAGGAGGAGGAGGATGAGGAGGAGGCTTGTGTCAGCGCCATGGATCTGATGGGTGGAAACGGTACGTTCAAACACAGGCAGAGTTAAATTAAATCTGCTGATATCTGCCTGTCTGATCATCAGATCTCCACTGATTAATTTTCACATATTGCATTCACATGTTACTGTATTTTCTGTAGGTACACATAACTGTTTAAGTGAAGAAACATTTAAAAAAGGTTTTGGTTAAAACTACATATTATTGTAGATGTTATGACAAACTAACATTGCGTAGCATCTATCAGCGTGGAGTAGCATCAAATAAGACAATACTCAAACATTATCCATCCTAATATGTCAGCTTGATCATAGAATTTAGATATTAAGCTATAAATTACATATCAGCTCAGCAAGTCATTTTGTACTTAAGATCTAAACTGAGCCATCTTCAGTGGAAACTTTGTGAAACTCTTTATTAACACTCTCATATTTCACTTTTTTTCAATAAGTTCATAATGTTTCCAGCTGTTTACAAAACATATTTTTGAACGTTATTTCCGAAAATCCATTCACATCTTGATGTTGGCTTGTCCATGAACCCCTCTGTTTCAGCCCTTCTCAGAACAGACTGTTAAATGTAAATCCACCCAAGTTGTGGTAGACAGCTTCCCTCTCAAGAAGTAGATTTGGTGTAAACCTTCCAGTTCTGTGCTCTAATGTTTACTGTGGCTGCATGCCGAGATATATCCCTTCTTTTTGAGCCATGAGTACGCTAAACAAACTCCTGTTTCAGGGAGTTTCTCCCATCGCGGGAGGTGAGGGTGATTTTTAAACTGGCTGTTGGAGAAAACTTTTTCTAAAATATTGAGCAACAACAGAGAGAGAGGCGGGATTATTCCCATTTTGGGGGTGGGGGGTGAGCTAGACAGGCCATGGAATGAATGAATTTGCAATAATAATATTAGAAAGTGTATTTTGACATCATATTAGAGCTTTGGCAATCCTATTTTGATCTACAGTGTAAACTGTGCCCATGACTTAATATGAAAGCATGTGACAGGGGTCTTCAGTTGAAATTTAACTGGGTCTGTTGTAGGAAATTGTCCATATATATATAAAATACACATACTAAAATAATTATTTCATAGCAAACTGAATTCTGACTACAGTAATTTTCTAAATGTAAGCTCTTTATTTCTCACTTCAGGTTAAGGTTGTACACACTTGTACAAATGCAGTACATCAACCTGCCAGGGACTACAGATGGAAATTAGCCTGTGACCAAAATCTGTCACATTTACATATCAATGTTCATTAATGTGTACTGTCCTCTATTTAAATAAATGAAATACATAAATAAAGCTTTGTAGTTAAATCAAATAAAGCTCTTGAAGGGACCCAGTCGAGAAGGCTTATGTCTACAAAAATATGTGTGTCGGAGTTTATTATATTTATATATTATATTATTTGTCTTCTGTTATGGCTTAAAATTATCCAGAGTGTCACAAAACATACAAAGCATTCTAGTTTGAACTGCCTGTGGAAAATCAACATGTAAAAGTCCATCTCTCCTCAATTAAAGACTGGCTTTTGCTAACTTTCTCATTTCTTTCTTTTACAAAAGTCCATAATACTGTTTTAAATAATCTCAGCTCACTTGCAGACTCTTTAGCTAGAGCTCTTTCCATTCTCCTCTTCTTGATTTAAACGTCTGAATGTATTTGACACTCTGGGCGTCACAGTGTCACAGTTCTTTGTCACTCCTCGGTTAGACTCGGAGTGTGTGGACTGTGAAATAGTCTGAGTGTCTTTTTTAATGAATCTGCCACTTTGGGTCATGGCTCGGTTTGGGCCCAGACTCCTGCCACGTTTTAATGAGCCCTCGCTAAGATTAAATTTCTTCACTTTACGTCTCTGCCTGTTAAACTTTAAGGTCTCTGACTCCGCCGCAGTAAAAAAAAGTCCCGAGCTTTAATTGATTCCTGTAGGGGAGCTCTTTGTTTTTACTGCAGCCTCCTCCACAGTGAGGTCAAAGATCAGGGTCAGCCTTGGAGCAAAACCTCTGGAGCTGCCGGGAAGTCAAGGACAGAGGAGTGGGATAGACGTACACAGACACTGAAGTCACTTCATTCATGCTTCATGGACATGCAAGTCCTCTCATACTTAAAATACTGCTAATTCAGTCACATGATAAATCAAAGTCTGTGGCTCTAAAGGGCTCTATTATTTACTTTTTTAAGTGTTCTGAGGAGAGTGTGGACCATTCATTCAACAGCTTACTAATGCTGTGAATTTTCCAAGAATGGGGATTGTTAATTAAAAGCACTTTCAGGTACTGGTATCAAAATTTGCTAGAAACCACATCTTAATTGAACCAGTGTTTTTTCACTTTAAAAGTATAGTTTAAAAGTAAATCAAACCCTTTATCAAACCAATGGTTAATGTTAGAGTGGGATATATTTACTGTAGGGATGCACATACTGGATTTTTGCTGAAATCTGAAATTTCCAATGACATGATATTGATACCAATGTTTTGGTCTAGAGCCCAAAGCTCGACTTACATGGACCTGTTCATCTCATGGGGTCAATCTATTTGTGTTAGATACAGGAGTGAAGCAAAAGCAACATTTTATTCTTTAATAAATTAACTTTAATTGATAAAACAAAATATTCAGTGATGATGAGGTAAACCATCATGGTACATTTGTGAGTTCTGCCAAAATTACAACCCCTATATGGCTTTTGTGTAATTAATTAGGCCAGCTTCAAAATATTGCTATGTGAACGTTAAACAATCCAAAGGCAATATGCAAATTTATACCCCCCCCCCATTTTTTTAAACTGCTGAATTGGAGCAAAGCAACTGAGCTGTAGGTGTGACTTTTCAGCCGTAATTCTCTGTCATTTTGTCATGATCCTATCTTGAATAAACACTCAGACTGTGAGCTGCCTTCCACAACAAAACCTGAGCCTGAGAGCACTGAGGGCTTAGCTGCTGTAATAAAGTTTGCAGCATTTACACTTAAAGAGTGTTTGGGAAAAGTGATCTGTATTCTAGACTTTAAATTACCCTGTCCCTGAGTTTGAGTTTATTTGTGCAAAATTTGAACACCTTCCCTCAAAGAGAAAAGAAACTTGAAGGAAATCTTGAAATGTCCTTTAATGAATCTGTCTCTCATGTCTCCCTCTGTCTGTCTCACCCTCCAGATTACGGCTTTGATGGAGATTATGACGAAGGATTCTAGCAGAGGCCTTCTTTGGATCATTATCCCCAAACCAAGGACCATGTTGAAACTCTAAGTTTGTTGAATGTTTACTTCCAGGGACACAAGATGTCTGCTGCTGCAAATGTGACACTATGAGGAATGACATACTGTGAGGAAGGCCATCGACAGCACTCGAACCACTTAGCAACCTTTGCTGCACAAAACGGAAAAGATGCTGTGTTAATACTGACAGATTTAGTATTTATGTACATCTAGCAATGGTACTCTCAGGCTGTCTGTGGTCACATTTCTGCAAAATCAGTGTTAGGAAACCCAGCAGGTAGCAAAAGTTTGTTGGCTGCTTTTGGTTTTTACTTGAAACCGTCATCAGTTAGCTTCCATGTAAATGTTTGATCAGCATTTAAACATCAGATTTGGTAGTTTTTGAAAGGAACAGCTTCCCACTGAAAATAGGTGTTTTAATGCTGATCAAACAACAATTAAAACTACAAACTTGAATTTAAGAATGCAAATATAAAGCTGTATGCTAACTATACTGACAAGCAATAGAACAATACAAAAGCAGCCACTTTTGGCAAACCAGTGTTAACTGTGAGAAATCCTTTACAGAACAAATGCTTAATAAGTTGGTCTTTCGGATGGTTTTCATGAAAATCGCAAGTTTTGATGACTTCATGTTTATTGCAGAAAGAGGGAGAACAAAATGCTCAATGTGTTATACTTAAATCTGCACTTTGCATTTTGAACATGCTCATACATAAAGCTTCCTTAAAAGGATAGTTAAGGTTTTTTAAGTGAGGCTACTTGAAGCCTATGGCACTAGTAAATATGATTAACACCTGACCAGCTTCGTCTCTGAGGGAAGATAGCCAGGTAACCAAAACCCTCGTAATTAACCCACTTTTAGGTTTAAACTACACAAAAAACAACACTGGCTCAACTAAATGCTACAGTAAGATTCTTTACAGCGTTTTACTTTTCCTTGACAAAGCCCCCTGCGTTGGTACTATGTTGTAATTCACGAATGGGCTTCGTATCCTTCCACCAGCAACTCCTCTCTTCAGCTGTTCAGGTTAAAGTGCTGCAGTGGGGTCAGTTAGTGGTCACTGGACCACAAACCGATATAAATCTAACTGAATAATACAAAGATGGGTCACTCCTTTATGTATCTCGAATGTAAAAAAGGCAGAAGAAATGGTCAACTTTCCAATTTCACCGCATTTCAGTTGCATGACGTCGGCTCATGCGAACTTTGGCTTGTTGTTATAAAGATGGACATCAGGACTCACCCCTCTACAGCCACACAGTGTTGAGTCTGCAGTGCCCATTTTACCAATCAGGACTACAACACGTGACAGTAGTTTTTAAAGGCTTACTGAAATGAAAGAGCACTGCTGAAAGTTCCAGAAGAGGCATTGTTATTAAGTCCTCCGCACTGGTGAACATGGGCTCACAGTTCATGCATCTGCACCACCAGGTGACTTGTGATCTGCGACAGTTTCTCCATCCCTCTTTCTACCTGTGACTCCATCTGCTAAAGTTCTTCCTCTGTGTGCTCCAGCTCATACAACACGTCATCGTCAGTTCAGTTTTAGTGAAGTTAGTGTTTGCTGTTTCTTCTTTGTCGCAACGCAGAACTGTTCCAAAGGGGCATTGTCGAGGAAAAGTAAAATGCTATTACGAATCTTACTGTAGCGTCTAGTTGAAACAGTGTTGTGTTTTGTGTATTTTTAACCCTAAAATGTGTTACTTACAAGCTTTTGGCGACAGCACTGACTCCTATATATTGTCTAGTGTTGATACCCGGCTATCTCCCCTCAGGGATGAAGCTGGCTGGGTGCTTTTGTGGCAATCATATTCACTAGTTCCACAAGTCTTGAGCAACCCCCCTTCAAAAAACCTGAACTATCCCTTTAAGTACTTCCTCATAACAACTTCTTAACCCCTGTGATAATGACATGAGCTTCAGACAAACATCTAAAATCAGGTAGCGTGTAATCAATCACCATTATCAGTATTTACGGTTGTATTTTTGTCACTCCAGCTTCAAAACTATTTGATTTTTTTAAATTCAATACGTATGAATGCCTTAACCTATCAGTGGATGAACACACTAGAGAAAAAGTATTACCATGAGGCTGCCTTCAGAAACTGTGCTCCAGTATTTGCTGAGATATTTAACTTAAAAATGATGCGATATTTGATTTCAAGTTAAGTTATTTAAGGAATGTGGGGTTTTTTTTTGTATAGGTTATTATGTTAATATTAGTTTGG
Organism: Cetoscarus ocellatus; assembly: GCA_037902135.1. NCBI lineage: Eukaryota > Metazoa > Chordata > Actinopteri > Labriformes > Labridae > Cetoscarus > Cetoscarus ocellatus. The sequence goes on along the minus strand of JBAMNC010001361.1, from coordinate 338,447 downwards.
TTTGGGTTATTTTTAATGGGACTGCTTCTTTAATTGATAATTTATTAGTGATTAATGGTTACTGTTCTCCACTTTTTCTGTAAGAGGCCACAGTAGGAATGTAAATACGTCCTCTGCAATATTTTCTATATGAGCGAGAGAGCCAAGTGAGACAACTGTTTTGTTTTATATTTTGATGATTTTGTTGTGTTTGATTTCTGGAAGGAGAAATGATCAGTGCCTTTTTCTGTATGTCCACACAACAACAGTGTTTAATGAGGCGCCTTGTTTGACCCCGACCGCCTCTGTTCTGCAGCTGTAAATCATGACGTTTCTGCATTTTGTTGTGCGTTTGCTGCTATAGTAAAGATTCACTACGTGGGAAGAACTTCTGTTTCATCATTTCGTGGGTCATCTTTGGAAAACCTGCTGCAAAAGTTTGACTTAAAAGCCTAAAGCTATTATGTGTAACTTTTCTGCTTTTGATTAATAGTTTTAGATTTGAGACAGTAACAGGACAAGAAGAATCGCCTCATTCATTTAGCATGATGGGAAGATGATCATCAGTTGTTTTGATTGATATCAAGATCATGATTGATGAGCACTGTTTCTCATTAATTTTAAAACTTCAGTTCATAAACTTTCAATGAATTACATCACTTTGAGCAGCAGCCACAGCTCCTGTATGAAACAAATTCTAAAAAATATTGTGGACTGTAAAAAATGTACTTTTTTGTTATATAAGAAACATTATAGGACTGATTCTACTCAGAAAAGGTTAGGGACGACCATGCACAACAGAACTATTATATTATTTTACAGGATGTCAAACCTGATAGGTAGTTGAAATTATTTTGAGGCTTTCAGGAACTCTGCCTTTCAATAAATATTATTTACATGGAAAACGCGTGCCTTACTGACATATGGGTAGAAATTACAGGCACAGGAAGACTGGGAAGGAAGTCTGAAACAGATACCAATAATGTGATTTTTGCAATCATTTACACAGCCTGAACAAATGGGATTACAGCATGCCTTTTTGTGAAAAGAAGTTTATAATAGATGAAGGATAAGTGCACTATAATTTTGCTAACTGCATCAATTGCAAAGTAACTGTCCCACAAACACATTCACAATAAATACATCACCTGAGAACACAGTCACAGTATTGTGTTAAACAGGCAACAAAATTTCTACTTTCACCCTGAGTTGAAAGTCTCAAACTGTGAACATAAACAGCCACAACTGAGCACAACATATATGTATTTTACAATGAAATATTTTGGAGAATAAAGGTCGCTATCACACCTACAGTTTGGCAGACTTGCTTCAGTTTTGAACCAAACCTTTCACGAAATCAAACCAGAGTTTCTTTGGTCGGACCAAATGTGTTAGCTGTGAAAGCCTTAGTCAGGTGGACCAACGCCTGTCAAATGTGTAATCTAGCCTCCCACCACTACTTGGGGCTGTAGCTGCCGTCTTTGTTCTGCCATCCAGCCCAGTTTTGAGGTATTCTGTGCCATGAAATAAAGATAAACTGCATTTAGGCTGCATCAGGTGGCACTTGCATATTGACTCGAGCGATGTGTAAACATATTTCCACACGGATTGTCAGGGGTCGACCTGTTAGAAGACTGAAGACAGGCAGTGCTATCAACGCTAACGCTAGCCGCCAGTCTGTGAATGCTACATTAGCCTGCTTACTTTTGTGATAGCCTGTCAAATCCAAGCCAAAGTTCAGTGTCTGGTTTGGACTGCTTTCACACTTCACACATCGTGAACCAAAGTCTGGCCTATTTGGAGGCGAACCTCGTTGTTCGACAGAGTTCGCTCGAGCTTTCGCACCACCCCAAATTAACTGAATGTTCTAAAAAAAGTGAACCAGATTTTGTTTGGTCTGGACCACGTTTTAGGTGTGAAACAAACAGCTGTTCTGACATCAGAGCTGTTGACTCTTGATTTGAATTTGTGTTGATTGATATTAACCAGATCAGCTGGTGTTTAACTTCTTTAACTTTTTTCTATTATTTTAATGTTATTAAAATCAAAAATAATTATAACGTGTTCTCACTCTGTTCATTTGACTTCTGTCACAGTCGGCTTTGTTCCTCATGGGCGGGATGTTTTTTTTAAAAATCCCTTCAGCTTTCTTTCTCTGTCGAATCACCAGCTTTGTGATCTTTTTTTGTCTCCTTTTCATCTTCTTTGTGTAACATTGAACTTTACCTGAACTATTCATAACACTACATCAGCTCTCAGTGTGACCTGACACCATCCACCGTCTCTAACAGAGCTTTTGATCTGATTCAACATTTCACTGCTCGTACTGGATCAGTTAACACCAGTACAGTCTTACTGTTACTGGGGGTATTGTTGTTTCCACAGGTATTGTGCGTCTGCGGGCTTGTGTGTGTGGATTTTATAGAAAGTTGAGTCACATTTCAGAGTGGGAGGAAATCTGAGACTCAGAGGGTGCTCACAGCAGATGATGTATGCTGAGTCTTTACACGCAACAGCAGTTTTCAGTGACTGTGAGTGATACTGTTTCATCAGAGGTCATGGGTCAAAGTCAGATCTTTTTTCAGAAATTATTGAGAAAGATGTTTTTGAAGCTGGATGAATTAAAAAACGGGACAAATGCACTCACAAACTGCTTTATTGGACCAGACGGGCTGGTGTGAGTTTTTCAGAAACTGCTACCGACTGGAAATTTTCATCCACCACCACTAGAGTTTACAGAGAATGGTCCAAAAAAAGAACAAGTATCCAGTGAGCATCTCTTCTCTGTGAAAAATGCCTTGTTGATATCAAAGTAAATGGCCAGAGTGGTTTGAGATGGTAAAAAAAGCAAAGCTAACACCAAAAGCATTACAGCCAAGGTATGCAAAAGACCATTTCTGAACACAGAGAATCTTGAAGCAGATGGGCTACAGCAGCAGATGACCACACCGGGTGCCACTTCTGTCAGCTAAGAACAGGAAACTGAGGCTTCAGGTCACATGGGATCACCAAAATTGGACAAACAAGTTCGGACAAATGTTCCCTGGTCTGATGAATCTCGATTCTGCAACAACATTCAGATATAGGATCAGAGTTTAGCCAACATGGAAGCATGGAGCATCCCGCCTGGTGAAAACGGTTCAGACTAATGGTAGGAATGGTGAAGTTAGGTTTTCTTTGCACACTTTGTGCATCATTTAGGACTTCAGTCTACCTAACCACATCCATCCCATTATGACCACTGCGTTCCCTCTTCTGATGGCTACTCCCAGCAGCATGGTGCACCATATCATAAAGCTCAAATCATTCTTAAATTTGTTTTGTTAAATATCAGTTCAGAAAGTCTTATTGTCATGAATGTAGAGCATAACTGCCAAAGCATTTCATTAAAAATAGAAAAAACGAACGCAATATGTGTTGAAATAAAGGGAAATAATTATTCATGATGATCAAATTAGTACTGTTGTGAAGGCAACAAATGTAGGTAAAAAAAGATTTATGATTAAATAAATTTAAAAACTGATGATATAAAAATGAACAAAAAGTGCTTTCTAAGTGTATGAGCATACAGGGTGCTTCTCATTACATAACTTTCTTCATCCTACTTCCAGCACTAGTGTCCTGTCCTTGGATCCTAGCTCCTCCCAGCGAGGAATTAAAAGAGAGATGCAAGTAAGAGACACGAGGGGTGTTTGTCATTACATGACTTTGTCCATCCTACATGAAAGAAGGATGTGAGGAGGAGACACAAGGAAAGAGGAGGCACAAAATACAAATGAGAAATCGTTCACTTCATCAGTTGGAGCAGGGTCAGGAGGTGTTTCTTATTCCATAACTTTGTCCGATCTCACCTCCTCGCTCCTCCACCTTTATGGAGGGTCTTCCACTTCATTAAATTCCACAGGAGGAGATGAGGATGGAGGAGAGAGGATACACCAGTGAAAAATCCATCACAAATTTCTGGGGACCCCAGAGACATTTTTTTTCTAGAATTAGTTTTTCATCATGTTTGCTATAGTGTACAAACCATGGAGGTTTGTTATGCTGTTTTTTCCTACTGACTGGAAGTTTGTGTGTTGAGTTGAAGCGAGGGACCTGAAGCACCAGTAACTGTAAAGTCACGTGATCGCGGCCTTCAATCAAGTTGTGCCAGCTCATATATTTTTAAATGCAGCATTTCATTTGAACTACATTTAAGTTTGAGAAAGTGAAAGTATAGAATACAGTTGTTTAAGATTGTGTGTGGTGTTTTCGTTTTAAAAAGAATAATAATTAGTTAAAAAAAATACTTTTATCAGTAGCCTATTTTTTTTTTAATCAATTACTAGACTTTTGCTGTCAGTGCCCCCCCACACACACACACACTCTCTCTCTCTCTCTCATATATATCATATATATGTTCATCTGACATATATTTTTATAAGACGTCAAGATTGACATGAAACTAAAAATTGATGAACTATGTGGGATAAGCTTCTAAAACACTGATGAGAATTTCAAAGATCACAAGACTACCTCATGATTATTATAAAAATGTGCATAAAAAATGGTCAGAGTGCAGGAAAGAAATGATTTAAGTTTAAGAATGTCAGGGGAAGACCCTCTGACCCCTATCTAACATGATGATGTCAATAAATATTTATGATTTCTCCACTGCAGGCAAAATCTTTTCCTGTGGAAAAAAACTGAGTAACAACAATAGCAAAAATAATAATGACAGTGATAACACAGGCTAATATTAATTGACGGTTGTTTTTGTTAACAAGCCTGATAAACACACCATTGTTGTCATTTTGGCTCTAAATAAATTATTGCAATATAATATGGTATAACAAAAAAAAGCAACAAAAGTACATGACCCATTATAGAGCAGTCATGTCGGGTGGTAAAGCAGTTTGCTCATAGATCTGATGTCATTATAATGATGGAGAGTCAACAGGTGCTGATGCTGATGCTGTCACTTTAAGGTTCAAATGTGTTTTGTGGCTCCAGACAATTTTTTTTGGTGGATGTGGTGGTCAAAATGGCTCTTTTGACTGGAAAGGTTGCAGACCCCTGCTCCAAACCAATCACAGTGCATCCAGAGTAGAAACACTTCCTCAAACAGTGATGAATCCTCACTCTGAGCTCCTCCAGAAGTGTCCTTTCTCCACCATCCTTTCCTCCTCCAGGTGGATTTTTGGGATTTGGAAGATCCTTCATCATGGGGCAGAGATGATGGCTTCTGGATTGGCAGTGGAGAGGGGAGATTGGGATGGACAAAGTCATCGAATGAGAAACCTCCCTTGTACCTCTTTCAAATCCTTGCTGGGAGGAGCTAAGATGCAAGGAGACAACACAAGTGAAGGAAGTAGGATGGACAAAGTAATGTAACTTCTCCTTCTCTGATCTGCCAGAGTGATTAAAACACCTGTGAGTGTGCAGGGCCTTCACGCTGAATGAACCAGGAAGAGGTGGAGGAGCTTTCTATTGTTAACCAGCTAGTACAAAATGAAAGAGGTTAATTTTTTACACAAGTTTGGAAGTTTGGGCCTCCTGGAAGAGTTTGAACTAAGGCACCTCAGAGCTCACCTGCCATGAGACACCATCATAACTCTAAAGAGGTGGTAGGAGAGGCCTCAGATTTTACTGCAGAGTGGCTAACAGTCAACATCATAAAGCATTGTTTCATGAGCCTCAACATGGACAAAGACTGGTTAGAAAGTGAAAGTTATTTGACCAGTATGTCAAAGGGCAACTTCCAAAGGGGCTACATCAACATAACAGACACGGGGAGCTGACCTGTACCTCCACATGTGGATTATAACGCTGGACTGAAGATATCAAGTTGGTCTCAGAGGAGGAAACCTTACAGCTTTTCTTCTGAAATGACCCTCTGCTTCGGTTAGTACATTATCCTGCTTTGTTGAGCTGGTGTGTTTATTTTGCTGAACTGATGGAAAGAGGAAGATTGTGGCCAGTGTTGGCTTGTTTATCTGAGAGGCTTTTTGTCTCTAAAGAGATGGTTGTGTGGTTTGTTGTGGTCCTCAGTTGTCTTAAGCTCTTTTTGTGCTGTTGTTAGTTGGTCCATGAGAATATACTATTTCTTTCTTAACCTATTTTCTCTTTATGTGTGTTTGTGTGGACAATTTGTGCTAAAGCAGGGTGTTGAGTGGGGCTATGACAAAAAAAGATCAGGGGCTGAATTACAGTGGAAATCCTAACATTGCAATATATTTGTCCTTGTGTGATACAAATTGTGGTTTGTTGGTTAAAAGGGAAATATTTGATAGGTTGGTTTAAAGCCCTGTTTAAAAAAAAAAAATGGTTACTGTGAGCCAACGGTCTAACCTTTATTGACCAATTTCAAATCAATGTATGCCTTGGTAAAGACTAATATTCACTTTTAGAGCCAAACATAGTCAGTTGTTGCTTGTGCCTTACTGAATATCATTGTTAAGCAGCCGATACAAGGGTGAGTCCTCATAAACGGGGCCGCAAAGAGAAATGGTTGGGTCCCTGAAATCCTCAATAGGGGCCCTTTCCATATTTGATTTTACAACATAAGCCCAAGATCCAAAGCATTTCTTGGCCCTGCTTCAAACAGCTTATTGAGTTCGTTCCTCTTAATGGATCTCCCTTTTTATTTTCCTTCCTCTGCTGCCATTTAAATTTTTGCTCTGGTCCTCAAATGGCAAAAAAACACAGTTCATTATTAAGGACAAACATTTTTAGCAAATTGGCCCAGCAAAATTATATTGGTGAAATAAGGCCAATAATGTTTTAGAAAAAGGGGTTTATGTTCTGAATCAGGCTACGTTTTACCAAACCTATCATATGTAAATGTGTATTTATGTTTCATTGATAGGAAATGAGAGTATTAGGGATGCACAATATTGTTTTTTTTTTTTTAAACAATATCCAATATGCAGATATTCTGAATGAATTATCACTTACACTGATATGAACAGGAACAGATGTAAAACAAGAACAACAACATTTAACTCATGACAAAATACCTATGCAGTGATAAGGTGAAGCATTGTGGTACATTTGTACATTTTGCAATGATACTGCTGATAAATGACCAACATGTATGGCTGATATATGTCAGCTGTAAAAAATTCAATATTGGCCAATACTAATATTTAACTTCTTAGGTTAGTATCTGCTGATACCGATATCATACTGATAATATTGTGCATCCCTACACTGTAATAATGAAAACTTAAAATCACTGGCAACAAATGAATGTGTTTTGTTGCATTATGAACTTAATCATAGGAGTTATCTCAACTATCTGGTTTTTTCAGCAAAGTTGGGCTAATTTCTTAATTTAAGTTGGCAAATCTTAAAACAATTAGTTTGAGGTCGGTGTAGTCAGGCAAAGTTCTGACAATAGGGTTAATACACAGACAAGTCATTTAGTGGTAGACTGGTGCAGTGGTAAGCAAACATAACATGATAAAAAAGTATGTTACAACTGGTCTGGGTATGAATCCCGCCTGCGGTTGTCTTTAGTCTAAGTAGTTGTTCTGTGAACTCAAAATTTGGAGTTTTGACCCAAAACTCAAAAATCTGGTGCAGACAGTTGCCTTTAAATTTTGAGTTTCCTGTTTTTGTTTGTTTGTTTGGTGTTTTATTTATTTATTTATTTATTTATTTATCTGTTTATGTATTTATTTATTTATCTATTTATTTTTACAGTGTAATAAGTATTTGGGTCAAAGGTTAAGTTTGGTATAAGTGCTTGGATTTATGATCGGACACGTTTTTTTAACATTCATGCCCCCTTACTGTGAGAGCCTGGGCCAGTAAGCTTTCCCCTTTATCCCCTCCTAGCTCATGATGATAGTTGCAGAGGAAAAGGTAAACGCTGTAAAAAAAATCTTGCTGTATTGTTTTGTCAAGCCAGCATAGTTTTTTGAGTAGTTTTAATCTTTAAGTGGGTTCATTTCGAGGCTTTTGTTGTCACCGTGTGTTGAACTATGTAGTGGCTAGCGTCTGTCCTCACACATCTCCCCCCAGGGACAAAGCTCACAAGTTCCTTTACTGGCAACTCAAACTAACCCTTTCATAACTTTTTATTTCTCCAGAGTGACCCTTTAATGCCAGAATTCACTCAACAAGAATAAAGTTTGGAGTGTGGTCTTTAAAACTTCCTGACCTTTTTCTGTCCTGTGGTTATAAAATGTTTGAAAAATCAGAAATCCCAAGATTCAGTCACCATGACCGGTTCATTTAAAGTGCAGCTGATTTTGCCCCATTAACAGATTATTAGTTGGCGTGAAAATGTCATGAGTAAGCCTTTAGCTGTCTCAGGGAATTATCGTCCCTTCATACACGCCAACATCTGAACCCGACATGAAACAGAACGCCGCTGCTGTCGCCTCGAGCCTTTTAGAACAAAAAGACCGAAGAAAACTATTGAATTACACTCAGAGTGACCCTGCAATAGTGTCCTTTTTCAGGTGACTTTCTCTCTTGTAGCTCAGCCCCGGAAAATAATTTCATGCTTTATGATGCTCAGTAATTGCGCTGTCAGGTCGACTTTCTGAGGACCCCTCTCAGCTTTCCACCCACCTACCCCTCCTCGCTTGCCAGCTCGCTCTGCTCCCCCCCGAGGGTCGTCTGTACCTGCGCAGCGTTCGCCGGCTTCCCCTCCTTCACCCAGAAAGTTAATCTGCTGAACTTTTATTGTAACCTTTACAGAGCAGCTAAGGGACGAGGAGAGAAAGTGAAGTTGGCTGTTTAGTTTTGTTTGTGACCTCGCCACCCTTCCTTAGCGAGAGAGAGGGAGAGAGAGCCAGGGGCAGAGGATTCCCTCCGCCTCTTCAGAATGTCCTCGATGTGAGTTCATTAAACAGGATTTTTTTTTTTTTTATTTGGCTCCAAGTGACACTGTGAGGAAAAGCTGGATCTAAAAAGAGAAGCCCCTCTTCTCTTCCTCCTTCCTTTAACTTCCTCTCTGTGCCTCCTGTTTCCTGTTTGGGTTACAACAAAGAATAAAGTACGAGCTGTTCTAGTGTCCTCAGGTCTTCTTTCTTTCTTACCCCCCATCTTAATCTTTTTATTTGTTGCCGTCTATCCACCCGAACATAATCCCTGATTTCTCTTTTCTTCCTCACCATCCTTCACTTTTAACTCCCGTCCTTTTCTTTGCCATCATGTGTCCTTATTTTACCAAAAATATAAACCCATTGAAGTTTCTTCTCCTCTAAGGCAAGCTCCCGACAAGTGAAGTGATGCATCCTAATCTAAGGACGATGTAGCTACTGGGAGCGAAGGCCAAGTTTTAAGGCAAGGCATCTTTATTTAAAGAACACAGTTCATACATGCAGCAATTCATAGTGCTTTACAGAGTTAAAAAAAAGGAGAGTATGGCATTAAGAGCATTCTAAGATGTAAAATTAGCACAAGTATGATCATGACATTGGAGAATTTCAAGATTTAAAAATGTAAAAAAGTAAGTATTCATTTAACTAGAAGTACAAAAAAGATAAAAAGAGAAAAATTTCAATTATTAATCAAACATGAAAAGGCTGCAGTTAATAACTAGAAAAACACTCAGAGAGCGCAGACCTCCGCCAAGCAGCTTCGGTCCACTTTGGCAAAAATGGTCCTATCTGGCAATGTTAAGGAATCCTTTAAAAAATTCCTGGATCCAGACGGTGATCCGGATCACCCCCAAAATGTAAGCAGTTCTTGCATATCCCATTTTCGACAATTCCTGAAAATTTCATCCAAATCCGTTCAGAACTTTTCAAGTTATTTTGAACACAAACAAACAAACAGACAGACGGATAAACGCCGGCAAAAACCTCTAATGTTTTCAGACCTGTTTTAAAAGAACTTAGAGACGTAGAGAGGCTCAGGTTCTCTGGTTGTTTTTTCCATGTTAGGAGCATGAAAACCAAAAGCTGCCTCACCCTGTTTAGTCCAGACCCTTTGGACAGTAAATAAACCTGCCCGAGAGGACCTGAGGGGTCTGGATGCCTTACAGGGACTAAAAGATCTGAAAGGAACTGTTTTAACGGACAGTGGTTTTCAGAAGTGTTCCCACATGGTTATATCCTAATTATGTTGGACTTTAATGCAGTGCCCCATGAGGGATCTAAGGTCACAGGCATTCAGTGTTAGAAGAAAACCCTAAATTCCTTGCAATTATATGTCAGAAAACATTACTAAGCTTTTGAAATATTTGTTCTTGCAGTTGCTCACAAAGTGGTGAACCTCGCCCCATGCTTGCTCGGGATGCTCCTGTTATACCCAATCATGACACTCACCTTTTTCCAGTTATTACCTGTGAATTGTTCCAAACAGGTATTTTTTGAGTATTCCTCCACAATTCCCCATTTGTCCCTGTCCCAGCTTTTTTGGAACATATTACAGACATCAAATTGCAAATTAGTGAATATTTGCCAAAAACACAAAGAAGTATATCAGTTTGAACAGTAAATATCTTTTCTTTATAGTGTTTTCAACTTAATACAGGAGGAAAAGTATTGGCAAATCATTGCAGTCTGTTTTTATATGTATATGTTTTACACATTGTCCCAACTTCACAGGAATTGGGGTATTGTAAGTGGTTAGATATAATTTTTAGCAATAACTAGGAATGGGAATTGATAAGATTTTATTGGTACCAATGCAAATAACAATTCTACTTATCGATCCAATTCTTTAATGATTCCCTCAACGTTTCCTAAGGATTTTCTGTGTGGAATAAAGTCAACCTACACAGGTCTTAAGTGGCAATAATGTCAAACACGTGATACTCCTAATATAAAATGCCACACTGCAAGAATTAATGCTTCTGCAAGTTGCTGGTGTTGCCACTCACTGAAAGTTGTGCAGTATGCGCTTCACTGGCGATAAATAAGAAAAAGGACTGACCACTTTCTGTCACTGTGATTTAGACGTCTTTGTTATCATTTCTGCTGGCTGTCTCTGATGAGACTGTGATGTCCTTGATTTCCAAAATGGAAGGAATTGATAAGCAAAAAGACATACAATACCGATTCCTTCAAGGAGTTGTTAGATGCCACAATGGTAAATAGTAAATGGTCTTGAACTTTTCTAGTCTTTGACTTCTCAAAGCAGCTTTACTCTGCAGGTCACATCTGCCCATTCACACACTGATGGTTGGAGTTTCTATGTCAGTTGTCCATCAGTATTAGCTAATACAGTCATGCTCTTTCATGCCCATTCACACACCACTGATGCAACAGGAGCAACATGGGGGTCAAGTGTCTTGCCAAATGACACATCACCATGTGACAACTGGAGCTGGGCTCGAACCTGCAACCCTCTGATTATTGATCAATCACGCTATCAGACTGCGCCATGGATGTGTTGTCCTTGATCTCCAAAGTGGAAGGAATTTATAAAGGAACTTATCGGAAAAATGACTTATGATATTGATTACTTAAGGAAGTTATCGTTTCCACACTAGAATTGGTTTTCGATGCCTATCCGTAGTTATAACAGCCTACATATACAACTTTCATCACTATTTTTCACATGGAAACTGGCTGTGGACAAATCCTGAGTGACCTCTACCATTTGGTAACTATAGGTGACCATTTAGTCCACTCCTTAACAGCTGACACGATGAAAAAACTTTCAGGCTTGTTTAAGATTAAGAAAGCTGGATAGTTTAACCAGGATTGCAGTACAATATATAGCATACAATATATAGTAAGCTAAATGATCGTCAGATGATTTCCAGCACTTCCAAGACTACATTAAAGTTGGTTTTATCTTTTCTATGATATTTCAGATTTCTCACAATATGTCCTCTTTCCACTTTCTCATCCCTACTGCTTTGCCTATTGTCCCATCATGCTCTCTCCATCCTGTTTTATCCTCCTCTCCTGCCTCCTTCCACCCCTCTCTCTCCCCTCATCTTTTATTTCCTCTTCCTCCTCCCTCTGACAGCTGCAGTTTAGCCACTTTGCTAACTTCTCCCTGGAGGCTCTGTGTGTCTCTGTTTGTATGTTTGTTAGTGAAAGGCACCTTTGCTGACTAAACCCACCTCCTTCATACAAGGTTGTCCCTCTATATGTGTGAGGACCTGTGTGTTGTATAAGTACCACAGAAATAAGGCTGTGCTTGATTTGATCGTTATTAAAAAAAACATGCTGCATCCCAAAGTAAAGCCTAGACATAACCATTACTAAATAATCAACATTTAAACACCATATGCAAACAAGGACATGGGCTAAAATCCATTATGATCCAGTATGGTGGAGTAAAATCAACTTATTGTCATGTTCAACAAACCCGTTTGAGATCATTTGAGCTTTGTGACTTGACACATTATCTTGCTAGAAGTATGTACCAGAACATGAGTACATTGTGGTCATACAAGCACGGAGCTAAGCTGCAACAATACTTAAGTATGAGCTGTAGCATTTAAACACAGCAAGTGCTCATTCACATGCTACTGTGTCTTCCCCAGCAGCCAAAAAACCTGCACAGACGAGGGGTGAATATCTTTTGTTGTTATTAGCTTTTATGCTCAGAAACTGTTTGAGTTTGGAGAAAACTGACAGATAATCTAGAATATTTATTTTATCAGGGACTTTGTCATCAAAGTTGTATTTCATCTTGAACATAACTTGTCTTTGTCAGGGTTTCAAGGCTGTGTAAGTACTGTGCTTGAAGAGTTCGAAGTCATATCTTAATTGGTAGCAGCAGGTAGGGCTCATGCCTCACATCAAGGAGGTTGATGGTTTGAACCCTGTGTTGGTCAGGGCCTTTTTGGGCTACAGTAGCACAGTCCTGAAGGACTTGGGTTGGAGACAGGAGGATAGCCGGTTCAAGTCCCGACAGACCCATGTTTGAAAGTTGATTTGGTAGCTGAAGAGGTACCAGATGATTTACTGGACACTGCCGGAGTGCCCTTGAGCAAGGGACTGAACCCCAAAACTGCTTGGTAGTGGTTCTTATGGAGCAGCAAGCCATCACTCTAACATTTCTCCATTAGTGCATGATGATAGCTGGCAGAAACTTGGGTTAGGCGTTTAATTACCAGATACATTTGATGGAAGGCTGAAGGTTGTAACTTTTAATCACTTTGTGGCTCAAGGCCCTGCATGAATGTCTCTGCCTGTTTCTAGATTGATTGAAAGTTGGTTGTGTAATCTATTCCAATATGGCTACCGTAGCCAAAAAGCCTCAGACTTGAAATCGGGGCCAAGGGACTAAACTATGTGCAAAAACTAATGAACTAGAGGCAGCTTGTTGGCTGCAGCTTGGGAGCAGTGTTACCAACTTGGTGACTTTCTCGCTAAATGTAGTGACTTTTCAACCTCTGTTGGCGACTTATGTTAGAAGCGACCAGCTACAAATCTAGCTACTGTTTTCTGGTGAAATTGGCGTCTTTTCTGGCATCTTGGAGACTCGTGAAAGCACGTATCGTTCTGCAGTTCCTGTCCTAAATGATCAGCAGGGTGCCGCGGAAGCCCCTCCACAATCACAAAGCTGCAGTCAGAGCAGAGAGGAGAACCAACACTCTGTGTGAAAGTTGTTAGAAATGTCATAGTTAATGTTAAAACTGTTCATGTGTCACTGTAACTTTTTGTTGGCTCATAAGAGGAGCATGAGGTTAGAAGCTTAAGAAAACAAAAAGGATAAACAAACAAACTACCAAAACAAACAACAAGTATCTTTGCCAAAGTGTCTATTTAGGGTCACTTTGCCAGTCCCAAAGCTGATAAAGGAGGAGGGTAGTCTTTTATTAGTCATGACATTGAAAAAATTAACAATATAGGACAAATTTGATTTATTTAATGTGGGTCCATTTATCTTGAGAAGTGATGGACAATTTCAGTGGTAAAAAAAAAAAAATCAAGAATCGACAGAAATAAGATCATTTGTAGTTCTAAACTGTCTAAATGAGAGCTTGTCTTCAGCCTGCTCTATGGTAAAGTGTCTTGAGATAACACCTGTTATGAATTGGTGCTATACAACTGAAGATTGATTGATTGGTAAACATATTTAGGGTGTTTTTACTCACCTTTTGTCTCTGCCATGACATTTTTCCTTTCCTACAGCATTCATTACAATTACTTGCATGATGACCGACTGAAATGGTTGTTTAGTTATAATATTTACAAGTTGGCCTCTTTTGTATCTAGAGCCTGGAAAAAACGGCAGGATAGTTTATTTGTGTGAGATTATTTCTTTTTGTAAGCGTCTAAAACAATCTCTGAACTTGATTATTGAATCATGGTGTCTTGTAAGCCCGTTGGGCTGGGCATATTGTATTTGCATGACAAAATAATAAAAATCAAATCATCACTTGCAAATTGCCAGTTATGCAGATTAGGCGATGATGTTATCTAGCTACTTCTAGCGACTTTTAGAATAGCCAATAGCAACTTTCCTTAGTGAGGAGTTGGCAACACTGCTTGAGAGCAGGATGAGGAGTGTCTGCTGGGAACAGTGAATTGGTTCATTGCAAGTTTTGGGCTGCATTTCTGCAAATGACTCCAGTGATTTTGACTGGATTAATAGTGTCCTCGGTGGTGCAATATGTAATTAGATACTTATCTGCCATGCAATTCTTTTACTTCTCTTTTGAAAAGGGTGGTCACACCAAATACTGTTATGAATTAGGGGCCATTCACACAAGGATGAGTTAAGGAGTATCCAATTTTTTATTTTATTTTTTTTATTTTTTATTTTTTTATCATATGGGCTTTTTGGGAGCCTGAAAATGCTCATATTTGAAACCGGGTCCCAGAGTGAATCAATCTCAAAACGCTGCCCTTGCTGATCCTCGTGGCATCGATTCAACAAGATGCTTGAGACATCCATTCATTGGTGCATGATTGTAAGACCTGTTGGTACATGTGTATTTCACCCTGTGTTTGTGTAGCATGTCTCAACAACAGCATGTGAAGAATTTAATATCCCAAAGGGGGATTCAGAAAGTTTCTCTTCTGTCTTCTTCTTTTCTTCTCCTTGAATACTGTCCGAGTTTTTCAGATATATTTCTGCTTTTCACATGAATTCTCATTTTGTGACATTCCCCGCTCTTCCAAATTAGTCTAATCCACCATCTAAAATGATCTCATCTCCGAAAAGTCCTCACTTTCAAAACTCTGAGCACTTCCAAAGACTGTCCTTCCCCCCCAAGTGTCCTGCGTCTCAAGGTCTAAAACTTGATGGTGGTCCTCGCAAGGACGGAAGAAAAGGGAACACACACACACTTTTCTTTTCTCAGGCCTGGACCGGGCAGCCTGATTTCATGCCAGAGCCATTTTCCTAATAATCCCACCCCGCCTGCCCTCAAACTCTCCTCCTCTCTGCTCTGTTTTTCTGCATCAGCACATCAAACTCCCCCCACAACAATCTGCATCCCTCCCCCAAACAACCCCTTTTCCTCCCCTCCATCCTGGTTGCCTTCCTCACCCCAATTATTTCCCTGGACCTTAGCTTAAAGGGATTCTTTCAACCCTGGTGCTCTTTGTAGTCTTGCGCCTCTCTAGCCTCCCTCCGCTGTGGGCGACGGCGTCTGTTGTGTAATAAATATATGAAGGTATTTATGTCGCCCTCGGTGCCCTGTTTCTGTGCCGTCATCAGGATGGATGCTCCTGATGGGAGACACAGAGGGGCGAGGTGGTACCGTCTCATAACAGCAGTCCAGTGGGAGCCTGTGAAGGACAGAACAGCCAGCAGAGATAAAAGTAGAGTGAAGAAGACCTTCTGAAGGGCAAAACTTAACTCGCTGATAACCATCATACTGATCTTTCCCTTCCGTCTCTACTGCCTGGATTTCTGTGCTCTAATGTCTACAATAGAGGGCACTTTTTGACTAAAGGCACCAGAAACTACCAGGACCAGGAAGTTCTCATTAAGGAAAAAGAGCAACAGGTACATTTTAGTAAAGTAGAGACTTTTTACTCTGGTAAAAAAAAATATTATTATCAGGATAATGAGTTCAGAAATACTGGCATATGGGATTTATAACCTTTATTTAACCAGGTCTGTCCACTGAATTGAGGAAACAATTGTAAGTCATCAGTTAAAACGGTGACATTCAGAAAGTCTGGATTCCAGATTTTCACTGCAGGTTTAAAAACATTCAGAGACACCAAGTTTTCTAGCTTAAATTCAGTCTGCAGATTATTCTACGCAGTTGCAGAGAACCTAAAGGCCTTCTTTCCCAATTCAGTTCGGACTCTGGGAATAACAAACTGCACAAAGGTCAGTGAACTCAGGTTATGTAATCAGTCCTTCAAGATTTACAAAAAGGAGAGATAGCCAGGAAATTTGCTAGGAACGGCTATGTAAATTAACACATACCAATGTCCAAGACGATGTGATCTTAAAGAAATCCAACTGACTTTAGAGTATAAAGTACAGCGATGAGTCAGAAAAAGTCGGTATAAGCAAAAATCCAATATCATGCATCCCTAACTGAGGAGGACCTGAACATGTCAGTTTTTTCTTTTATTCACAGCACCCCAACAGGTTTGGAATCAGGGTTTGTAATTTAGGGGAAGATGATTTATCTCCTACAAAGTTCCTGACCAGGTGATGGTGCTTTCAAAAGGTTTAAGAACTTTTGTAGAAAGGCCTATCTTGTTCTTTGTCTCTGATCGGTTGGACACTCACTCTTACACTAAACTCCACCTTTATTTAACAAAACTCACTTTAACAAACCAGCACATTGTAAACATGCCTTGTCTTTCCACTCCAGTTTTTCAGTTCTCACTGAGCCTCATTCATCATTAGAGCTTTAAATCATCTGTTTTCCTGTTTGTTTGAGATGCTTTGACTAGCACTGAGGTAAATTTTGGGGTCTCATTTAGTTTCATTCAGGTAGTGAAATTAGTACCTGCCATCTGACAATTGCAGGGTGAATATCAGCTGTGGCAGCTGAAAAAGTCACTGTGCACGCCGACATGGCAGTTCAATCCTTTTACCTGATTCTTAATTTGTGTACCTTAAAGCAGCTCTCAGATGAAGAAATGTCTGAGATTGAAGTAATGTGCCAGCCAGCCGTAACATTATGGTCACTCAGAGGTGAGATGAATAACACTAATTATCGAAAATGGCACCTTTCAGTGGTGGAATATGTCAGGCAGCAATTTAACATTTTGTCATTCAAGTTGATGTTTCAGACAGAGGAATATTTAGAAAAAAGGATGTGAGCGACTCTGACAGGGGCCAGATTATAATGACTAGGTAAGTGTGTCAAATCAGACTCATCAACAGAAATGACTAAGCCCCCAAAAAGCCCAATAACTGGACTCTCTACAAATGTGACTTGACAATAGAGCATGCTGGATACGTAGCATCTTTGACAACTTTTCCCTCCAGGGCCTGTCTTGGACTGGCTATCAGATTTTTACAACAGAAATAAACATGTTTACAGCCTAGTTTAATGTTTTGTGGTCCTTTTTGCTCAACTCTTAACTGGCAGACACTAGGAGTAATGTTTCATAACCAATTTAGTTTGATGTAAGGCTAAAGGTTATTATATTAGGGGGCTTAAGGCCCCTCTTCACCCTTATATGCAGGTCTCTGCCTGTTTCTAGATTAATTGGAAGTTGTTTGTGTAATCAATTCCAATATGGCTACCACCATCATTGGGCTGTAAAATACCTCTTAAGAAACCAATGTGTGATG
This sequence comes from Cetoscarus ocellatus, assembly GCA_037902135.1. Lineage (NCBI taxonomy): Eukaryota > Metazoa > Chordata > Actinopteri > Labriformes > Labridae > Cetoscarus > Cetoscarus ocellatus. The sequence continues at coordinate 320,843 of JBAMNC010001361.1, read as the reverse complement.
CCACTGAGACTGTTAATTATTAATTAGTATGGGCTATATTGATGAATCTTCCTCATAGCATTCAGGTCCATATAAATGCTCAAATGTTTCTGAATTAGCTCAAAGTTACAGTGACTTCATTCAGACTTTTTTGTTAATTCTGTGCAACAATTCATCATCTTTGCCACCACTGCCACAACAATTTAAAAGAGTATAGCACTGTGCAAAAGTCTTGGGCAGATGTGAAACAATTCTGTAAAGTAAGAAAGCTTTGAAGATCTTGATTTTTATTAGCTCTGCCAAGGAGGTTATGGTTTTGCCGGCGTATGTTTGTGTTTGTTTGTTAGTAAGATTACACAAAAACTACAGGACAGATTTTGCGTAATCTTCAGGAGATGTTGGTAATGGCCCAACTTGAAAATGATTAGATTTTGGTGGTGATCCAGACAAACGGCATTGGCGAATGATCATTTTTGCTCAATAACTTTCTAGCTAATAATGATGTCAACATGATTCCGAGTGCTAGGTGTGGGTTTTCAGGGTCAAAGAATCATATTATGATGGTAACTTCATCATGCAACTCTTGCTTATAGATGTAACAGCAATATGTGAGTTACCTTGGAGGAGGTTTGGGCTCTCAGTGTGCTTTCTAGTTTTGTTTAGTCTCATCAATTTACAAAATGCAAAAAGGATAAATAAAGGAGAAATCTAAATCAGATCAGTATACATTGACAACCCTACCAGCACCAAGTGAGGGGTATGATTAACAGGTACCAATGTTTAACCTTGTGCAGCAGCTGGACCTACCTGATTCAATGTTTGTAATAAGGCAGATCCATCTTGCCAAGCTCCAATCTACAATGACTGTGGGTGGTCCAAAGTGGGACAGCCCAAACAGCATCCTTTTTTGGCAGGAAGAGGTGGGAGCTACAAGCTAGGTGACAGTAGGAAGTGACTTATACAGAGATTAGCATAGATGCTAAGCGCTTCAGTAGCAGTTTTATCAGATCTGGACCACATTCCTTTATTAAATGAAGAACAAACAACACTGAAAGCATTTCTTACACAGCGGCAGTAGTGCCCACCCGCCACATTATCTGATTGGCCTTTAATGAATGTGATTGACGGAGCGATCATCCAGTCACCTGCTGGATATACTATTGAGAGGCTCTGCCTATTCCCAAACAATTTTTATGGGCTCTTTCCCAGATGGACTAGTGACATATATTGAACTTTCCATCTGGTGTGCCTGGTTACATTTCAGTACTTTTAGGGAGGCATCTGATTGGCCTGAAATTTATCCTGCAGCAGGATGTCAGCCAGAACTATCTCAGAACAAAGAACAGTCTACATCCAAACAAGATCTGTGGTTAGTTCTCCAAGATGTTTGGAACAACCTTCCTGCTGTGTTCCTCTAATAACTGCATCGTACTGTATGTACTGCATGCTATAACCATAATATAGAGCTGGCTTTTGCCTCAGCAGACATGGTTTGCATCTCCTTGAAGATTCTGCAGGGAAAAAGCCACAACGTGACACTGGAAACCCTCCTCTGCCCACCTCTATGTGCTACAGAGAGAAAGCTGAGCCAAATCAGACTGAACGGCGGAGAAAATGAAGAAATTAGTCTTGGCTGTGGAGCTGTCCAGCCTCTTGGCTCCACAACCGAGCAAAAATATGCCGCCGCACAACGCAGAGCTCCTGTCGTCCCCTGGTTCACAAACATAAATCCTGGACGCTTTTTGGCTTGCTGCGTGACTCGGTAAACACGCCGAGGATGAGCGGGAGGCTCCAAATTGTTTCTCTGCGGCTACGGATGAGTTTATGCTCGGCTCTGTTTTGATGTATGGTCCCATCTCTGTAATTGAATTCATTAAGGAATAAGTGAACCCCCATCTGTGGAGACGACTCCCATGACGGCTGTAACACACAACCACAGAGCCCCTCATACAGTAAGAGCTGACACATGAACACATTTGCATACACGGAGTTGTAGTGCTAATGTTTCCCACACTCTGGCTCACACATACACGTAAATGTTCTTTAACATGGCTGTGCACGGCTCGATCACAACACACACACAATCAGACACGTCTTAGCAGTCTGATCATGTGTCGCTGAAGATAAGTGAGACGAGAAGAAAAACAGCACGCAGCAAATTCACTAAGATCTAATTTGTGTACCCATTAAACACTGATTCGGTCAAAGGGACGTCTGGATGGCTAAAAATGGAGCAAATTAGATTGAAGTTAGTTCATCAGCCATCCAGGTTACATATAGCTGCTGTTTTGAAAGCCTCATTGACTGTATGCCAGCATGGACACGCCTGTTTCATCACAGGGCTCCTGGCAAAATCTGGTCCAGCAGTAACCTTCCCATGGCCCCAACCTGATGAGCAGTGAGTGTCGAGGGATCAGTGGCATAGTCAGCCATTTCTCCTCTGGAAGGACAAGGTTTTGAACTTGGCTCCCAGCAGTCACTTGTTGATGTGTCCTCGGGCAAGACACTTAACGCCAAAAATCTGTGCTGTTGAAAAAGCAGCAGTAGTAGTAATAATAATTGCATAATGATAATCATAATGATGTTTTGGATCCCATGGAGCCACTTTCTGTGCATGGGAATGACAAACCATAAATAAAGCAACATGTTAACACTCACCGTCTCTACAGCAGAGCAGCACTGGATTCAACAACACAAACAAAACTTCTTTACTTCTCAATGTTTAGTCCAGCTTGTTCAAGCAGGAGAATTCATGACCGCCCGTCATAAAAAAGGAAAAACACCCAGCATCATTGAGTGCTTTAATGTGGACTCTTTTATTTTAGGTGAACCCTCCATGTTTTACCATTTTGATTATGAATGTGAAATTTCACACTGAATTCATCCTTTTCAGCCAAATTGGAGCCGCTCACTGAGCTTCTCTGAGGAGTCAGAAATGAATCAAGCAAACATTCAAGCCCTAAAACATTTTTTTTCTGTCAGGAAAGTAAATAACTATAATTCTAATCAAGGAATAATAATGTACTTTATTATTTTTCTGTTTTTTTGTAAAACGCTAAATGTGAAAATTCATGGCTAACAATGTTATTAAATTCCAGCATTGAAAATGTAACATCAGTTAAAGAGCTTCTGCATACTGGAGAATTAGCCATCATAGAAACATAAAAAAAAATATTTAACTAATTGCCATTGCTGTTAATTTAGGACAGCTTTTGCATAAACTTTACATTAGGTAGCGGTCAAATACATTTGTTAAGCACTGGGCAAATCAGTAAATGTATTTACGTCATTCATTTAGACAAATAAATGATCTAAAAATGGAAATTATAAATGTGAAAAAACAACAATATACAACTAACCAAGTGGTAATCTTTAGATATCCCATAATGTGCAAAATACACTTTTGACAGTTTTCATACAATATTTTAATATCCAAACCTGTCTACAGCCTCCCCCCATACATGAGCAGAATCCCTCCTTGCCCTCTGTTGCTCGCTCTATTTTTTAAGAAACTCTGCTAAAATAGTCTGTTTGAAAAAGATTCCCCAAACAATGTCATCAGGGGATCTGCTGCCTCCCTTAAATGGGACGCTCCCTCAACCAGGTCTTCGTTTAGCCCACATCCGACTCCAGTGGAACATATCTGTGTGGCCTGCGTAAACATTAGAGCACAGCACTGGGAAGCTAAAGCCACATTTACCTCTTTAGAGGGGTATGGTCAGATATGAGATATACACTGAAACAGTCTGTTCTGAGCAAGTAGAGGGGTTCATAGATATGCCAAAACACCCTTACTCTTCTACTTCTTCCCTTGATTTTTATGTAAGAACCATAAAAACATGCTCTGGTGACACCAGTAAACAGATTCCAACATGCAAATCTTAAATGTGCCACAAAGATGTCAGAAGAGATGCGATAAATGTTCTTATATTTATTCTTAGATGATGAACAGACTGTAAGTGCTAGCATGTTCTCCATGAATAACAGAACCTCACGTGTGGATCAGCAGGACACTGAAGGATTTGACAGGCAGCAGATTTACAGTGAATCCCTGAAGGGAAACTCAGAGCAGTATGACACAAGCCCCCGTTGTGTTCATTTATAGCTGTCATATGTGTTTGTGGAGGGTGGCCCTGTGGTGTTGTTTGGAGCAGGTGTGTATCTGCATTTGCTTGGTTGCTCTTTTTTTTTTTTAACTCTGTCGTGGCGTCTCACAGGAGGGTTTGTGTGCGTGTGTGTTGTATTTGATTGTGTGTGTGTCGCATGTACACACCCCCTCTGTTGTTTTGTTCTGTTGCAGCTCTGTAATTACCTCCAGTCAGATCTGCTTCTGTAACACAGGTGGGAGACACAGAATTTAATTACAGGGTGGGAGACGAGCTGCAGCCCACCTGCAAATATGTGTGTTTGTGCAGGAGCGAAGTGTGTGTGTGTGTGTGTGTTTGGGTGAACTCACATGTGTGGGTGCGCACCTGTGTCTGTGCGAGTGTGTTTTCATGTTTGCATGTTCCTCCTGCACAAACTGTACGACCGTGTTACACTTTTTTTTTTTGTGATGATTTCTGTGTCCATGGACTTGATTTAATCAATGTTCAGCATTAATATTAATAATAATAAAAATTATCATAATAATGGTTATGATAAAAATGATATAAGTAAAAATAATAATGGTAATACTGATAATTATTATAATTATGATAATGATGACAATAATAATATTATGATTATATTGGTAATAATAATTAAAATGATAGTAATGATGATAATAATAATAGTAGTAGTAATAATAATAATAATAACCATTATAATAATGATTATGAAAATGATGATTATAATAACAAATAGTGAAACAATGACATCATGAAAGTAATAATAATAATGAAAATAATGATGATATTGTCAATGAAAATGAGGATAATAATGATGAAAATAATGAGGATGATAATAATTAATGATAATGAAGAATATATTGATGATAATAGTGATTAAAGTGACAATACAAACAATATGATTATAATGATTATAAAGTAATGCTAATAATAATTAAAAAAAAAAAAAAAACAATAAAAAATTTATTCATGCCCTGCAATCGACTGGTGACCGATTCAGGGTGTACCCTGCCTCTCGCCCAATGACAGCTGGGATAGGCTCCAGCCCCCTTGTGACGGGATAAGCGGTATAGAAAATGAATGAATGAATGAATTTTATTCACAGGAGCTCTTTTGAAAACAAAGATTTACGTATTTTTTTGACAACAGACAAAAACAGACATAAGAACAAACCAAAAACATGCTCGGTATTTAACTGGTGACCAAATTGCCAAAACCTTAGTGTAGCTGAGTGTGTAAATGGGTGTCTGTCTCTTTATGTAGCCCTTTGATTGGCAGGTGACTGGTCCAGAGTGTGCACTGCCTATCACCCAATGTCAGCTGGGACAGACTCCAGATAAGCAGTATGGATAATGGATGGATGGATATATTGAACAATAAAGATTCACAGTTTTGTGTAAAAGCCCTCACATGTAAATTCTAAAAAGTTAAAGTCTGCATGAGCCTATTCTCCTCCTCAGCCAAGAGTTTGCTTGACCCATTGGCTTTATCATCTTTGTCTAAATTTGCACTAAACTCCATCTAACTGGAGTGTGTTTCTCATACTTGTGCATGAGGGTCCTCTTTGTTTCACTTCTCAGAGCTCTATCTGCCAGCCAAACTAATTTAGAGCTTCAGACACCAGCCCGCTCCCTCTGCCTGCTGCTTTACTGCCAACCTCATGGCCTGGAAACCCGGCCAGTACTCCACGGCCCATTATTTCTCCAATGGTCAGTATTGTTTCCAACTTAGAGAGGACTCGTCACAAATGCAAGATGGAGGGAATCAATAATGAGTCTTGCATTTTTCAGGGCAGTGAATGGACTTAACCAGCTCTAGCTGATATCAGCTTTGTGATGATTTTAACTAGTTATGACCATGCACATTCTGGCTTGCAAACTCACCTCTCCTTCCAACCAAAACCCCCCTGGATACTGGACTTCCTGACCAATAGATCACAGAGGATCCAGGTCAGCAACACCCTTTCACACCTCCTCTGCCTCTCCACTTGGCTATATGTTCTCACCATTTTTCTTCATTTTCTACACCGATGACTGCAGAGCAAAACAGCCCGACTGTCACCTGGAGAAGTAAGCTGATGACATGGTTCTCTGCTATCAGGTCCCTCAGAGCGCCACAGCCCAGCTCTACAAGAATGTGTGGACTGGTGCAACAGTCCATGCCTAGAACTTAACATGACTAAGACTAAAGAGCCAGTGGTGACCTTTCCCAACAAGCAGAGGAAGCTGTCAGCACCTGTTGAGTTAGTTGAGGACGACAAATATTTTGGCACCATCTTCAACAACCTGCTGAAATTCTCCTCCACCACAGAGGAGATCCTCAGGAAATGTAGGAGAGGCAGTACCTATCAAAGAAGCTGAATCCTCTTGACTTTCCACTACTCCTTCATTGAGAGTATCATCACATTCTCCATAACATGCTGGTTCCACTCCATCAGCCTTCAGAACAGAGGCATCATCATGGTCTACTCTAAAATCATTGGACCACCTGTTCAACCTCTGGCAGCTTTCTACGAACAGCAAACCCTCAGATGAACTGGCTGTATTATTTAGGACCCTTCCCATGCTCTCTTCCTGGCTCCCCTCAAGATGTCGACTAGGACTGAACAATTTATCGTTTTTGGATCGAATTGCAATTTCAGACCATGTGATCATGTGATTGCCAAAGTTTCAATTTTTGCAGCATTCCTGACTGACCCAGGATCTGTTGTGTCAACTGTTTTACAAATTTGCAGGCATTTTGCATTTACTGAAGTGCTGGTAAGCAGGTCAACAATGAAAAGCCCCTGTTTAGGAGTAGAAGTTGGAGTGTTATGTGCTTTTGATCATTGATTTCCTTACTGTTTTCTATACTGTGGTGAATATTGCACTGAAGCTTGATTTGAAGAAAATTGTGAATCGAATTGAAATCATGGAATCTGCCAGAAAAAATCGAAATTAGATCTTTTCCTGAAACCGTTCAGTCCTAATGTCGACTTCGCTGCCCGGGCAGCAGAACTCCCAGGGCTGTCCAGCTTCTCTAATCATGACCCCCCAAAACCTGGACCCTAAGCTGGTACTTAATTTTTATTATTTTTTTATTTCTTCATTGAAGAGTGCAATTTTACAGCTGTTCGGTGTTTACATTTTGGTCTTCTTGACACTGTGAAATACAGAAATGATCCAAAAACAGTGAAGGAGATAGAAAAGTAAAAAAAAGATATTCGTACTCCCACTCTTCATTATTTTCTTTTAATTTTCCCTGCCAAAATCCCACCATCCCTTCCCATGAACCATGTAGGAACTACACTGCTACATTAAAATAAATAAATAAAATAAAAATAAAAATAACATAATTGAAGGGAAAAAGGAGACATAAGATGAAGGAAAGATAATAAAAATGAGTGCTAGTTTTTGCTCAGTCTGTTGGCAAAGTCTGTAAAGAGTTGAAATATGCTAGGAAAGGTTGCCATTTTGAAAAATCATCTCTGAATTGCCCTTCAGCTCCTCTCTAATCTTTTCTAGTTTCAAGAAAAACATTATACCCTGAAGCCACTAGCTGCTACTTTATTACCCACTGTTCCCTCCCCACATAGTTTCTCCTTGTGCACAGTCACCTATTTCAGCACAATCTGCTTGCTTCTAGTTCTGTTCACATATTTTTTGACGTATTCAGTTACTACGTTACACAACTTGTAGTGGCAATCGATCAACAAAAAAAGGCCACTTTGGGGAATTGGGAAGGCACTTCCAAGTCGTGGTACAAAAAATGAGCTCTGCCGGTGAATCCTTTTTTGAGGCTTTATTATTTCATCTCAAACACCTACAACAGACGAGTGATTCATGACTTAAAAAACGAGCTTGTAACTTCAAAAAACTTTCACACAGGGACACCCACAGTCAAACACGGTGTCTAACTCCCTTCTCACTCTGTTCACCCGTGACCCTGCTGTCCCCGGCTTAATTATCCCTCCCCCCTGTGCCCAGGTGCCCAGGTGACGTTGCAGCCGCATGCATCACAGTGTTTCCAACTGGAAACTCCAACGCATCATTAAAAACAATGTGCATAAAGTGTGTTGTGTAGCTTGTTCATTCTGAGACCCTTAGGATAAACTCTGTTATAAGACAAATTTCAACACAGACTTTGACACTGGATACATATTTTGACAAAGAGCACTAAAACAAAGCTTCAGGGTTTTTACTACATTTTATGCATGAGGGTGACAGCAGCGGACGAGTAGACAGTTGACATCCAGAAGGAGATCAAGCAGTTGACCACGGACATTAATTTTGATCAACTGGTCATTAATTTCTAAAAAACATTAGCTGATATAATCTGTGTTCAGTCGATTGAGGCACCTTTTAATTTACATTAAAAAATAATAATACTCAAACACTAATTGAATCTCCAGCCCATATGGTGTAATGTCAGTCTATTCCATCCTGTGCAGTTAAGTGAATGATCGGAGGCGACAGAGTGGTCAGCAGATGGAGGTTCATCCAAGAGGTTTTGGCTCATTGAGCTGCAGAGTGACTGACTGCCCAGAGTCGTTCGGGTGCAGCCCTGCTCACTCCATCCATCCATCCACCCCCTCCTCCCTCCTCCCTCCACCTCTCTGCTCTCCATCACTCACGGTCGGTCCTGTCAGCGGTGCCCTTGAGAACAAAGGTCAGAAAATCTCAGCACTGAGCAGCTGTGTGTGTCTGCAGTCATATGGTTATCCACCAGTTGTGCATTGTTACCTCCACCAAGGAGGTTATAATTTTGCCGACGTATGTTTATTTGTTTGTTGGCAACATTACAGAAAAACTACAGGATGGATTTACATAAAAATCTCACCAGAGGTGTGGTTTGCTCCAAGGGAGAAGCTATTAAATTTTGGTGGTGATACATATATTTGTCTGTATGCAAAAAAATCCCCAAATTTCAAAAAATTCAATAGGCTAACATTGGACGGAATTTTAAAAAGTCATATCTCTGCCATTTCTTGATAGATTTGCTTCTAATTTTACAGGATAATATGAGGTCCATGTTTCTATCATCAAGGTAAATTTCATCTGGATCTGATCAAGACTGAAGTCACAAAAAAAATTGAAATTTATAATGGGAAATCCCATTATACCAAATTAGGTGATGTTCCCAAAACTTGCTGTGTCCATACGGGATACCAACCTCCACGTATGTACTGAGTTTGGTCTGGATCCTAGCAATATTCTGGATCTGGTGATCCCGAATTGTATCCTTTACAGGGGTTGTGGAAAAGCCACTGCTGGAACTGAGCTGCTTGGCGGAGGTCTGTGCTGTCTGAGTGCTTTTCTTGTTTTGAAATGTGTTTTTTATTTTGTCTCAGAAATGCTGCTTTTTGAAATATCTTTCAACAAATAAGACTGACAAAATGGAAAATTTACCAGCTTTATGGATGTTCTTGCTCCTTCTCTTAGAAAAACTTTACATAGATTTGCATGTGCTGAAGTGTGTGCTGTAGTTTTGGTGGGTTTGCACACAGGATTAAACAGGTGGGAACACACATGTAACAAGAAAAGCCACACCTGGAGCATCTGCTCTGCCTGACGTCTTAATAAGCTCACACACACAGACTCACACAAACACTCATGTCAGCTTGTCAACTCTGTCAGCCAAACACAACAGAGGAAGAAGAAGTGAGAGCATCCTGTCTCTCCATCCTCTGCAGCTGCTCCCCCAGCTCCATTAGCTTCTTGCAAACTTCACCCCCTCTTCAGCAGATAAATCATTCATCCCCGGGCGGCCAGACGTACACTCTACAGCCCCGCACTCTGCAGCAGACAGCCTGCGTGGGAACGGAGCGTTCTGCGCTGCGTCCACATGACCTTGTTTTGACACGGTGCTGAATAGATGCTTGTTTGGGCTCATCACTCCATGATCCAGTTTTTGCATGAATAGTTTCTCAGACAATGACCAAAGAGGCTCTCGCACGCCACTGAACAGGAAGCTGGGCCACTGTGTTATTAATTAATCATCGGAGCTCCCCTACCTGAGTGTCTGATGTGGATTTTATCAAGAACACTATGAGATTGTTTACAGCATAACAGTGAAAGACTGAGCTGTTTATTGGAGAGGGGAGGCGAACATTTGTCTCTGATGACAACATGATGACAGAAATGTGCTTTTCGTTTAACCTCTAATCATTCAGAGAGGACTGAATAGAGAGTTTTCATGATTTACATACCATTCTCATACTTTGGAAAGGACGTAAGAAAATGTTTTAGCCTTAGAGATGTTTTTCATTTTGTTTTTTTATGACTCAGTGCCATCTACAGCCAAGACCAGAGGCCTTATGTTTTCTCACTTATTTTACTGGCAATAACCTAACTCAAGGATGAACTGGTTAGATTTTTAAGGTTGTGATTGAAGATCAAGATCATGGAAGCTTAGGTTAATCCATTACTACACAAGTTTTTTCACTTAAGGATACACTGACATGACTTTTGATTATATCAGTCAAAGGTCAGGGTCACAGAGCCTCCTAGTTATCTCTTTTATGAAATCACAAGAATGGTTTGAAGAATTTTCTTTAGGGGGACATGAAATGAGATTTTTCCGATATAAACTCCTCAACAGAAAGTTTGAGAATGTTAATATGGATGATTATTTCTCCCCTTCAATGAAACCAACTAGTGTTGTATTATATTGTTGGAAAGCCTGATTAGTCGCATGTACAATGAAGTACAACTTGTAAGGATTGTGCTTCCTGGAATGAGCAACATAACTAAACATGTGGGTAGTGCCCAAGAAAAGTACCAATATCAACTCCTCACCTGGAAGAAAGCCTACAGTTCCTCAGTGAAGCAACTGTGATGAACCGGTACTCTTGGTGTGTTGTCTTCCTTGGATTTTGCGGTCTATCTTTGACTTCACTAGTGTCACAGATCTTGGTCCTAAGTCTGGAAATGCCACTCCAGAGCACCAGCTTCCAGTTACAGGGGATTTGGCCCATATTTTGGGGCACTATCCACATGTTTAGCTGTGTTGCTCATTCCACGAATGCACAATCCTTACAAGTTGTGAGTTGTTGTCTCATTTATTGTGCCATTGTGACCTACAACAACAGCCCAGCCCGGGACGACTCACGATTTGATGACAGAAAGTCTAGCATGTTTGCTTATTGTGATGCCTCCTATGATTAGTTCTGTCATGTCAGAGACATTAAAGCAGCTCTGCAGATCTTTTGGGCCTTCAAATATTCTCTCCAAAGTCTGTCCAGTGGAGCTCGGCGCTGTAACAGAGAGAATGGTCCCCCCGCCTTCCCCCCACAGTGCTTCCCTGCTCTGTTTAGGGGCTATGTAACTTTTGCTCCCGTGACGGGGACACATATCGCGAGATCCTGTGAGAAGTGCAAACTGCTTTACGGCACTACGCGAGATTTGGCTTCCAGCTAAAGAAACCGGTGTTTTGCATGTATTAGTAGCAGCCATGGCCTCAGCCAAGCGTGTGAGGAGGACTCTTTCTCCAGATTCAAGGGCCAAAAAGAGACTATCGGACAACGCAAGGGACAAAACTAGAATTAACATTGGAGCCCACTTTGCTCGGTGGCGAGAGCGCCGGGAGATGGAAAATTGCAAGACGGACGCCGAGCTTGCAAAGTTACTGCTGGAGAGGTAAGTTATGTTTTTGTTGGGTTTTCCCCCGTTCAACACTTGGTTTAGTCGGTGGTTGCTCCATTGCATTGCATACTTTGTGTAACTTGGTGGACGTTGTTTTGTCACTAAATGCTACCAGCGGTTTTTTGCCGGCGAGTTTCTCAGATTGCTGGAGATATTCGTGGTGCCGTGACGCTCGGTCATTCACTATTTCACTATTTCACTTTTTCTTCTATGTCTTCGGACGTCCTGTCGACTCGCTTCTCCCGGCTCTGTATGTCAACAAATGCACGTTGCTGTGAGGCGCTGTGTTACGACAGTGCAATTACACCCAACGACCAGAGCGGCCCCTCGAGAGCAGACAAACCTGAATCCTACATAGTGGGGCTTTAATAAAAATAATACATTTTATTTAAAAGTGCCTTTCAAGATACTCAAGGACACTGTGCAGGATAAAAACAGCAACAATAAAATCAACAAAACAACATTGACCAATGAGAGCACTGGGAGCTCAGCATGTGTGACAATCATGGATGTAAACAGACTGAAGTTGTTGCTTGGAGAGCCAAGAGACATTTTGTTAACCTCTGAAACAAAATCTCTGCTTTCATGATATGTGGAGGAGTTACCACCAGACTGTAGATAGAGAAATGTTGAATCACGTGAATCATGTGGTCCATCCTTGGCATTAGATGTTTCTTGATTCAATTTGGGATGTCATATCTCAAAATTTAAGGTCACGAAGCAAACTGTTCATCCTTCGCTTGGTGTCAACGTTGACTTTTAGATGAACTGAATTTTGAATTTTAATGGCACAGATTTAAGTACCTGAGTATTTATTATTGTCTAAAGGTTTATATTTGTCACATAATAATCACAAATCATATCAATAGTGAAATATAATAATCTGAAATAATAGTTGAATTCAATATTTTATGCCTGCTTGATAAACTTTTATTTTTTGCCTTCATTTTTATTGAGAAAATTCACATAATAAAACTTTAGGTCATAGGTCAGCTTCAGTGAATACAGAAGTCCTTAAGTAGTATAAATAAAGGGACCCTTAAACCTGGCATTTACCCTTAATTAAAAATGTTCATAGTCTGTTCATAAAGCAGAATTAAAGAGTTTAAGTGGATAAACCGTTCACATCCTGAAGTCTGACTCCTCATTACCCGCAGTAAGCCTCCCTGCTGCTGGATCCTGTTGAGTCTGTCAGCCTGTGGGAGACCCACTGTGGGTCCCTGAGGCAGAGATGACACCCGTCATCTGGGAGAGATAAAGCCTGAGGGCCCGATCATGTCTGCCTGCCAGCTCTGACTGGTCCATTAGTGTGGCTCAATGACTCTATTACAGGAATACCACAGCTACTGGAGCTCTGCCGTAAGTGATGGTCATGTTACTGGAATATAAACCATACAGCACTATTGTCTTCATGTAGAAATTATGTATTTATTATTTTCTAATATTAGAGCATTACTTTACTTTTTATCCTGTTGAAAGTACTAATTTCTGCCCATATGGCACATAACGTGGATGGTTTTGGTGACTGGACCAAAAGTAGACACAAAGAAACTGATTTATATTAGATTTTGATCAGAGATTCATTTTCAAATTATTTCCTGATCGCAGTGCTCAATATTTAAAAAACTATCCAAGAAATATTTTCATCCCACATTCGATGATCTACCTTAACTTCCAGAGTGCAAAGAATAGGGACAGAGCCAATACTATCAGCAATTGTAGGCGTTAAAACCGATGGCGCTTTTGCATGGAGGCACTGTGAATCAGGGTTAGTGGTCTTTTGCACTTCAGGGCCACCTCAGCTATCAGAGTAAAACAACACAGAACTAAAATGACTGCACATAGTCAGAAAACACACGCCACACACACCACACACAGCTGTAGGTACCCAGCAGGGTGCTGCAGGGAGTATCATCCGTCCATCATGGACTACACCAAACCTTCCCCATCTTACCTCCCACCTCTCAAATCATCTTTTCCTCCCTCAGTGTGAACTGATTCATAGAGCGCTGCAGGCTGGCTGGAGTATTATTGTGTTTGTGTGGTGCTCTTTGTGTAAGGATGACAGTTTATTATACTGATACCCTGCAGGGTTCACCTCCTACACCTATCCTGTGTGTCAGAGGATGAGGGGGAGTGTGGAGGAGAGGAGGAAGAGCTGATGAGAAAGACACAAGGATTTAGAGGAGTAGGAGGAAGTGTGGAGGAAAAGGAAGAGGGAGACGTGGAGATCTGAAAGTCAAGTTTACAAAAGGTGCTGCATGTACAGTACGCTGTGGTTTGATAACAGAAGTTTATGCTGCCATGTGGAATAAAGCTGATGGTGAAAGTAGAGTGATGGGGGTGCTGGGGTGAAACCTTCCTCTAACCTTGTACCTCCCAAATAGCAGCTCCTTCCTTCTCATCAGAGAAGAAGTTTGTCTACGGTGTGATGTCGAGGCCCTTAGATGGTGGCTCTTGTTCTCATAGAAATCTTTTAGGTTTATCTTTCAGACAAAATGGACACTGGTGCAAAATTTGAAGATAGTCCTTTGATGCATATTTCAAAGGCTGGCAGCTTTCAAAACTGCCTACTACATAGAGTACTAGTAAAGGAAAGTGGCGCGTGCAGACTATATTTGGTAGCAGTTAGTATTATGACCAACAAATGGCTGTTTTGTAGTGTTCTACACCAGGCCGAGCTGATTCTTCTTCTCCTATTTGTTTTCTGGTGGGTGGCAACCATCAAATAAAGCTTGTTATTGCCACTTACTGCTAAAGCAACTTTCAACAACACAAAACAACATTTAACACATATAGAGTTTCTCCATCCATCCATCTTCTTCTGCTTATCCGTGGTCGGGTCACAGGGGCAGCGGCCTAAGCAGGGAAGGCCAGACTTCCCTCTCCCTGGCCACTTTGTCCAGCTCTTCCCGGGGTATCCCGGGAAGAGCTATGTCTCTCTATGTCTCTCAGAGGCATTCCCAGGCCAGCTGAGGGACATAGTCCCTCCAGCGTGTCCTGGGTCTTCCCCGAGGTCTCCTCCCAGTGGGCTGTGCTCTGAACACCTCACCAGGGAGGCGTCCGGGAGCCATCCTGATTAGATGCTTGAGCCACCTCATCTGGCTCCTGTCAACGCGGAACAGCAGAGGCTCTACTCCGAGCCCCTCTCGAGTTTCCCACCGTATCTCTAAGGGAGAGCCCGGACACCCTGCGGAGGAAACTCATTTCGGCCACTTGCACACGCAGTCTTCTCTTTTGGTCACTACTCTCATCTCGTGACCATATGTGAGGGTAGGAACGAAGATTGACCTGTAAATTGAGAGCTTTGCTTTTGGCTCCATTCCCTCTTCACCACGATGGACCTGTGCAGAGTTCACATCACTACCGATGGCGCTCCGAACCACCTGTCGATCTCACGCCCCGTCCTTCCCTCACTTGTGAACAAGACCCCGAGGTACTTGAACTCCTCCACTTGGGGTAGAAGCTCATCCCCGACCCGGAGAGAGCACTCCACCCTTTTCCAGTTGAGGACCAATATAGAGTTTGGATTGATTGATTGATTGAAGTCTTTATTTTTGAGCATGGTCATGGACATGAGCATGAGACAAATTGATAAATAAAGAAATAAAGAAAAGAAAACAAAAAAACAAACAAAAAAACCCCCCAAAAAATGAGTCCAACGTGCTCGAAGAGGAGTAGGAAGAAGTAAAAAAACTTATTTAATCCTACCCCTATCCCTATTGGGATAGTTTCTTTTTTTTACTCAAACAAAGCCATGTGCTTTCCCTCCACAATCCAATAATTTAGATGATCTCTGTTCCTGGTCATGAAAACTAAAGTAAATAATAGCTCAGCTAACAGTTAACTAAATTGACGTCTATTAATGGGCTATCAAAAGTCTCATGAGTGATTTTCTTGGATTTTCATGGTTTTCACCACTGAAACACACAGTAGTAAAAACTTTGAACTATGACCTCAAAATTCATCCTTAAATTTAGGTAGTGATTTTGTTTAAGTTTAAAGTAAATCACTGTAAGATATCATCATAATCTACACGTACAGAAGGATGTAGAAGACCACAGAAGGACAACAGGTACAGATGGACAACCTGACAACCTTCTCTTTGTTCCATTTTAAGTCAGACTTAATAGTTTTTAGGTGTTGTTTTCAAAATGCTTAAGAAACTTGAACTTTTTGAGTTCTACAGACATTTTTTAAAACCCTGAAATGTAAATGAGAGGTTTGGCTCTGATTGGAGCAGCATCGTGTTGATTTGAGTAATCACAGGTTGTGTTTGTTCGCCTCGTTCAGCGATGCCACTCATCCTAATGAGCGCTCTAAACTCCCAGCTGCCTCTGTTTGGATTCACGTTATTTATCGAGCAATTAGTCATGAAGCAGCAGTTTGAGAGCACCACCACTGTACAAAGAGACCGAGTGACTCCCTCTTCACTGACAGAGAAGTACACTCACTCAGACTTGTTGTGCATACTGATATGATCCTACATCTTTACCTTTGTAAATGTATTTTCTTTCATTCAATGCCACAATTTATATTTTAGGCATGGACCCTCAGCAGCAGCTTACAGTGGATGTGATAAAATGGTGCCGCTGTTATGCTGAGCCGGGAAGGTAAAAAAGTGAAGGTCAAAGAAAATAGAGCTGAGGAGAGAAAGGACAATTGCTTCATTTAGTCCTTATTTTCTTTAAGGCTGAGCAAGATGAGATTTTTATGGGAGATGCATTTAACTTCTCTGTCTGTGAAATGGAGATGGATGACTCTGGCAAACAAATAAAACTATTTGTAATAAAAAAGGGTTCATTTTGTTTTTGTCTTTAAGTTTTAAAAAGCTTCTGTCCTGAAATGCTCAGCTTTCAGTCAGTGAAATGGAATGAAAATCCTTTTTGTGCCTCTGATCTGAATTTTAAGCAATCAGTATGTGCTGATTCTGAGTCTGGATCCAGTATTAACATTTGCCTACACCAGATGTGTCCAAACTTTTTACATCAAGGGCCACATGCAGAACACATATGGATGACAGGGCCACTTTGATCTGATTCACCCTTAGCTTATCAACATTTAGGATACAGGATGGCAAATTTAATTTCAGTTGGCCCTTGCAACTACATCATTATCTGGTCAGGATGACAATGATGCAGCCAAAAGGACAGATTGTCCCTCTTCACATTTAGACATGGAGAGGGACAACTGCATGCAACAGGGGTCAGTCATATAAAAGGTGAGAGTGCCTCTAGGTTAAAACCAAAGTGGTGATACAAATAAGTGCAAAAGTTATTTTTTGAAGTTCACTGCAGCCACACTTTCAGAAACTTACAATCGTGTAGACGCTTTGACACATGAAACCCCCCCCCCCAGGCCATGCTGAACTGTTTACAACCACACTCCCCCATGCTTCTTGCTCACATGCAGATGCAAAGCAAGGACTCTGCTACTCCGTTGAATGTCTCATTTCAGAGTAAATATACTGGCAGACAAGTCCATAGACAAGTCTACACTGTAAAACCTCAGATCTAGGCCAGTGTGTTTGTCTAATTACAAGTCAGAAATATCTAAAACACTTATTCTAACCACATTCTCTCAACAAGTCCGGGTAAATTTCTTACTTCAAGGAATAAAAGACAAAAAATGGCACTGAATTGCCTGTAATGATAAGAAAATATCTGCCGATGAAACAAGCAAATTTACTCAGTGAGGGTCTAGAATAGAGGTTTAATATCAACGCTGGATAGAACATTTCATTTTAAGACAACCTCCAAGATACATTTGTCTTGTCTCATTGGCAGTTTATTTGACTTTTTACAAGCAACTCAGGCCTTATTTTGAGTTTTTATATCTTCAAATAAGATCTTAATCCAGACATGTCTGAAATTGTGGCATAAAAAATACGGAGATATTTTGACTTGAAATCGGACAAATACTCTTACTTATATATTAGTTTTTGAATAGCAGTTGATCCATTTTGCTCTTTGGTTAGGTTAATGTCTCTAGCAGGCAGAATTGTCTTTTTTCCCACTTTAAATTAGGCACATTTATCTAGACATGAAAAGTGCCCTTAGGGTATCCTAGTGCATTTACAAAGAACTGTTAAAGAAATCTCATATCTTAACTGTAAAAATGTGTTTTCATTTTTTACGTTTTTATAGCTACAAAATGGTTAAAAAAAAAAAAAAAGAGAGTAGTTGTAGTTTTTCTGTAGCAGAGAGAGGACATTAGCTAGCTAAATAGAGATTTTTGATGCTGAAATCTTCAAATTGTGCCTGAGTTTAGTTTTCAAGTCCAAGACATGATGGGCTAAAAACATTTGGGATAATGAATCAATAACAGAAATTATTGTTAGTTGCAGCCCTAGAATCCATGCACTGAACCACCATCATAATGCTGAAGTGGATGCAGTGTGTGCAATAAGAACAGATGTGTCATGGTGAAAGAACTTCATCACAGCTCTGCAGAATCAAACTCTAAGAAGGGCTCATGAACCAGAGTCCTGGTGCAGCGCCCTGGATCAGTTTCATACAGGAAGCTCAGGTGAATTATTAAGCTGCAGCCCAGTCCCTTTGGAGCAGACCAGCCCAGTTGACATCATTTTGTTATCTACTCGTGCAGCACTTTGATTGGTTGGCAGGCCCTTGGAGAGGGCTCTTATTACAGGCTGTTGTTTTGATATCTGCCTCCTTCAGACCTGCACTCAGCACTTTCCACTCTGTTAATTGACAAGCTCAGCTCTCTGAGAAATGACACGAAGACCTACTCAGCCTGTTAACAAATAAATCTGCTGCAGACTGTGCATTTACAGATTAGACTGGAGGAGTGTCACCTCTGCTTGTTCACTAAAAGTACATTCAGGTTATATTCAGTCAGCACAGGCAGGAAATGCACTGAAACAGCTATGGGCAAATGGCTGAATGAGAAATTACCTAGAAATATTCAATCATGGGGAATAGTTTGTATATTAAGCTATACAGTGAACCCAAAAACACCATAAACTGTTTTCTAAGATAAATCCAGTGCATGTATTTGTACCATTAGAGAGACACTTTCACTCACTATTACCTTCACAGAGGGGGTTATGTTTATGCTAGTGTTCTTTAATTTGTTAACACGATAGCTCAAAATAATATGAGTGGATTTTGAAGAATTTTTTAGGTATTGTTGGTCAATGAACGATCGTCCAATCACCTACCTGATTTACTTTTAAAAGTTCCTGCCCATTCCCAATGACCTCCTATGAGCTGTTGCCCAGATGGACTAGTGAAATATATTGAACGCTCCGTCTGGTGTATCAGCTTAACAGAGCCTCATTTCAAAGAGAAAACCCAGAGAAGAGTAAATCGCAAATGCATACCACCAGACTCTCCACTTTGTCAGTAAGTTATAAAGACTGCGTGTCAAACGGACATCTTCTAGTCTTGAAAAATTATTCGAACAAGATCAGAGTATTGATTCCTTTGACACAATTGCCGACCCAAAACTCTGACTGAACGTGACATCTGACAGTGATCTTGACACTATCAGTAGATTACATCAACAAGCTAATATTAGCCTACTACATGGTGACGTTATGACGATTAAGGAGTTTTTAGTCCTTACTTCCCTAACAGCTGAATTATTGATCCAAACACAAAAACACTGCCCATAAATCTGCAGCCTTTCATGCTAGTGGCAGTGCTAGGGGAAGGATTCTCCACTATAGTGAAACGTATACATGGCTGAAAAGATGTTCTGGCAAAGACTTTGCTTTTTATATGTGATATAAATTATGTCCCATGTGCTTAGAGGGATCCAAAGGGCCTTCAACTCCTTCGTTTTTCTCCGGATGTAAATCTGGGATGTCTTGTAGCTATGGAAATGATAAAACCAGTGCAGCAGCTTCACACAATGTTTTTTGCTAGCTTACTCTTTTTTTGCCGTCTATCATTTGGTTCTGTTTCTGCATGCCACCTATGTTATGTACTGTTTACTGTTGATGGACCATAAATAAAAAAAAAATCCTCCTTTGTTGGTATCAGACAATATCATTACGTAGACAATCACTATTGCTAATAAATGTTATCAGGGCAAACCCTAGAGGCAAACTTATGGTAAAACAGAGCATCAATGTCTTGCTTAGCTAAGCTTTAGAAACTAATTGAAGCATTATTTGGTAAATCTGCTGAAACAGAAGTCACTGCTTTGGTTTAAGCCCATTTGTATTTTTGAATAACTATGTCAATAAGTTTTTATCTAAAAAGCCTTTTGTTTAATTACGTAATTTGTTTGTCTGTGGCACAACATTTTTATTCATAGTTTCATAGAGGACAAAATTCTGTCTCTATTTCAATATTTTAAAGAGCAAGAAAATAAAAAGGTTGTGCATCAGAGACCTGCCTTTCATGAATTTTTAAATGCTGATGACTGAAGTATTTCGACTTCTAAAAAGAGAGCAGCAAAACAGACTTCTATCTTCTATCTGCCAATGGGAAAAATCATATTAAATAGACAAAATACTAGCGATAAAAGCCTTCTTTTTGCCCTTTTTAAATTAAAAAATTGCAGCCAATCTGATTTCTGGAAGCTCCCATACTTCAGGTAAAAACTTAGTTGCAGCAGCAGTCGATTATTGCACGACTTGTTCACATGTTTGTCTTGCAGTGGAGTAAACCATGTGAAGAAGTACTCAGGCACTCATGTTCCAGAGAAAAACAGAATTCACCAATTACTTTCATCTGCCATGTTTTGTCTCTTGTTTTTTTCTCCCTTGTGTTCTCCCTGCAGTCATGAATATTCAGAAAGAAGATATTTATGGATGCTAATGAAGATTCTGCACATAGTCTGCTTCTTAAATTAGGCGAGCGGAGGGAATTGGATCGCCATGAGGTTCTTTTCTCAAGGCAACAGCAGGAAAATCCACTGACTCTGCTTTTTAAAGGCTAATTTGATGTAATTATTACTTTATGTTATGCCTACAGACAAAGAAGATATATAAAGGAATGTGAAGGAAGCAGAGATAAGCAGATTATTTTAAACCAGAAATACTGCTTGGTGTCTTTATGCTTTCTGGAGGTAAACTAACTCTGGATGGTAGAGGAGCAGAGGGTTAAGAAGCAGGCCTGGGGTGGTTTCACCGTCTTCAGGATGGCCACAGCAGAGGTTGGAGGCATTTAGATTTTGGGCTTGTGCATCTGTTCAAGTCATTCTTTCAAATGCAATATCGCAAGAAAGCTTGGAGGGATTTTCCTCAAACATTCAGCAAATATTCACTAACTCTCCGATAAACTGATTCAAATTTAGAAAAGTCATATCCATTATCATTCCTTGTTTGATGCACAGTTTGAGTTGCTCAATAGTCCGGGGTCTCTTTAATATTTTTCTGTTCTTCATGCACCACACATTTTCAATTTGAGACAGATCTGGACTGCAGGCAGGCCTGCACTCTCTTACTGTGAAGCCACGCTGTTGTAACACAAGCAGAATGTGGCTTTGGCATTGTCTTTCTGAAATAATCAGGGACGCCCCTCATAAAGAAGTCACTTGGATGGCAGCATATGTTGCATCAAAACCTGTATGTGCCTTTCAGCATTAAGGGCTCCTTCATAGATTTATAAGTTATCCATGCCATGGGCACTAACACTCCCCAGACCACCACAGATGCTGGCTTTTGAACTTTGCACTAATTACAATTTTATGGTTATTTTCCTCTTTAGCTGGAGGATTTCCAAAAACAATTTGAAATGTGGACTCATCAGACCACAGCACACTTTTCCACGTTGTGTCAGTCCATCTCAGACGAGCTCTGGTCCAGAGAAGCTGACAGTGTTTCTGGGTGTTGTTGATATACAATTTTGGCTTCGCATGGAAGAGTTTTGACTTGCACTTGTAGATGTAGCAAAGATCTGTGTTAATATCCATTACAGAATGATGCTGGTCTTTAATGCAGTGCAGCCTGAGGGATGGAAGGTCACAGGCATGCAATGATGGTTTTCTACCTTGTTGCTTACATGAAGAGATTTCTCTATACGTTGAATGTTTTGATTGTATTATGGACTATAGATGATGAAATCTCTAAATTCTTTACATTGACCCTTCGTCAAGCCCCTCCATTTACAGGAAGTGAGCTTTTATCAAGTCCCGCCCTCCTTAGTAACTGTAATCAGGTTAGAAAAATCTGTTGTTCCTGGCCTCTCTTCCATTTGAAACAACTGAAAATGAGTTGCTTTTTGATTCACATTTTTTGGTTTGTTAAATTTGATTCTTTTTTTACAACGTAGCCTCAGTCAAAGAAAAAATACAAGACTAGATTAGGATGCATGAAGAAAACTAAGAATATTTGAGTATTTAACTGTTGTCCTCTTACATCCGCTGTTCACATCATCTAATTACTTCCACTAAATCTTCATAGAACACCAAATATTATCAGCATTGAAATGTTTTCTCTTACCTTGGCTTTTAGTTTTAGTCCAAATTTAGTCATCTAAATTGATTTAATTTTAGTCCAGTTTTAGTTGATTAAATTTCACGAAATCTACTGTAAATTTAGCTGACTAGAATATACAGTGTAAAGTGTAAGGCATTTTTTAATGTTTCCAGAAATTTCTTAAGGCAGCTGTGATTGGATGTCCCTCTTAACTCATCCAACCTTTCCACACAACCAAAGTAACTGTGATTGGATGTATTCCTAACTTTTCACTACTTTCTACATGACCAAATTAGGTCTGATTGGATTTAGTCTCTGTCAAACATTTTAGTCTAGTTTTTATTTGTTGACGTAAATGTCAGTTAAGTTAGTTTTAGTTTTTGTCCATGTGCACTTGTTTTGGTTTAGTTATAGTCTAGTTTTCGTCAGGGAAAAAGGGTTGTTGATGAAAACTATGACGAAAATAATTAGTTGACAAATTTAACACTGCTTTGGCTGTAGGTAAGTTTTCTTTGTAATTTTCAGTGTTGAAGTAGCAAATTAAGATAAATATTCACTGCAATGCATTGAAATAGACTCTTTAAACACAATTTTCTGACTGGAGTTGCCTGATTGATAGGTCAGTTAACCAATCAGAGAGCCAATAAAGGTACAATTGTACACAGAGACTGTTGTTCACAAAGTGGTGAACCTCACCCCATCCTTGCTTGTTAACATTGAGCCTTTTGTTGAAACTTCTTTTATGTCCAGTCATGACACTCACCTGTTTCCAAAAAGCCTGTTCACCTGTGTAATGTTCCAAACAGCTGTTTTTTGAGCATTACTCAACTTTCCAAGTCTTTTGTTGCCCCTGCCCCAGCTTTCTTGGAACATGTTGCCGGCATAATGTTTATCAGTTTGAATATTAAATATCTTGTTTTTGTAGTGTATTCCATTGAACGTAGGTTAAAAATATTTGTAAATCAGTGGCAGATCTAGGATTTTTCTAAGTAAGGGGACATCAAGGGGCCACATTTCTCACAGAGGGACCAAGTGTTTGTCCAACATGTATGCAGTCACATTTATGATAAAGCACACCCAGTCACACCTTATTTAAACATTGTAATTAAAGAAGTGTAGATATTAAAACTCTTTTAAACTCTCTTAAAATTATTAATTTCACATTTGAAAATGTGAGCATCTTCAACGGAAATAAAATAGTATTTAAAATTATGTTTCTCAATTTTGTTTTCACAAACATACACTTTTTATCTTATATTTTGTGTTCATTTAAATGATAGTCTTCTTCTGCCAGCTTTGATGACGGTGGACCTGCCTATTTGGTGCACCACTGCCACCAATGGTTGGATGTGGAATTGCATTCAACTATAATATGATTGACTTTCTCTAGCAAAACGACAGATGAGTGACAGGACAGGGACACCTCAGGGGGCCAATAAGATTTAAGATGGGGCCAATGCCCCTGTGGCCCCGCCCCTAGAATCGCCACTGTTGCAAATCAATGTATTTCTTTTTTATCTACATTTTACACAATGTCCCACCTTCATTGGAATAGTAGGAAATATCAACCTGTTGTACAGCGCCATGGAGCCAATTTGAGGGAGCATCAGAAAGAGTAGATGTGTTTAAATTGGAATATAAAATCCCTCAAAGCCTACACAAGAATGGCCGAGACATGGATGGTTCAACAATCCAAAAACATAATGCTCTTTGTCAATATGGCAAAATAAAAAGTCTGAAGAAGGTTGGAGGAATCTGTTGAGAATGCATAAATTCACACCAGTCAAGGACAAAAAAGTAACCAGAGCTCATTGAGAACTACAGTTATTGAAAAAGCCTCTAAGTTAAATATTGATGATAAGGCGAAGTGCAGACACAATAGTCTATAAGCAGTTTGATTCGCCCTGCAAGCATTTTCATAAAAACTGTACATGTGGACGTTTTCTCAAGGACGCTCTGATCTCGTCTCATTCCCACTGCTCTCAGGGGAAAATTAATCCCTCCACGCCGACCAAAAATGAAATCTATTTTTAGCGCTTCATTAAAGCCACTTCTGTGCTGAGACCCACACCGACATCCATAGTGGAGTAATTGGTGAGAGTGCGAGTAGTCAAAGTGGGGGGTCATATTCCACATTTGAGTTTGAGTTTTGAGCGTGCAGTTTCTGTTTCACTAATGAGGATTTTTAGAGTTAATCAAAGGCGCTGCCACGGGTGCCAATCATCATGATTACACAGAGGAGCTGGTGAGTGATGGTGGCAGCAGAGGATGCTGGGAGCCGGGCACATGGTTGTTGGTGAGGTTAGGAAAAATGAGATACAGGTGAGGAATGGTGGCAATCATTTTATGGTTTCCTGGCTGTGTGTTTATTGTATGTGAGGATTATTAAAGACTGTTCAGGCTGTTCTGAGGTGGCCTGTGACAGTGGATCATGTATAAAGCTTTTATTATTTCACTGCAGAGCTTCAACAGCTCTCAAAGCTTCCTGCTGTCATTGATATTTACCATCTAACAAGCTGTTGCTATCACCAATAAAGACCCCTGTAAAGCACAAATGATTAGAAGTATGCTTGATCTGCTGTTGTATACTTCAGTGTTTACAGATGAACAACATGCATGCAATATTCTCAACCTCTCGACATGGGTAATTATGACATTGGCTCATTGCATAAACCAAGATAAACAAAACTACAAAGCCATAGACTGAAATAAACTGGGTCAGCGCTGGGTAATTAAAGTGCCTGTGCATCTGGAAGCCTCAACTCAAGGACCTAAAATGAACAAAGAAGTCTCATAATTTGAAGGAAGCAATCTCTTATTTGTAATAAATCCTGTCAATGTTGAATGAACAGATTGAACTGGTGTCCTCTAAAATGAAACGTTATTATGATAATGTTAAATACCCAGCATATGACTGCCTCAGATTAATTCCATGTGAGCCTCATTAGGGATGCATGATAGCTGCATTATGAAATGTAGCATCACAATTCAAACATTTGTCACTTTCTCTTTGCACACAATTCCCAAACTACATAGATTAAGACACAGAGTGTATTTTGACATTTTTATGCCTCCTTGTTGATAGAAGCTCAGGCTGGAGGCTTTGTGATTTTAGGATGTCCATCTTTCTGACCTTACATATGTCCATACATACGCCCTGTTCTTGTGAATGTAATATCTTCATGAAGCTTTGAAAGAATTTTCATCAGATTTTGCATAAATTAAAAACTTCCTTCATTGGGAGACTTTTGAAGTTTTTGAGATGCAATATTGTTTCACCTTTTGCTGCCATTTGTGATGGAACAATTGGAAAAATCAGGGTCAATGTGAATGAACAAGTTTAAAACAATTTTTTCACTGATGCAGAGACATTTTTTTTTCCAATTGCATCTTTAGGCGTAGCTCCAAGGCAATTTTCAATCCTTGGTCCTTTGTTTTTCTGTTTTGAGTGTTTTTTTTAGTGGCTATTCCTTTATTGATAAAGGAAAGAGACAGTGGATGGACTTGTGAAAGTAGGGTAGGATATTCTGCAAATGGGCCTCAGGTGGGAATTGAACCTTGGCCCACAAAAGCATGCATAGGTAGTGTCTGGTTTCTTACCACTCTGCCAAACCAGCACCTCTCCTTAAGGGAAATTAGATAATCTAGGGCTTTTCTAGTGTCTTTAACTTTCAAAGCTTCTTACTCAAGGTCACATAAACCCAATCACACACACATTCACAGTGACCATGGCAGTTTTCCATCAGTAGCAACACTATCATGCTCTTTTCAGACCCATTTTCACACCACTGATGCAACTTGGGGTTAAGTGTCTTGCCCAAGGACTGGAGCTGGGCTCGTACCTGCAACCCTACGATTACCAACAGAACACGCTATCAGAATTCACCACAATCATGTGTTTGGTCTCAAAAACAGACCACAGTTCATCACATGGGTCAGTCTTACAGGCCTTTAAAAGAGTATTCACTAAATCTGTTTGCAAGATGTCAGCATTAAATTGGTATGACAAACAGATAATTGTCTAAAACTGATATCTCTTCCCCCGTATTAATTCACCAGCAGCTGATGTGCTGGTCATGTCATTTGCTTTGTGGTCTCTGTTTTGCACATGTACTCCTCAAAAAAGTTTGGAAACATTATTTGGTTGACTGTTTCCCCTTTAAAAACACAGATTGGTGTTGGTATTTCATATCACTGGAAAGCCTGATTAGTCACCTTCACAACAAGGTTCAACTTTTAAGGATCGAGCGTTCCTTGGAATGAGCAACACAGCTAAATGTGTACATAACGCCCCCAAAAAAGTAGCCAAAATCCCCTCTCCCTCCTGAAAGAAAGCCTACGGTTCCTCACTGAAGCAAGGGCAAAGAATAAGTCTACTTGGGGTGTTGTGTTGCTGGGACACTCACTTCGTGGTCTGTCTTTGACTTCACCAGCTGTACAGAACTTGGCCCTAAGTTTGGAAATGGTACCAGGGTGGATACCAAACAATGCTGTCATTCTGTGTAGCACCAGCTTCTACTTGCGGGGGATTTTTAGCACATTTTTGGGGGGCGCCACCCACACGTTGAGCTGTGTTGCTCATTCCACAAATGTACGATCCTTACAAGTTGTACCTCGCTGTAAAGGGGACTAGTCAGGCTTCCAACAATATCCAATACCAATTGGTATTATCAAAGGGAAGAAATAATCAACTAAAGCAACATTTCCAAACTACTTTGAGGAGTTTATAAGCAGGATGACCTTCGTTGCTTTCCCTCCCAGATCTATCTCATTCATTTTGTGCTCAGAGTATGATGCAATGCTGTTAGCCTGATTCATTGTAATGTTTGCCAATACTTGCGAGTACAAGCTTGACATCTTGCTTGCCAACGTCATTGATCTTTTACTTCATAACATAACCTCCACTGTCAGACATAGGAGATGCATTCAGTCAAAGCAGAGGCAGGGCAGGAAAATATCCTTCCAGGGAGACAGAAATTGACTCTAAGAGAAGGAAATTGGGAAAAGACTTGGATTTTCAAGCATTCAAGAGAAATAAAGGTGTCAAGCTGATGAGACCTCAAATGCTAAAGTGACATGAAACTCAGCAGATAGAGGAGTGGATTGCAAGTGGGTGTGGATGTAGCGAAAACCAAAAAAGTCTTACCCAGACCATGAATATGTAATGAAGTTTTTGTTTTCTTTTAGAGAAATAGTGAAACGTCTCGATTCAAGCGTTAAACCACCCCTTCTCATCTCCCTATCGTTCTCTCCACTGTCTACTCCTCCTGTCGGGCCTGTTTGGGTATCATGGTGACTGTAGGGGAGCTGCGGCTCTGCAGGCATCTGCTCGTTTTGTTCAGAGCCGTGTGCAAGTAAACATTTTTTGCTTGCGACCATCTGTCCGCGCTCAGATCTGCATGTGAGCTGGCAGACTTAGCTGTAAGAGATAGAGAGAACACAGGAGAGGGAGAAAGAAAGGAAGAAAGCAAAGAGAGGAAACAAGAAACAGAGGAAGATACAGGGGAGAACAGTTGATTCTTTCTTGTGGGGATTTAAAATACAGAACATTTTGTGATCAGATGCTTTTCAAAAATCATTTTTTTGATTTGGTCTAAAAATGTAGGTCAACATTCAAGCATGTGCCTAAAGCAAGCAGTAATGCCAAAGCTTCAGTCACTCAAAACACAACCTCATCTGTAGATAAAAGTGTAAAATAAAATGACTAAAGCTAAGAGCTGAGATTTGCCAGGTGCAATATAGTGTTAGTACAGGGTTGAGTCAAGGGAATGGGCTGCGAAGTTTCATTAGAAGCTGGGATTTGTTGAAATCTGTCAAGCAAAAGATGACCAAGATGCAAAAAGACATTGATCTTTGAATTTCAAATTCTAATTGGCTCCTCTAAATATCGGGGATCACATTTGTGCCAAGGTTTGAAAAACTGCTTCAGAGTATTTGTGAGTTATCACATTCACACGTACTGGATGGGGCCCAACGAGCTTGACCTCTAACATATGAGACTGAAAATCTGACCTGTTCATCTCTGGAGATCTCACTTTTACAAGCAACAGATGATAATGAAAAACATCCTTGAATCTGAGTGGAAAGGTTAAAGAAAAAAAACAAAAAGCATTCTTCAGATATCATGTTCACAAGTAAAGGATGATCATGAGACTCCATGACCTTTAAATCATCACCTTGCAACCAGTTGTCAGTTCATCCTGGAGTTTTGGGTGGACATCTTTAAGAAATTAGGGCATGAATACTTTGACATCTGATCTCCAAAATGTTAAAAGTTCAGAATGCCAGACAGCAGATTAATCAAACAATTTATCATTTGAATTTTTCCAATCAATACACTTGGATTCAAGCGCTTGAAAATATTTTAAAAGACAGGTCTTCAATATATATTTATAAATAAATTAAAGTGTTGTAGTACTTGAATTGAACCTATTATTTTTGAAAGCTCTAGACAAAAAAGTGTGCAGAAGTTTCATGTAAACCAAAGTGACCAAACTTACAGAATGTGGTTTTTCAAACCAACTAAAGCCAACTGAATGCATCAAACTCTCACGCAAGCTTTTGCAAGGGAGACTGTTATTCCCGTCATCTTCTGATGCTATTTCCTGTGTCCCACCCTCTCTTTTTCATTGGCTGTTGGCAACAAGTGTTCACAGTTGGGTCGGTAGTCAGTTCATACTACCCCATTGCATCTGAATTTGGCTCAAAAAATTCAAGCATGATTGACAGCGACTGAGGTCTGGTCTGGTCTGTTCCCTTTGCACACTTGCAGATTTGTATCTTCACCCCTCACATTCTAACAGATTTTTGTGCCGACTGTCCCCAACAAGTGCAGACTGGTGCGACTTTGCCCAACTGGGAATGATGGGCAAAATCTGGCAAAAAATCTTGTAATGTGTCGATAGCTTGAAGATAGCACGGCGGTTGTGTTCTGCTTTTAACTGTTGTGACATTTTCAGAGGCTTTGAAGTCCACGTGAGCTGGAAACCACTTTAGTGTGTTTGACACATTCAATAACAGACTACTACTGCTACAATGACAACTACATGTTTGAGTCAGTGTGGACATTTGTACAAGTTTTCAAGAAAAACCCTGTGTGTTTTGAAGTATTGAGATCACAAGCATGGGATGAACATGGGGCCCATTTCTAGACCTGTAACCTCCAAATACCAGATCAGTGCTGACTCAGAGAACTTTTTTAAGCAAAGTTTCACAGGATGCTTTGAAAGCACTTATGATTTGGCATTTACAAGCAAGGGTTGAACATGGGGCTTTAATCTTTGACCCTTGACCTAAAAAATGTACTATGTCATCCCTTTCTTTGAGTGATTATTGATACAAAATCTTACATAAATCTATCAAAGTATGTTTAACATATTACTTTTACAAGCAAGGGGTCACTTTTTTTTCTTGTGCTGGAGTGGATGCTTGTGCAAATTAAAAAAAATATGTATATTTTTTTAAGATATTGCTCTCAAAAGCAGGGCGTATGCATGTGAGACTCCATGACTCTGACCTTCAGGTGTGACATCCAACATCTTGTAAGTTTTATGCAAAGCTTAGGGACACTCTTTCAAAGAGTTTGTGAGATACTGCCTTAACAAACAAGGAATGAGATTAAGGACCTTAAAACCTTAAATCTTCAAAGTTCAATCAATTTATCCCTGAGTCACAGTGGACATTTGTATAACTTTTAAAGAAAACCCTTTTAATTCTTATTAAGGTACCCAGTTCATAAGCAAGGTATGAACATGGGACCACGACTTTAACCTCTGACCTCCAAAATCTTAGTTGTACTTGAGCACTTATGGAAGCAAAGGAGGAAGATGGCAGATAGTAAAGAAGAATCAGTGTTGACATTTGTGAATTAGCTGAAAGGCAAGCAGCCAGAATGTAGTCATGTGATCTGTAGTCTGTGTGATTATGTTGTGGCTCCATCTGTTTGTCTTTATGATTGCGTTATCGGTCCGTCTGTCTGTTTATCAGCCCTCAAATACACAGAACAAAGGGGAGGAAACCAAAACATGTTGATGAGGTGAACACCCATTCACAGTTTTCCATCCACAACTGAAGGTTTTAGATAATCACTGGAGCAGATCATCATAACATCTGTTTCCAGATCTGTCAGCCTGCAATAAACCTGGCCGTGTTGACTTTGACATGATTCACATTTTTCATGGTCAACCATCTGGGAAGATTGCATAACAAGAAATAAATGCAATTATATTACTTTTTAAAAGGTTAATGGTACTACATCACAGGGTTACCTGTTATGGTAACATAACATAGATATTCCATTTGTGGCATTTTTGCACCCATTCAAGGTCTTTGAGCATAATTTAAGGGTTATTTTACATCACATTATTCAGTAAAATACTTAGAAGGCATTTGTCTAAAGTAGACACGTTTTTTCTGAGAATTTGCTTAATCCAACCGTAACTTTAAAACATTGCTGTATTCGTCAGTTTCCATCTTGCAAAGCTTTAATCCAAAGCAACTGTATCCCTTTAGACAGTGAACTACCTTAGTGTCATTCTTAGAATAAAAAAGACAGTAGCCACCAGTTTGGGTTAATTGAGTCTGCAAATGGTACCAGAGCTGATGCCAAATAATGCTGCCACGCTGTGAACCAGAACACCTGCATCCAGTTGCAGTGGATTTTGGCACCTTTTTTTTTTTTTAGCACTACCCACACGTTTAGCTGTGTTGCTCATTTTATGAATGCACAATCCTTACAAATTGTTCCTTGTTGTAAAGGAGACAAATTAGGCTTTCCAACGATTTAATATATACAACACCAATTGGTATTATTAAAGGTGAGAAATAATCAATCAAAATAACATTTCCAAATTTGGAGTATATATTCATGGATTTATGAAACAGTCCATTTGATGTATTTGTTTAATCCAGTCTTACATTACTTTCCCTCTGCTAAAGGATATTTCCATCACATGCTAACATTAAGCAAGTAACTCATATTTCTGCTACAAGTCTATTGGTATATGGCTAAACCTATGGTCATGCAGATTCTGTGATCATTTTGTAAGATCAGAAAGTAATGCCATGGTTACGTCTTGCTGCTTGCATTCACACATGCAAACAGATAAATTCATGAAATGTTCGAGGCAGAAAATTGTTATGTATAGGCTAAGATAATAAAGCTACATATTGTTGCTTTAAGAGAGATATTTGATTTCATAAATATCCTCACTCAGTTAGTCATAAAACAGACAATCATATTCTTGAATCATATTTTTTGAGCTGAAATCAATTGAAACTGAAGGAAGAATTTTTCTTTTCATATCCATCATTAAGTTCATTATCCAGGGAAATGCCTGAAGCTCTTAACCATCCTACCAGACCCAGAGAAAAATGTGTGAGAATTAGGGTGCTGTTTTTTCAGTAATCACTCCTAACTTTGGGGAAATGAGGCGTCTGTATTTCCACAATTCTCAGACTGCCATTTGAGACCACCAACATGCAAATTACCACTCGCCCAGTAAGCCCCAGACATCTACCATTTTTCATCTCTCATTATTAAATAATGATCACTAATTCAAGTGCATCTTAAACAATCTAAATGTGGAAACACAACCTAAGTGAGGTTTGGCCTTAATCTTATTTTGACTATCTTCTCATTATGACCCTGGTAGAGGATGTTATTTTTCCAGCAGGTCGTCCTTCAAACTTCTTCACCTGAATTCACCCTCATTCCTCTTTTATGTCTTTGTAACCTGCTCCATCCCGCGGTCTGCCTACCTGTTTGTCTCTTTATCCTTTGAGCCACTGATGTGCTCTGAATGATCTGAGTCGCTTTGCCCTGACCTTATTCTGTCTCTCTCTCCTTCAGCCAGTCCATCACTTTTTCAGTTTGTCTGCCTGTCAGAATCACAATTACTTGTTTTCTGCCATGACCACACACAGAGAATACAGAAGGACCTGATGCAACAGCATGAAGGCTTCTTTGTAAAACATCGTGTTTTCACAAACAGTAAGCCCAACTGATCATTCACTTAAGTGCAAATACAGTAATACAAACAAATCATTAGTTGCATAAAAACAACACTTTAAAGCAACAATAAGCAATATTTACACTTTAAATTGTGGTTTCAAAGTCAATTAAATAAAAAGGATGACTTTTAATAGATAGAAGAGCATCCAACCAACTCCCATAGCGCACCCTTGTTGTCTATACATAGCACTATGTAAGTTTGGCAGAAGTTTGGCAGCTATACAACCTGTTTTCGAACATAGATGCTAGCATTTAAAGATATTCAAATATTCACAAGATATTCACCCATGTTGCCTGTTTGTAATCCAGCCACAAGGCATTTCCATTTAATCGTTTTGCTATTTCATTAAGCTACCAAGACAGTGGCAAATCACAATGTTATTTGTAGTTTTTTATACATTTGAATGAAAATACCATCCTGCATACACAATGCCGCAAAAAAACACAGAAGAGAGTTTCAAAAGCTTTAAACTCCTTCTGCCAAAACAAAATGAAATTATAGACTGCCAGACTTACTTTTTAATATCGTTCACCAGAAACACAAGATAATTAATTTGCTTAAGATCGAATACTGCTCTCTTTTAATGCTGACAAGAACAACCAGTCAGTGCACCCTGGTAAATACCTTTCCTCTAGGAGGCAGCTGTTAAATGCATTGTATTGGACCTCCTGAAATGAGCTGCAGTTTGCTTTAGTCTGTCAACCCAAGTCCCTTACAGTGGCTCAAAATTGCAATGAGGCCTGGAATGGTGTATCATATGGCTCTGGTTCCATTATTAAATCCAGAAAACCCACTTCCAAAACCACGTAATTGGGCCACATATCCTTGCATTTGGATCTTGCAATCTCGTCTGTGATGGCCTTTTTCCGTGCCTCTGGCAAGAGACGCAGTTACTGTGACTTAACCCTTGACGGAGCACCACTGGACTGGTGCCTCCTCCTACGCCGCACTTGGGGGTAAAAGTTTTACATGTATTTGTCGTGGATGAGGAGTAAGCCAGCTGCTTTGCACACAATAAACACACAACCTGGTCTTTGGTTATTTTGCCATCAACACTGTGGAACCCAGAATACGTCCATGCAGTGGATGTACCTCACTCATTGTTTACCGAGGTAAAGAAAGTCATTAGTTCATGGATGGTCAAGTTACGCTGAGAGTGCCCTCTGTCTGATTGCTGCTCCAGGCACTCTTTTGTGCTGCTGCACTGTATATTTTCAATTTGAACGGCTCCCTATAGTTCAATTATTGATTATTACCCCCAAATTTGAACATACAGTATATTCAGTTATCGAGAATAAAGAGAAAGCCCTACTTGACATAGATGAATATAACAGTTTATTCAGAGGCTTATTGATAAAAGTCATTCTTCTCTCAAATCTATCAGGCTTCTTGGTCAGCCAGACTTGCGGCTTGAAATCTTTTGACAGCAGGAGATCTTGGGTCCTGGGAAAGATCGACCTGTTTAAGCCCTTTTCAGTGCCTTGATGCTAAAAAACGGCAGTGAAATTTTGCCATCAATATGGCTGAAGGCATTCACATTAACTCCAGGAAGACATGAGCATGAGAGAGCACAGCACAACATGAGTTTTACATATATACAAAAGCAAACACTCACACTGCGCTGTGCTCCCTTCCTGGCTCTGAGTACTCTCCTCTCACTTTTGTCAAGCTACTACAATCACATAAGATGCTTGTCAACGGTATGGTCAGTGGAAATGTTTGCATTATTTTAAGAGCATGATATAAATTAGTATACATTTTATTTAAACTTGACTGTAAAACTGAAGTGTTTTATCAACAGAAAAGTGCTGTTATTTTAGAGATTTGTTTGGAAAAAGTATTCTGTTTCAATCGTTAGCTTGGCGTGCTAAGTATTATGGTTTTACAGTGTATTTGTTTCAAGCCTGTGAACACTCAGGTACTCAGTCTGATTCTCTCATTAATTCCAGCAGAATAGATTTGGCCGGCTGAATGTTATTTTGTGTGCACAGCTGCTAAGACTGGAGAGGCGGGGGAGAAGACGGAGGACCGAGCGACTAAGAGCTGAGGACTTAAGCCTCGAGGGTCCCAATATTTATTCTTAATACACAAACGAAAGCATTTGGCACCTCAATACAAAAATGACATTTACACACCTTGGCTCACAAAATCTATGACAACCTGCTGTTATGCAATGAAGGGAAATGGCACAGACTGAGGATGGCTCTTTAAGCCGGAGAGGCTGGGGAGCTTTGTCAAAAAATGAGACAAGAAAGGCAACACATCGTCACAGGCAGGAATTATGGAGTCCTAATCAAAGGAAGTTGAGATACAGTGATATTGAGTTAAAATAAACATGGGATGAAACAACAAAACCAAACATAATTCAGAGAAAACAATCACACTGCTCGAAAGATAAATGGCTTAACTTCCCTTACGTAAACAAACATGTCAATCAT
Source organism: Cetoscarus ocellatus (assembly GCA_037902135.1). Taxonomy (NCBI): domain Eukaryota; kingdom Metazoa; phylum Chordata; class Actinopteri; order Labriformes; family Labridae; genus Cetoscarus; species Cetoscarus ocellatus. The sequence goes on along the minus strand of JBAMNC010001361.1, from coordinate 286,289 downwards.
AAGAGTATTTTCAAGATTTCACATATTTCAAACCAAAAAGCTATTCAAAGGAAATATACTGTCATTGGCCGCTTTATTAGGCACACCTCATCAGTATCTTTTTGGACCCCTAAATCTTCATGACATATGGTATAGTCAACGAAGTGCTGGAAACATTCCTCACAGATTTTGGTCTATACTGACATGATAGCATCACGCAGTTGCTGCAGATTTGTCACAGTGAACTTATTGTGATGTTCAAGAAACCAGTTTAAGATGATTTGAGCTCTGTAACATGGCATGTTATTCTGCTTGAAGTAGCCATTAGAGGATGGATTCACTGCGTTTATGGAAGGATGGCCATGGTCAGCGAATACTAAGCTAGGCTATTGCATTTAAACGATGCTCAGCTCGTACTAAGGGGCCAAAGTGTACCAAGAAAATATCCCCACACAGTTACACTGTCTCAACCAGCCTTAACTGTTAATACAAGGCAGGATGAATCCATGCTTTCATGTCGTTTATGCCAAATTCTGACCCTACCATCGCATCCACCTTGGTTGTGAGAAGTGATTAACTGAGTTAGTATTTTCTTCATTTCATGTGGAACCACTCTAGTTGTTACCTTCGCCAAGGCGGTTATGTTTTTGCCAGCATGTGCTTGTTTGTTGCAAGATTACGCAAAAACTACTGGACTAATTTTCTGACATTTTCAGGAGATGTTGGTAATGGCCCAACTTAGAAATGATTAGATTTTGGTGGTGATCCAGACAACCACCATTGGTGAATGATCGTTTTTGCTCAATAACTGTCTAACTAATAATGATATCAACATGATTCTGAGTGCTAGGTGTGGGTTTTCAGGGTCATGAATCATATTATGATGGTAACTTTATCAGGGAACTATTGCTTATAGATGTAACAGCAATATGTGTGATATATTGGCAGAGGTTTGCGCTCTCCGGGTGCTTTCTAGTTCTTCTATGATCTCTGGAATTGACAAAGTATTCTCACTCTGATAACTGCCACTCACTGGATATTTTCTCTTTTTCTGACCATTATCTGCAAAATCTAGAGATCGTTGTGCATGAAAATCCCCAAAGATCAGCAGTTTTCTAAAATACTCAGACCATTTTCAGTCACTTGAACCATGTTTCCACTTCTTTTTGATGCTTTATTTAAACTTCAGAAGGTTGTTTTGACACAAGCTTGAATGCACTGAATTGCAGTCATGTGATTTGCTGATTAGCTATTTGCAATGATGAGCAGTCTAACAGACATAAATAATAAAGGGGATGGTAAGTATACAAGGGTCATCTTGTATTCAAAGATGATCAGATTTAAGTTGAAGTCAGATTCAAAATCAAAATGATGGAAATACAGGAAGACAAAGAGGATTAAGTGTGATAAAGCAGAGAAAAGATTTCATTTTCTTAGTTGGAGGTTGGGTGATATTGTCTGAGCCGCCCACAAATCTGATATTTATGGAGGGCCGAAACACAGGCCCTCCTCCACCTCCTCCCCCTCTCCCTACCTCCTCCTCCTCTCATACCAGTAGTGTTGGGAGTCGAAGAGGATCAGCCAGGATTTCTGAAGTGCCTGTTGTGTTGCCATAGATAGAACATGCCAGAGGCTCTGATGGATAGATAGCTAACAATTTATCTCCCTGCAGATGGGACCCCCAGACTGGTAAACCCAACGCCCACGTCCCCTGCTCCCCTCGCTCTCCTCCCACGCTGTCTGTCTGTCTGTCTGGGCAAAGGGGAAGCTTCAGCATTTCTGCCCTGGGGGGTTGAAAACACACACTGACAAAATGTGTAGAAAAACATGAGAATAGCAAGAACATGTCTGGCTTTTATTTTTAACAAGGGATGAAATATTAGCTTCCAGCCAGGATGTCTGTAAACATCCACGGTGCCAAATATACCCGTGTTTGAACCAGTAGCTCCTGTACAGGAGGGTTCACGCAGAGATACACACAGTCAGCCGTGCCTGGAAGGAGCAACGCAACAATCACAACAACGTTTCCCCCAAAACACTCAGGCTACGTTCAGACAGCAGGAACTACACGCTCAGTTAAGAGATGCCCATGTGGTCATACAGCCTCGGACTACACTGCCAGATTTCTTACACTCTGTTTATGACTTAAAGGGTCAGCAACATCTCATAGAGTAACACAACACAGACCAGAACATTCACAAACCTGTCTCTGAAATTCTTGCCGTAATTTTAGAGTCAGGGAGCAATGAGGATGTTTTCAAGGGCTGCTTTTTGGACTGAATCTGAATGGTGTGTCGAATAAACCTGTAAGTTAGTAGATATAACAGCAGCACAGATTTTTGATGCTGATTTTATCTTTTAGTTCAGTTGAAGTATTTTGCTATCATGAACCATTTTCTGTTCTGTTTGGAGAAAGACAAACATCAATGTGAATCGTTGCTATCTTGGCACCACCTGGATGAGATATTTGTCTCATCTGAGGGCCCATTTACAAAACAATGAAAAAGGCTGAAAACTGAGAGTTTTTGTAGCGTTCACATGAGAACGGTGCCAGGAGTTCCTGAGTCCACAAACTTGAATTGCCATTGTCAGGGAAAACAGGGACGCACGGCACATGCTCAGTACTCTTTCAGATAAAGGTAGTGGGCACACCTAACAAACAACAGCTATGGCCAGCTGCCGAGCAACATGTGTGCTGCTAATTGTGCTAGGTTTGTTATCGCTCTTCCAATGAAATGTAGATTTGCTGCTTATATTCGCCAAGGACACTACAAACTTACATCGCCAACTACTGGCCTGGCATGCACACTACCATGTTTTCAGTCGTAAATCATTCTCACGGAAGAAAGGTAGGAATGTCGGCAGGTGGGTAGTGAAGTAGGTAGGTAATAGGCAAGAAGGTAGTCAGATAATTGCTAGAGGGAAGATGGGGAATAGGGATAGGCAGGAATGATGGTAAGCAGGTAGGAATTTAGTTAGATTAGTGCCTAAATGGGAAGATAGGTCAGTAGCTAGTGGTTGGTTTGATGGTATCAAGCTACGGTTTGCAGGTACTCATGGGTAGAGTAAATAGATAAGTAGGTAAGTAACTTGGCATGTAGGTAGGTAGGCAGGTAAGGGGGTAGGTAGGAGGGTGGGTAGTCATAGGTATGTTGGCAGGTGTTATTGTGTAGACAAGGGTAGGTTGGTTAGTAGGTAGGTAGGTGGTTAGGGGTAGAAAAGAAATTAGGTATTAAGGTAGGCAGATATGCAAGTCAGTCCCTTTTTAAGGAGTAGGTAGGTTGTAAGGTTGGGTGAGTAGGTAGGTATTTTGGATAATGTAGATAGATAGGAAGGAAGGTGGCTAATTAAGTAGGTTAAGAGCGAGAGATAGGAAAGTAGGTAGGTAGATACTTGCTCTAATACAAAAGCAGGTAACAGCGTGCTGACTGATTTCGGAAGTCTTTCGACCTCCTTTAATCAAGTTATACTGCCACCTGTAGAAGGTTCCAGTACACTACAGAGCTAAGAAGACTCATCCACTGTTGAAACAGCTGCCATAAAAAAAAATAAATAAAATTTGAACAATGTTTGCAAAAAGGCCATTTTCACCCGTAGATGATTGGTCACTGTATTAGCAGTTAAAAATGTGATATGTACACCCCTTGAATTGTTTTTACACTTATCCTGGCGCTGAGTCTGTGATTGGCATAACACTTTTCAAATAAACTGATCAACAAAAGTAAATCCAGCTCGAATCTAACATGAATCCAGCTTGGACACACTAGTTGATGCTCCCAAAATTCTGAACTCGCAACACTTCAGACAGGAGAAGAGTCTCAGGACTAAAACTCCTGAAGATCTGTTTGTGATTTAAATGGAGGTTCACACTCTGGCACATTTAAGATTCAGCATATGGCAGAATGACAGTAAACAAAATTAAAATTCCTTGAGCATAACAGCAGTCATTATGCAGAGGAGTGACCAGATGCACCTTCACTTTTAAACCTTCTTCACAGCTTGACTTTTTGGAGCTTCTCTGTAGAATAAAATCCCAGAATGCTTTGTCTCCTCCGAGTTTTCTCACCTGTGACCGGTCACTTTAAACTAATTTAAATTCAGTCTGAGCGTGGAGATCATGGATGCCTTTACTTTCATTTTCTTCCTTATAACCGATGGCTATCATGAGTTTATGTTTTCAATGTGTAAGAAAGGCCGGAGCTTTTTTATGGATCAAGTATGACCTGGAGGTAAAGGACTCACTAACAACCATAAACATAGACTTTAGTACTCCTCTGAATGTGCCCTCAGGCTTTGTTTTCCTCCTCTAAGGCTCATTTACTTAGATCAGGTAGAGCTGAGCAGGAACATGTGTAGTTAAATCCACAGATATCAGAGGTCTGTATTCTTTCCCACTCTCACTGGCTGGTTAATACACTGAAACTCTCAGCAGGATGTTATATATCACCCTCCAATAGTTCTGTTTATGTGCTGCTCTTCTGGTTTCTCCTCCCTGCTGAATCCTGTTTTTCTCCTGCAGCAACAACTGTTTCCTCCACACAAATCAACATTATTCAGCTCACAGATTAAACCAAAAAGTTTTTTGGTTACTTGTCAGAGTTTTGGCTCCTGAGTGTAAAGTTACTGCTGTTGAGGGCAGTGTCAATCTTTGTTAGCCTGGTGCTAACATCAAATGAGAAATAAGACCTTCAGTCTTCAATCTTAACTGAAGGAATGGTTTGTTTTGCACAAATATTTCAAATAACAGAGTATAAAAATGAGAGAAACAAAAATATTTTTGAAATGTTTCAGAAACTTGTTTAAAACAAAGGATGTTATTGTTATTTGGCTATACATGTTAAACAGGGATGAAGAATTTCAAACTAAATTCACCTTTTTATACCCAAATCTGAGCCGCTCGCTGGGCTTCTCTGGGGAGTCAGAAATTCATCAAGCATGACATTCAACCAATGAAAATAATTTTTATGCCCAAGAATGCAGGTGAATGATCTTAGTTTGACATGTAAATCAGGTAATAATAACATGCTTTACTGTCTCTTCTGTTTTTGTTTTTGTTTTGTTGTAAAACGGTACATTTAAAAATGAATTAATAACAACAATAACTATGTTTTAGCTTTAAAAATATCATTTCAGCAAAAGAGATTCAACATACTGCTGTATTTACCATTACAGACACATTAAAAATGTTTTACTTTTGTGTTTCTCTATACCTTTTTTTGGCAATGACTGTAATATATAACATGTCATTTGATAAAGCAAAAGCCGAGATGAACTTAATATTCTCTAATAAATGTTCAAAATTGCATATTTTCTACATATACTGTATTTTATTTTATGGAAGTTAATTGATGCAAAAAGATGACTGATTATGAACTTTTTTCCAGATGAAAACAAGAAAAGTTGGAATTTTTTGCATGTGAAGAGAAAAGAGCATTTTAGCGACATCTAGCGTTCAGATTTTGGAATGAGCCCGTCCGTTACTAAAACATCACATCACTAAGCGACGAGAGCCGGTGAAGACCAAAAAGGATCGTGAACAGGGCATCATTTACACCACTTACAAACACCGTGCCGTCTTCTTCTCTTGTAATACCCGCTCTCTCTCTTCTTCTTCTTCTTCGCATGCCATCCAGGTAGATTTCAGGACCGGCGGCCAGACTCGTATTCAAAAATCGCGTTTCGCTCTTTTTGTCCCCAAAACCCACCAGTAGACAACATGGCAGATCGTTATGTAAGCCTCGACAAATGGGAGACCCGCGGTACATAAATATAAAAACCTTTTTCTAACTTAATAAAAAGAAAACAAAAGTTTTATGGGGATGCTTGTACACCTATTTCAACGGACTTTACATACAAATAGAAGCATTATATCCTATATTCACCGTTTCTGTTTGGCGAAATGCTGCCAACTTCTACACACTACACCTTTAAGAAAAACTGATGATATTATCTTTTTTGAGTGCCCCTGTCAGTGTTTGGCCCTTAGAATCTTCCTGACTTCACTCCTTTAGGGCCCCTGTGCCTTAACTATTGACCTATGACCTCTGAAATCTAATGAGTTTAATTTGCGCATGTTTGATAAAAGTCCTTCAAATCTTTTTCCAGATGTTATGTTTACAAAAGCAGCCCAGAAGGACGAATAGAAAAGACAAAAACGAGCATCCTCCTCCGCTGAGGCTCGGTTAAACTGAAACTCTGTCAAGCTGTATGACGTGGGAAACAAACCTTTAATGGAGCACTAAAACTTCTTTGTTGACACTCACTCCAGCTGATGACTAACCGTCTTCTCCTGAGTGTCTACCTGAGTCATAGTCTCTTAATGATTTGGCAGCAGACATAATTAGAGGTATAAATTACAAATGAGAAACACATACTGAAGATAAATTCCCCTCACATATTACTAATTCTTTGTACTGTAGCTGTGAGCGGGGTGGATAGTCTATCATTATTAACTGTGGGTGGTTTGGCTGAACTCCAGTGTTTGCCTTCAGGCTAATATCTGCCTGATGTATTAGAAAACTAATATTAGAGTCGGCCTCCATTTGTCATTGTTCACTTAGGAAACATTAAGTTGCTGAGGTGTGAAAAGTCACTAAATCCTGAGGAAAAGTTGCCAAGTTGGCACTGAAGTATAAAAAAAGACTTCTCCCCTCCTGATGTGTTTGACCACAGAAATAATCTCTCTATAATTTCAGAGTCAGAGGATATTTCCTGGGTGTAGCTGCCCTGTTTTAGCAGCCTCTGAGTGGCAGAAGATGTTTGCCAAAGCAAGCAAAAACAGAGGGATAAGAAAAGGAGGGAAGGGTAAAGGGGGGAAATGAAGCCTCGAGGGGGAGGAAGGGCGTTCAGAGGAGCTTCCCACAGTTCTGCAGGATCGTGAGAAAGGCGGCGAGGATTGAGCCCAGCCGTCCGGAGTTTGGGCTAATTGATTTAAGCTGTTTCTACGGGGGGGATTTACCTTGCCGGTAATTAGTGGTGATTTCTGACAGTGCAGCAGCTCACCGGGCTGGGAGACCCTGCAGACGGATTTACAGAACAGGATCAAGTCCAAAAAAATCTCACTTTTTGTTCTTTTTTTCTATCAGCCATGGGGTCAAAACGGGTACAGCTTGTGACAAAAGGTTTCGAGTTCTACTTAGAAAGCAACCCTCAATATTTTCATCAACTTCCATTAAAGCTGTTCCAACAGTATTTAATGCAATTTCTCTTAAAGCTCTCGTTACAAACATGGACACTAGAAGACAAATAATTATTATTCATTAAATAATTAAGTCTTGTTTTTTCAGATGCAGATACAACTAGAAAAGCACTCAGAGAGCGCAAACTCCACCAAACAGCTCAGTTCCAGCAGTGGCTTTTCCACAACTCCTGTAAAAGATGCAATTCTGGATCACCAGGTCCAGAATAGAGCCAGGATCCAGACCAAACTCAGCACATACATGGTTGTTGTTATCCTGTATGAACACAACACGTTTTGGGAACATCACTTAATATTTAGATTTTATATGAATTATTGAATGTCTCAATGGGATTTCCCATTACAAAGTTCAATGTTTTTTTGGTACATCAATCTGGATTGGATCCAGATGAAATTTGCCTTGATAATAGAGACATGGACCCCAAAATATCAAAATTGGAAGCAAATCTGTTGTGAAATGGCAAAGCTATGATTTTTTTTTTTTAAATTCTGCCCAATAATAACTTATGGGATTTTTTAAAATTTTGGGAAATGTTTTAATCCGGACCAATATCTATATCACCACCAAAATGTAATGGCTTCTTCCTTGGACCAAACTACACCTCTGGTAAAATTTTCATGTAAATCCATCCTGTAGTTTTTCTGTAATCTTGCTAACAGACAAACAAACACAGACAGACCCTGGCAAAATATAACCTCCTTGGTGGAGGTAATTAGATCAAAAACTAATTATGTGTTTGTATCTATAAAGATTGGGAAGCTAAATAGTCGGTTATTAATTGATGGAGAGGGAGTAGGATTAGATAAGTTTTGACTTCTCACTCCTTTTCAGACATGCAACATTTATCCAAGGGCTAATTTTGTTTTTTTCTGTCTGTATTTTTTTATTTTGCCTTTTGTTATATATTTTGATAAAAACTTATCAATCAATCAATCAAAGGAGCAGGTCCTTCGTTAACAGACACAAAATCCTTTCACGTCATTTTAAAGCCTTTTTCACACATGCTCTTCTCAAAATTTTAAGACCGATTCACCGCGTCTTAAAAGAAAGCAATATCAGGTTGCTCCTGATTTTGCTTTCTTTTCTGCCTTTAAAGCTTATTTTAAGTTGTTTCAAATAATTTAAGCCCTCTCATATTCCTGAATTTCTCAATTATTCAGAGAGGTACTTTCAGTTAATGGTGCCACATAATCTCAATTGCATACACATGTTCCTGCTCATGCATGAGCTTCAGAGCTGTGCAGAAGTAAACCTCCAGGATGCTTTACTGTTCAGCTCTGTGCCACAGGCTCGTCTTATTACTACTCAGTGTCTGCTGTGTGACACTACTGCTGTGGGTTTGAGGCTTGAAATATCTTATTTTTGGCAGTTTCATAGTACACATTTTCTTTCTGACCTCATTGTGCTGATAGGCTGTTAAAACATACATGATGCCTTATGTTCTAAAACCAGATGCTGGTGATTTAACATTTGAATCGTAGGCAACTCTGTCAGCCTGCTTGTTTCCAGCTGTAATGTCTTAATTCACAATCTATGAGTATCCCCTACAATGTTCAAAGCTGTCCTGCTGCATTGAAAATTTGAGGTCTCAGCTGTAAACATGGCACAGAGCACTCACGCTTTGGGTAAAACATGCTCGGATAACCCAAGTTTGAGTGCAGCCTTCAAAAGCAGAGCAAAGCTAACATACACACTTACTGACCAAAAACCACCTCCGTGTGTCAGAGTAAAAGTACCGTAAATACTTAATGTGAGGGAAAGAGGGCATAGATTCTCCCTGTTTGCTTTAATGCTTAATCTGTCAGTGTTACAGCAAAGCAAGGGGCTAAGCTTGTTATTTCCTCCTCAAAAAGTGTCTGCTAAAACAGTCACATGAAGTGTGCTCACTTTGCAGAATGGATCTGTGAGGGGCTCTGAGTTATGACGTGCTAGAATAGCTTGTCTCGAGCCCAGCATTGCAGTGACTTATATTCCCATGAGTGTAGCTCAGTCAACTGCATAAAGATGGAAGTTGGGGTGAAGTGCCCAGCAGCCATTAATATGTGTATCTCCAGTGAGAGAGGAAATGTAGGATGAAACTGTTACAAATATTAACTGATTTTTCACAGAAGTCAACAGGGTGTTTTGTCAGCCTCCCGCCTTTGAAATGAAGAACATCAATTTGAGCATCACATTGAATAACGGCCAGTCAAACTATAGTGAGGCCTTACAGTAGGGATGTCACCATGGATGGATAAGTTTCATCTCACCAGCCACACACCACAGCAAGACTGAAAACAAGGAAAATGACGCTGATGAAGATTGGGTGCTGAAACTCATTCGAGTTGCCTTTGCCCTATTATAAAAGACTGTGGGAAAAAAGGACATTTCTGAGTGTTGACTGTTATGTTTTGCTAGTCACAAGACTGAGTACAGCAACCATACACAACGTAGAGATATCACATCAGCAGGGTCTCCTGCAGGCAGAGATTCTTAAGGTTTCTTGCAAGTCTGGGGCTGCATTCCTACAAATGGAGTCAGGATTTGATCAGGAATAATGTTGTCCAGAGTGCTGAGAAATACAAACAGATAATTATCATTCAGCAGGACGATAACCCAGAACACACAGCCAGTGCCATTAAGAGGTACCTGTGGCATAAGGTAGAATACAGGGTCTATGAAATGATGGTATTACAGTTTTTACACCTGTCTTAAACTTTTGCATAGCACTGCATCTATCAAATGGTTTGTAGAAACTTCATAAGAATATGTATGTTAACAGTGTGTTACACAAATATGGGACCATATAAATGTTAAATTGGACCAAATCATGCTCATATACATGCAACAAAGTATGAGAAAAAACTCCCACAAAAAGTTTTCCATTATAAATAATAGATAGTTCTGCTTCAACAACCTTAAAAAGTTCTATGTTACTTTATCAAGCCTCAGCCATTAAAGTCTAACTTTAGTCCCAGTCCCAGGACTCTAGCAGTGATGTCTAAATATGGAAAAACCCACATGGAGTCAGATTTTTCTGTTTGTTTGGACAACATTTCAAAGATCCAAACTGTGTCACAGAAGCAGAAAAGGCAGATTCGAGGCGGCAGTGTAAATTCAGCGTTTTGAAACAGCGCCTGGTTTCCCTGAAGCGTCACGGTGCCAAGTTTGACTTTGCTCTATTTTTAAGCCGCTCGACTGAGATAACCTCCTGGGTGAGAGACGCGTGAGGGAACCTGCTCGACTGTGACACACATCCCCCTCTAATTTTTTTTTTCTTTTTGGTTTAAGGCTGTGAATCACGTTTCATGGCAACAATTAACACGTTTAAAACATTCACAAATTATTCTGTAGCGTTTTAAAGGAAATTCACATTTGCATACAATGGTCACAAAACACAGATAGTTGCACTTTAAGGTCAGACAGAGACATTTAAAGTATTTAGTAGGTCAATATAATATTAATATTTAAATCAACTCATCTCAACTCAACTCATCTTTATTTATAAAGCACTTTAAAAGCAACCACAGCCAAAACAAAGTGCTGTACATAAATAGACAGAACAATGCAGACATAAAAACAATTAAAACAATGGATAAAAAAAGGTATAAACACTAAAATAATTGTTTCATTGTTTTAAAAAACAATTTAAAAACAATAGAAATAAATATCTAAGAACAAACCATAAAACACTAAAACAGGAGCAGCGTCTCGTGCAGGGTTGAAAGCCAAGGACTAAAAATGGGTTTTAACACAAAGTTCAACCATTTTTTCTTTTTTTTCTTTTTTTTCTTTTGCCTTTGCACTGGCTATAGCCAGAACCAGAGGCTATGGGTTTTAGGTTATCCATCTTCCTGTTGCTCTGCACATCCATCTCTACATTGATCAGGCAATTCTTGTAAATACATCTTGAGACTTCTTGGAAGGATTTATTTCATTTTATTATTCTTTATATCGTCAAACTTTGTACAGATGTCTACTGTGACACAGGGATGAAGCATTCAGACTTTGGAGGTTAAAGGAAGGTCAGGGTCTCTGGTGTTCATCCCTCCATTCTGAATTTTATATCTAGAGACCCCTCAGAATCAAGAGTGAATGAATTAAAATTTTTAACTCAAAAGTAAAGACCATTGTGTCTCAAGTTAAACTTATTGTTGCTCCAAAACCTCTATGTACCTTTCAGCATTGATGATGCCTTCATAGATGTGCAAATTACCCATGCAATGGGCACCAACACACAACCATACTGTTCAGACTTTCAGTTCACAAAGTAAAAAATTACTGGGGTTTAATGGGTCTAAATAATTTGATTTATATTAATTACAATGGGAATTGGTTGTTTCTTTAAGTTCAATTAAATATTCAGATATTTCTGTATGTCTGTGAATGGGTGTAGCGTTAATTACGACGCAGTTGCGTCAGAAAAGTTTACTCGAGGCGGCGGGCAATCATTCCACTCAGACCATCGTCATGAGCACACAGCCCGTATGTAGCCAATGCTTAATTTAACAGAAGCCTGTTTACCTGTTTAAATCGTTCATAAGTCAATGTTGTGCCCATTGTGTGTGTGTTCAACGTGACTATAAGTGTTGGTCACGGATGACCTATCGTGTGTTGTGGGCGCTTGGCAACACGGACGCTGTGTAGCATTATGCTATCGATGTTAGCCATAAGGGTGTAATGCCGGCTGGTTAGAGATCAGTGTGTTGCAGTCTGTGATGGGGCTAAGCGGTGATTTGATTGATAACCCGTTGCATAGCATTGCAAGCCTGTTTGGAGGGCTGGGTGAAGAAAAATAATCTGAACACATACCATCATAAGTGCTGGCTTTTGAACTTTGCATTAATAACAATCTGGATGGTTCTTTTGCTCTTTGCCCCGAGGACACCACATCCATGTTTTCCAAAACAATTCAAAATAGGACTCGTCAGACCACAGCACACTTTTACACTTTGCATCAGTCCATCTCAGGTGTTGTTAATATTTGGCTTTGGCTTTGCATGGTAGAGATTTAATTGCACATGCGGATGTGGTGACGAACTTTGTTAACTGACAATGGTTTCTCAAGGTGTTCCTGAGCACACGTAGTAATATTCTTTACAGAATGATTTAAGTTTTTTAATGCAGTGCCTCCTGAGAGATCAAAGGTCACAAGCATTCAGTGTTGGTTTTGAGCCTTGTTGCTCACATGCAGAGATTCCTCCATATTTTCTGGATCTTTTAACGACATTATGGACTGTAGATGATGGAGTTTCTTAATTCCATGCAATTGTAGTTCTTAAACTGCTGGATTATTTGCTCACATAGTTGCTCACAAAATGGTGAACCTTGCCTACCCTTGTTCGTGAACCACTGAGCCTTTTGGGATGCTCATTTTGTAACGAATCATAAAACTCACCTGTTTCCAATCAACCTGTTCCTCTATGAAATCTTCCAAACTGGTGTTTTTTTAGCACTCCTCATCTTTCCCAGTCTTTTGTTACCCCTGCCCCATTATTTGATCATTTTAACTTTTTTCTGCTTATTTTCACTGCTTATTGTAACAAGCACTGCACTTCAGTCTTCTAACTACAGACCATGCTTGCCGCCAACCTCTTGCTTATGTAACTTTTTTATGTCGAGACAATAAAGTCTGTCTATCTATCTATGTATCTGTCTGTCTGTCTTTCTTTCTTTCTTGTCTTTCAAAAAAAACGATGAAGTTTGTTAGTTTGAACATTAAATATCTTGTCTTCATAGTGTATTCAATGGTTTGCAAGTCACTGTATTCAGTTTTTGTTAACCTTTTACACAATGTCCCAACTTCATTGAAATTAGAACTGTAAAATGCCATGAGGAAATGTCCCAAAACTTTGAACAGGTGCCCACTCAGATGTGGAATTTGGTGATTTAAGGTCAAAGATCAGAGTCACGTGGCCTAATTGAAAATCCTGCAAGTGGCAGTGGCTTGACCCATTATTGCACTGTCACTATGCTGTACTTTATACCTCATGAAGACCATTTTCCAGATTCTCCAGTCAGTTACATCTATTAGTCGGCAGGATCTCCACTGAAACATGCTCGGGTTAGTTATTCTGTGCCATCAGACCTCATTTTAGATGTAACACATGGTCAACAGCAGCTGTTTTGGTGGTATGATGTAGGGAGTTGTGCCACTTTCTCACTCGAGTTCAGATTCTCACAAGATGCCTGAAATGACTGCAACAAACTTAGATGACTCTAAACTGGATATTTATGTGTCGTTAAAGATGATAGTCCAGATGGCGGCTCCGAGCATGCAGTGCTGCTCTGAAGAAAATTACTGGGTACAACACCCTGTAAATAAAACAGCGTAGGGTGCCAAACAAGCACATCGGCCTGCATGGACGTGTGGGAGACTAATGGCTTACAATTAGCTGTAGCATGTGAGCCGTCTGTCAGCGCTATCGTCTGGTAAATGGCACTTTGGGACATCTGGGTCGAGCCTGACTCCTCTGCACACTGTCACTTGCCTGCTCCTGTGGATCAATGGTACTCTGTATGTGTGATCTGGATTTCATTCAGATCATTTAAGGTGCACAACTCTTGCCAAAGGAGTGTGGAGTGGCAAAAGTTAAAGCTAAATAAACCAGCTTGTCTTACATGCAGACATCTTTAAATTTAACTGCAGTTACTTCTTTGGGAAAAATATATTTTGCTTGACATCTTATGTAGTCCTAGACCTCAACTCTAAAGTATAAGAAATCTTTTGCAACTGGTGTGACGCTCATTTTGTTTAACTAAATGAATATAACGGTGAATTTCTGTGTTGTGATGATGATGAATGACACTGTGACACTGGAAGTCTTTCATTGTGGTTTATTCTTTGGCGAAGACCAAAGAAGAAAAATAAAACTCCCAGTAACTTTCCAGCCTGCTCCAGATCCTCCTAACCTGTCACACCAGATGTTCAATATATTTCAGTTGTCCATCAGGGCAACAGCTCAAAGAACTTTCCATTCACTGGATCAGCAAATATTAGCCTCAAATTCAGCCCGAGAGTCTGCCAGAATAAAAAAAAAAACAGTACTTTGGCTCACATCTTAATGCAACCAACGCCCAAACATGCACTTCTTTAGTGCTGATGTCATGAATTTTTTCGTATCCACTTTTTGTCACTCAGGACACATGCGGGACCCAGACATACAGAGCTACCTATTTGGATGCTCAGAGCATCTTCCTCCTTCCTCTCCGCCGTGTTTTATATTCCAGTCTGCTTCAGTGGCCATGAATCAGATTATCACAGCAGCAAAATGGACCCTAGGTCTGAGTTCAGGTTTCCTTTTCTTTCAGTCTAGAAATTATTTAAATTCATTAATAAATAAAACTTTTTTTGAATGAATTTTAAAAATAACCTCTTATATTTTCTCAGTATGCTGCTGTGCCAGGTCCTCAGGTTATATTCTCTCTGTGTACTAGCAGAGGATTTGATGATCCTGGGCCTTAACTCCAAGCTTTAAATGATGTTCACAACTGAATAAGTAATATCAAAACTATCAGCTCTCTTTGCTTAAAGAGACAGCGTCCTTTTTTCTGCAGTTTACAGCTTTCATGTGACATGACACTCTCCTGTGACGAGCCAGAAACAATTCCCTCTGCTTGGTATTAGAGAGAAATTAGCAGTTTTTGTTGTCAAGTATATATTTTAATCATGTCTCTTTTATCCTTTAAATTGAAAGTCAGTTGTCTTTTAATCAGATACTCTCAGTTCACTTACAAATGTGGGATGCCACTTTAAAGAAAAAAGGCTCTTAAAATGCTATTTTTCATATGTTTTGTAAGAGCTATACAGCCTTAACCTGCATGTGTTATCTGGGCCTATCAGGCAGACACCTTTCCTTGCAGTGCAGCTGGATCAAACTAATTCAATGCCTGTAATCACACAGATCCATCTTGCCAAGCTCCAGTCTACAACAACTGTGTTCAGCCCATAGCGGCACGGCCCAATCAGAGTCGTTTAATGCAGGAGGAGGTGGGAGCTACAAGCGTGGCGACAGCAGGAAGTGACTGGTTGTATGGAGATTAGCATAGATGCTAATAGCTTCAGTAGCAGTTCTATCAACCCTGGACTACATTTCTTAATAAATGATGAAAATAACAACACTCAAAGCACTTATCAATTGCAAAGATATTTTCACTCCTCACTGACATGTTTAAGTAACAGTTTGTTTTACAAAGTGGCTCACGTTTTCTACAATACACCATTGCAGTAGTGCCCTGTTGTGGCCTGTAATGAATTTGACTGACAGAATGATTGTCCACTCACCTGCTGGATACCCTCTGAAATGTTCTTCCTTTCCCAAACACTTTCTATGGGCTGTTGCTCAGAGGGACCAGTTAAATATATATTACATATATTTATTGAACAATCCATCTGGTGTGACAGGTTAGCAGACACCATGACTGTTTGAAACTCCACTCCATTGTCTGTAACCACTCCTCTCTCTTCCAATCAGACATCATTTGGGCAGCCAATCTGCACACACAAAGCTCATTTTAATAGCCTCCAGTAGCCACCCTGCCCTCTATGATCAGAGTGTTTCCAAAGGGGAGGAAAAGAGCTTCATCTGACTCTCTACAGTGACGAAATTTGTCTTTTTTATTCATATGAAATAAATCGCTCTTCAACAGACACCCAAGACATGATGTAAACAGTTAACACAGCAGGACATGAAACCTTTAAAACATTGAAATACACAAATTTGCCTGTATATCTGTAGATGTTTACCCTATCAGTGGTAAAGGAGAGGGATTCTCCAGTAAACTCATGGAGGTGATGCCGTGGCAAAGACTGGGCTGTTTTAAAGTTTAAATGAAGTCCCAGACGCTGTGCAAGGGCCCCAAGTTCCCTGATGGTTGACACCACTTCCTCAGTTTTTCTGCGGTAAATGTGTCACTTTGTAGGGATCAAAAGCCTGTGCTGTAGCACCACATGAGTCAATGTTAGCTGACACTCTTTGTGCCCTTAAGCCCCCTGCACTAGGCACGTGACAACAAAGTATCATTTGGTGGCCTTTTGATAACATTTCAGCAAACACAGCATGTATTCTTTTTCTTCTGTTTCATATTGTTGTATAATGTAATACAGCTAAGATAAACTTCCCCGTCCTTCAGCAGAAAATGGCTGTCACTGACCTTTGACCTCTTCAGACTCTTTCTATCGTAACGTAACATTTAGTTGAGCCTGACAGGGTGATTTGACAACAGGGTGTCAGAAAAGTGATGGCTCTATCGAGTCCAGGCTAACGACTTCCTGTACGTCTCTCAGCAGGAGGTTTTGATGTGTTCAAGAGGAAGAAAAAAAAGCTCATTTAGCTCGTCTTTGCTGCATAAAGCCCCCTGTCCCCCTGCCCGACCTCCTGCTGAAAAATGAAATATTCATCTCATGCAAATTTGGAGGGAAGGCTTTAAAGGGCTCCAGTGTACATCTCCCATCATCATGGCATAAAAAATACAAATGCATTCAACCACCTCCTGTTGCACACAGAGCTCAGACTTTATTCACCGTTTGTCTCCCGCTGATATTTTACCAAACACGACGCAATGAGCTCAGGTTGTCTTTTTAGATTGACTGTTTTGGTGTTCAGTGTCAATAAATACATGGATATTGTTCACTGTCATTTCAGCTCCTGGTGAGAAAAACTGCTGTCACAGCAGGGACAAAAAAGGCCTTTATACCTTTATGGAAGAATCTGTAATATTGTGCAGGAAAGAATTTCAGATCCCAGATATGAATAAGAAGTAGGGATGTAGCTCAGCATTGGTTCAAGACCCATACTAGCCAATATGGTCCTTATGTATAAGCATCAGCCAAAGGAACAAATGTGTTTTTTAAAGCTGTGTGGCACATTTGTTAAGGCTACATTAAATTGCCAAAAATATGGACACATAAACACATGGGCATTGTGGATGAAGTAAAATGTAAATTCTTCGCCATTTACTGTTGCCTTGAAAAAACTTGTCTGCTGCTGCTGCTGCTGCAGACAAGCCATTCTCCCTCATTGAAGGCAGACCTGGTAAGGATCCCAAAACTTTGTAACGCAATCTGTTAGGGTCTTAGTTGCTGCAAATTTGTCAGTTGCACATCTATCATGAGTATCTCCTGTTCCTTCACATCCCAGTGGGCTCTGGATTGAGACCTGATGATTTTAGAGGTCACCGGGGTACAGTGAACTCAACGTTTATTTCAAGAAACCAGTTTTTGCTGGTTTGAGCTTTGTGACATGGTGAGTCATACTGCTGGAAGTAGCCTAAGAAGATGGTACACTCATTTACACTGGCATTTAACGATGCTCAGTTGGTTTAAAAGGGCCTAAAGTGTGCCAAATAAATATCCCCCACACCATTGTTCTAACACCACAAGCATGAAATGTTGATACAAGGCAGGATGGATCACTAAGGTCAAAACATGCCGGGATTTAACAAAGAAATAGGGATAAAGTCTGATAAAAGTGCTACTGAAGCTGTTAGCATCTATTCTAATCTCTATAAGTGCAGTCACTTCCTGATGTCGTCTCGTTCTTCTCTCCCACCTCTTCCTGCTCTAAAGGACGCTGATTGGGCCTTCCTGCTTTGGGCCCCTTACAATCGTTGTAGATTGGAGCTCGGGAAGATGGATCTGCATGATTACAGACACTAAATCAATGTGATCCAGCTGCTGTGCAAGGTTACCAATTGAACTGGCAGGTGAGAGTATATTTTATAAACTATATAGGATTTTCTGTACCCATTTTTTTCCAACTTTATTTATAGTTTTTCATATTTTATAAAGAAACAAATAGTGAGAGAACATATATACAAACATGAACCCCCACCCCCCACAACCCCCACAACCCTGCATCGTGATACCTGACAAAAGCAAGAGAAGAAAATTTTACATAATTAAATTAGACAAATAAATAAATAAATTATAATAGTGAACGAATAGTAATATAAAAGTAAATAAAAAGGTACGTAAATACAAAAAGGAGACAGGAAAATAATACTTAGCATAACTTTGAGAAAAATTTATATCTAAAAGTGCGTGTATATTACAAGAGGAGGGTTGACTACTCGCATAATGTACCAATGCTTGACCATTCAAAATAACACATTAAAGTGGAGACCTAACTGCACAGCACCAAAGCAGTATGCTAAGGATGGGAAAAGTACGTTGACTGAAGTTTGTGCACAGGCTCATATAGGCTCACACAAGTATTAATAGATAGTGATATAACTATACTCCTTTTTTTAATGTCTTCATTTGTGTAGCTTTCCTCTTAAATGTACCTGTGTAATGTGACAAAAACCCTGTCATAATATAAAAATATGATATAATATAATAAAGTTGGATTCTCAGGCACCAATTATCTCCATTACAGTAAACACATTTTTGCTCTCTGTGTATTTTGTCAGTGAAATATTTCTCAGAGATATTTCCAAAGTCTTGATTTTTTACCCACACTCTGTGCTGCTGTAACACTTTGTACTCTCTCCCCTGGAATCACTAAAGTGCT
Organism: Cetoscarus ocellatus; assembly: GCA_037902135.1. Classification (NCBI taxonomy): domain Eukaryota; kingdom Metazoa; phylum Chordata; class Actinopteri; order Labriformes; family Labridae; genus Cetoscarus; species Cetoscarus ocellatus. Next base: position 267,619 of record JBAMNC010001361.1, on the reverse strand, counting down.
CTCTCATCTCTTCCCTTATTCTTTTTTTCATGAGGATTTCTCAGAGATATTAATCATTTATAATCAAATTTTAAATTAGACTCTAGTGCAGTGAGATGACTCCAGTAAAAATATCTGAAACAGTCTTTGAGTTGTGTAATAACGTCAGTTTTAGCAGTTGTGTTTGCGGATGTGAGCGTGTCTTATATGATGAAGCCCTCGGGTGTTTGATTTGAGACCAGCACAGCTTGTAAAGTTCACACACAGTGTGCATGAACAATTAGGAGGTGAAACGTTCACTTCCTTTCTCATTTTAACTTTTCCTCCGGTTTTCTCCTCCTGGTTTATCGTTCCTCTCCCCTCTTTTGGAAGCAAAGAGGCAACACGTTTCTCAAGACTTCCCGAGGATGTCACCATTCCTGCAAACATAAGCAGGCGTGCTAAGAAAGACGATTAGGCCGATGCTGATCCCAGAACTTCCTGAGGTCTGATTTGACGTCCTGTCAGCAGGGGAAGTGATGATTATCTGCACAGTGTCTGGTTTTCTGTACAGCACGCCAGGTGAAGCTACTCCTCCAAATCCCCATCATTGTCTCACAGAGTTCCAGATGAGGATGGGGATTAGGAGATTAAGCTCTGTCTGAGTCTGTGCTAATCTCTGTTTTTACACCTTTCCAGATCGAACATCCTCATCCTCCCACAGCTTCCTTTTCTCCTCATGTGACGCAGCAACAGAGCTGCTTTTTCCTTTATGAAGAGCTGGCAGGAAGTATACACTCCTGCAGGTTTCCCTTTCAGCATTTAGACAATAACAAGATAAAACCTGTAGGAAGATAGATTGATAGACCGTGTTTACATTTTGCTTTTACACTGATTTAAACCAGTTTGGGGCAAACAGTTACCATATGGACTGCACTTTTGGAAGTGTGATGACGCCTACATTAAGACTATGTCCACGTGTATAGTCCTGTCCACGTGTGCAGCTCTTTTAAAAACATCCTCATCCACACAAAAATGCATAAATGCAGTGTTAAACACTGTTTACCTTGTTACAATGTTGACTATATGCAACCTTTTTTTTTGCAGCTCTACACAGTTTTATTTATGCATCTATTTCAGAGGGTCCCAGCTGTGGTGCAAAGCTCTGTCCAAAGTATATTAAAGGTTCCTTTTACTCCTTAAATTTGACCATTTACTTCATGACTTCTTTGTCTATTAATGAAGAATTGGATTTTAAGTTGAGTTAAAAAATGGAAAAAAACAACTGTTGAGGATCAGATGCAGCTCTTTCACTCTCCCCTTTAGAAATGCTCAGATATGAGGGGATAGGATGTTACAGGATGCTATGATGATGAGCTCTGGTCTAATTGGCTGCCCAAACAATGTCTGATGGGAAGGGGCAGGAGGGTTTACAAGTGGCATGGTGGACTTTCAAAACAGTCATGGCATCCGCCTGTGACAAGCAGAAAACTCACCTGCAGGTGGAGGCAGTATAGCTATTACATGATAAAACTTAGGATGTAAAAAACAAAGCATTTAGCATAGCACATTTCTTTATGAACAGAGAGTTTAGTAAAATGTTTCATGTTCTTCTGCTCCTCCTTCTAAAAAACATTACATGCAAAGAAAATTGATTTTTCAGCGCATATGACCTTTAAAGCAATGCAACAATTTAGCTTGGTCCGTAAATGCACGGCCAAATCAGAGCCCTTTGAATCAGGAAGAGATGAGAGCTACAAGTGCGACTATAGCAGGAAGTGACTGCTTGTACAGAGATTAGCATAGATGCTAACAGCTTCAGTAGCAGTTTTTATCAGATCTGGGTCTCATTCTTTGTTAAATAAAAAACAAATAACACTGAAAGCATTTATCAATGGCAGAAATATTTCCACTTCGGACTTGTTTTAGTGATAGTTTGCTCAATGAGGTGACCAACATTTTTTACATTATATTGCAGCAGTTGCACCCGCCTACTACATCTGATTGGCCTGTGATGAACGTGATTGCAGAATGATCGTCCAATCAGCTGCCAGATATGCTTTAGAAAGGTTCTGCCCTCCTCAAACACTTTCTAAGGGCTGCTGCACAGATGGACAAGTGAAATATTTTCAGGATTGTATATGACCGGTCCATGTGGCCCCGTCAGGTTAAAGGTTCTGGGTTGGTTGGAGCATGGATATGGGACTCTTTTTAGGTATATCTACGTGCTGCTAAAAGGGCAGAAAGGTCAGGAATCAATGTTCTAAATTAAGGGAGGAATAACATGTTTAAGTACATTTATGAAGTTCGTTTAGTCAAACCAATAGAGTAATCTGACTTTTTTGAACTGCATGTAAATACAATGAATGTCTGTTCACTGATTCCAGGACTGAATCCAAACCCAAAGACAAAATAAATGTACCAAAAAAAAAAAAAAACAGAGCAAAGTTCGTCTGAGAGACAGTCATGTTCTTGCCTTTCAATGCAAATAGCACGTGTACAAATCCACACAAAGGACGTGTATCCATGAGGAAGTGTGGAGGAGCTGGGGGGTCACCTGAGGTCACTGCCACCTGGGAGGCAGCTATTGTGCCTGATTGATGTTTCCCTGCAAACAGAGGCCGTTCACATCCCCACGGCTGTCATTTCAACTCCTATCATGGAAATGTGCACTGAACCTGCTGGAGCTCCCTCAGGGGAGCAGAGTGTGTGTGCATGTGTGTGTGTGTGTGTGTGTGGGTTAGATCAGCAGGGGATTTTATTGAAGCTGCAGAGTAACATCACCCTGCTGGCAAACAAGTGAAAACACTCGCTACTCTGCTCTTTTTTTTTGCCTTTTCTTACCTGCAATAAACATTATAAAAAGAGCTGAGGGTTAAATTGCTCCTGGGTCTTCATAACCTGAAAATACTCCACTGTTTAATTTCAAAATATACTCTGCTTGGAGGATTAACTTGTTTTTCTAGTGCCAAAAGTTTTTGAATGATTTATGAAAGATGCAATGTTGATCTTTTCATTCAATAGAAAAAAATCTCTGTGACTCATCCTGCCAGTACGGTTACAGTGTGGCTGTATTTGTGCCATAATAAGGAGACACAAGCTATGCATGCCTCTTGGGGACATTGGTGGCTCAGTCTGGCGGTACACTCTATCATGAATCAAGAGGTTGTGGGCTTAAACCCAGCTTTGGCTCACATGTTTATGTGTCCTTTTGCAGGACACTTACCACTTAAATTGCTCCCACCAAGGACTTCAGTTGCTCAACAGTCCTTGGCTCACTTTGTCGTGTTGTGTTATTCATAATGCACCTTACAGTTTCAATGGGACACAGGTCTGGACTGCAGGCAGGCCAGTCTAGTTCCTGCACTCCCTCACTGTGATAACACATGCAGAATGTTGCTTGGCATTGTCTTGCTGAAATAAGCAGGGGTGTGCCTGAAAAGATATCGCTTGGATGGCAGCATATGTTGCTGTACAACCTGTATGTGTCATCCAGCATTAAAGGTGACTTCACAGATGTGCAAGTTACCCATGCCATGGGCACTAACAACCCCCCGCCCCCCCAGACCATAAGGGGGTGTGTTAGTCCGGATGGTCCTTTTCCTTTTTTAGCCCAGAGGACACCATGTCCATGATTTCCAAAAACAGTCTGAAATGTGGACTCATCAGACCACAGCAGACTTTTCCACTTTGTGTCAGTCCATGTCAGATGAGCTCAGGCCCAGAGAAACCAGCGGAGCATCTGGGTGTTGTTGACATATGACATTCGCTTTGCATGGCAGAGTTGTAACTTGTACAATGAACTGTTTACTGACGAAGATTTTCTGATATGTTCCTGAGTCCATGTGGTAATATCCTTCACAGAATGATGTTTGTTTTCAATGCAGTGCTGCCTGAGGGATCGAAGGTCACAGGCATTCAGCATGGATTTTCAACCTTGCAGCTGAGTGCAGAGAGTTCTCCATTTTCTCTGAATCTTTTGATGATATTATTGACTGTAGATGAGGAAATCCCTTAAATTCCTTACAATTCAAAGTTGAAAAACGTTCTTAAACTGTTGGACTGTTTGCTCTTGCAGTTGTTCACAAAGTGAACCTCGCCCCATCCTTGATTTTGAATGACTGAGCCTTTTGAAGATGCTCTGCATATACCCAATCATAACACTCACCTTTTTCCTGTCCACCTGTGAAATATTTCAAACAGATATTTTTGAGCTCCTGTCCCAGCTTTTTTGGAACATGTTGCAGGCATCAGATTGAAGTATTTGCAAAAATACAATGAGGTTTATCAGTTTGAACACTTAGTATCTTGTCTTTGTAGTGTACTTAATTTAATATATGTCAAAAAGAATTTACAAATCAGTATATTGTGTTTTCATTTATGTTTTACACAACGTCCCAACTTCATTGGAATTGGGGTTTGTACAATCGCCCAATTGTTATGTGTAAGCATACTGGATGAAGGATATAAATGCGCCCTTAGACAAAGCTTTAAGAATTTGTGAAACTTGTTATATCAAGCAAGCTGCCAAATTTATTCCAAATGAAAATAGAGACTTCAGAGAAAATGTGAAAAATCACATTTTATAAGGCATCTGAAAGCAGCTGTTCACCTCATTTACCTGAACAAAGTTTAGATTAAATCTTCACCAGCTGCACTTTGACTGTTAACAATGCCAGAGAATTTTTATTTATTACTGATAAAGTAAAGCAACCTTGCCAGAGAACCTGTCAATGAGTGAAGGCATCACTGAGGAGTGAGACGTCAGCCTCTTCGGCCCTGAGCTTCTGCACCTCCATGCCAAGGAAACACAACAAGAATCATGAAATAATTTAAAAAAGGGTGAAAACCCCAGTTTGGATTCAAACTCATTTCCTCTTTCAGTGCAGTTCATTTTTGTTGGAGGAGCATTGACTTGCTAAATTCCTATTGGATTTATGCAAATCCCCCCACAATGGTTACTGTTGCATAGTGTTGCATACTGTAAGCCTGCTAAAGCGGCATGCTGGAGCCCAAAGCAGCGCTCCCTTCTGGTTTCACAGCGCTGAAGCTGCACGGGTAGCTTGACACTGGAGAGGCAGAATGAATAATAGATGCGTGTTACTTCACCCAAATGGATGAATAATGCAGGAGGGGGCTGGTAGGGGCGTGGAGAGAACAGAAACCCACGATGACCGCGCCGAACGTGTGGCTTCATGCTGTCTTGCCTTCATCTAAAAATACAGACTCACATGTGCTGTAAGAATGCATCAGGACACATCCGCATAACATGCTCGCTGCAGGGAGCCCATGTACACGCATACAAGGACATGCAGACACACTCAGCTACCTACGCACATGCAGCCTGTCATACTATGCACTCTGAATTTTCTAATTTCCCATGGCGAGGCCGGATTAAAGAAGCTGAATAGAAATCTTGGAGAAAAGAAGAGGACAGTGTGGTGTAGCAGTGTTCCTGCACAGTAGCTCTAAATTATATTGTACTTCTAATCCAGTGACCAAACCACTGTGAGAGTGCATGTCTAGGCCAGAGAGGTTTTAGAGAGAGTTTGGCATTGTGAAGGCTAAGTCCTGGCCTGCAGTGATTCTGCTCTATTTAAACACAGTAGAGAAAAATCCCCTTCTTCTCAGTGCACTTTTCTGTGTTCATTTATACCCCTCTACAGTCAATTCCCATGGCCGAGCACATACAGAGAGTGAAAAGTCAGCTGAAAGTTGAGCTAAACTGAGTTTTACTGGTAACACTTTTTAAAAACCAAGCTCCACATTGACTTTAACAACTACAATTAATATCAACAAACTCAGTCCCTTTACTTAAGGTCACTCCCACAGCCCAATTGGTCACATATTTCGACAATTTTACTGATTTTGGGTGGTGTAAATGCTTGTGCCAACTGTGTGGACCAAAGAAGACTAGTCTGTATGAAACAGGTGGAGTTTGGCTTTTGGTGGGTGTTAACGGGGTATTTCAGTATTTCTGAAGTTGAGTTGTATCAGGTACTTGGCTATAGTCAGTGAAGTAGCTGAAGGGCTCCCAGCAGCACTGCCTCTGTAAGATATACTGCTGCTGGCGAGTACAGTTATTTCATGTCATTGTGTGAGCTTTACATAAAAAGATGCCACATATCTCTGTTGGGTAAAATGTACGATTGGGTGAAAAAATTCATATCCCTTTATTTTTCCTCCAGGAAGTGTCTGTGTTCGGCACTGTTTTACATTGCAGCAAATGGCCATGTGCCTCTCCGCCTGTCCATACTGATCCCGCCTCTTGAATCGTGTTCTGAAGAATTTGGATAGTAAAAGAAACATCATTGTAAATCACACATTTTTGGTCCAGTATGAGCTTTCTCTTAACCCTGTGCAGCAGCTGGACCAGCCTGATTTAGTGTCTATAGTCATGCAATGAACACATTTCCCTTCAATGTCCAGCAATAAGATGCTTTGTGTGTATGAGACAAAGGTTATTGCACAACATTTGATGGGCTTTGGTTGGCCTGAAGGTGGCACGCTGGTGCAGTAGGTTGGTGCTCATGCCTCTGAGCAAGAGGGTCACCCCGGGTGATTGAGGCAAGGTGTTTGCATGTTCTCTCTGTGCATGCATAGGTTTTGGTACTCTGGTTTCCTTCCATAGACCAAAAACAAGCTTGTTAAGCAGGGTACACACATAAAGATTATCGGGCTGTTTTTGGCCCGACTTTCCCCTTCCCGACCAAGGACGGCAAATGCCCGATTATCCTCTGTCTTAAAAGATTATCCTTTAAGGTTGTCCTGTGGTCTGTGGTGTGTTAAGAGTGAATCTGTCTCGATAATCGGCTCCGAAATGGGTCAGGGCCAACAATCATAAATATTGAACTTGTTCAGTATTTACGACCAAAAATCTTCATGTTTGTGGGGAAAGCCGACAACTCCCAAGTCATGACTCCATGAATTGTGACGTTAAATGGAATGTAGCCAATCAAGAAGCGAGCTGACTGAGGAACAAGGAAGCAGGCGTAAATATAAAGAGGCACGGCCTGAAACATAAACATACAGTTCGGTGGACCTCAGAAACGGAGGACCAGCTCACATGTTCACGCTGTCTCCAGGAATTTTTCCACAGTCTTTTCTTTTTTTTAGTTCCCGATTTTTCATCTAAAATAGTCCAAAGACCACCATCATTCCCTCTTCTCGTATGTCCTCTCCCATGTTGCGTGTTGTGTTTTCCGGTTGTTGCCATAGACAACAGTTGTGGTTGTTGCTGTGCTACTTCTTCTTCGTTTTTGCTGGATCACATTTGATCACGCGAGATTTCTGTCTTTGAGGACTAGATTCTAGATCGGTGGTGGGACGGAATTGTTATGTGTCTGGTGTGCTGTGTTGAGATTATTGGAGCACACCACACACAATACGATCAAAACTGTTCAATGCCTGATTTTTTATCCACATGTATGGGGTCTCTCATCCTTCACTGTTACTGGTCTCTCCTCAATGAATGTTTACACTTCTACACTTGGCACAGAACAATCTTTTTCAAAAATTGCAATTGGGCTCTTTAAATATTAAAAAGAAGGGCCAAATAGGCAGATTGTGACTAATTAAAGCCACACGTATGGGTAAACTGTCTCTGACCTTCATACTATCATTGCTTACTAATGGGAGTGTCTATTTAAAGAGCAGTAAATGACCCCTCGCCTCTGTGGGTTTGATCTAATATTACCCTATTATTTGTCTGGAGGAATGCCAGTGCAGAGCTGCTAACCTTGGCTGTTTTCCATTGGTGTTGTGATTTTGCTCAGCCGGCTGTTTTTTTTTTTTTTTTTTTTCCATGGCAGAGTTGTTGTGACTCATCCATCTCCTGTCAGCAGTGACGGGGAGAGAAATTTCATCTCCGTAAGAAAAACCCATCCTTCAAATCTGTCCGCCGAAACGCTCATCAGCACTTCCTCCTCTCACACCTCGCCCACCTCTGTTTGTCTTCCTGTCTTGCATCCTTTCTTTTTCCATATTTTCTCCTTAATTTCTCTTTTTTATTTCCCTTTCATCCCTATGGTGACGCAACAATGAGGCTCTGTTTTTACCAGCATTTGTTTAAATGATTTCTTTTCGTCATTGGGAGTTAGGGCATCTCGACTGAAAAAGTTCTCAGCAGATTTTGATTACATTTTACATGTTGGCCAACGCACAAAATAAAAAACTAAATAGATTTTGGTGGTGATCTGGATCTGAATGTGGATCCAGGAATTTTTTCAAGGATTTGTTAACAGTGTGAGATAGGTCAGTTTTCTTCATTTTGGACAATTAGTTGCAATTGAGGTAAACATTTATATTTTCAGTTCAACTCAAATGAGTCTCATTAGCATGACTGTTTGTGACAAACATATTGCCAAAGCAAATTCACAACATTTAAATTCAGTAATAATAAATCAATAAATCAGTAAATCAGTAGATCAATAAATCAATAGATAAACTCTCTCTCTCTCTCTCTCTCTCTCTATATATATATATATATATATATATATATATATATATATATATTTCTTTTTTGAAATAAATTAAGAATGAATAGATAAATCAACCAATAGATATATAAATATATAAATAAAATCTGACTACTGGTTGGTAGAAGGATATTCGTTAGATGGGACTGATGATATTTCATGTAGGCTATGTTTGGCATTTGTTTAAAACAGACCAACAGGAAAAGAAAAACACTTAATTAAACACAAGTCAAAATAAACACTTTGTCGTATAATTTTTTTTTAATAATATTGCACATTCCCTAGGTTTTACACTTTATTGCAATGTCCGTTAAATATTTCAGCATAAGCCGCACTCAATTAAAACATGACCAGTAAATAATCAGTCACTACGAACCTCGCTTCACCTACTGAACATCAACAAGTAAAAACTGGTATGGCTTGATCTACAACTTCTCTTTTCTGAACAAGGCAACATCATCTGTTTGAGAGCTAAAATTACATAACCTGACACACCAAATGGACTCTTCTGCATATTTCACTTGTCTATTTGGGCAACAGCCCATAGAAAGTGTTTGGAAATGTGCAGCACCTTTCAAAAGCATATCCATCAGGTGACTGGACAATTGTTCCATCAGTCACATTCATTGTGGACAACACAGATAACGTAGTAGGCGGGCATTACTCCCACAGTGTAAGGTAACAAACTCTCACCAAATTTTTCTTTTTTACTGAAGAAGTGCTTTCAGTGTTAGTTTTCATGTAATAAAGAAATGTGGTCCATATCTGAAAAAACTGCTTCTAAAGCTGTAAGCATCTATGCAAATCCCGTATGAGACGTCACTTCCTGCTGTTGTCTTGCTTGTAGCTCCACCTCTTCCTGCTTTAAAGGACGATGACTGGGCCGTGCCACGAAACACTGAGCACTATCATTGTATCTCGGAGCTTGGCAAGATGGATCCGCCTGATTACAGACATTGAATCAGACGGATCCAGCTGCACTGTAAGGTTAAAAACTAGCATAACAGTAAAGCAAACAAACCTTTATACACATGCATACAGTATTTATCCCTCAACATGTGCATCTCATCCCCCTGCTCAGTGCTGACCTTGTTGTGAACTTGAGGTTTTTATTCACACTTGTCTCGGGGTGCGCAGCTGAACCTGGAAAATGAACAATGCATGGAAGTCAGAGAAATAAAGTTCAGGATTTTCTTAGAATTTTGCCTCCAACAGGCAGTGTTTATTCATATCATCTCTTCTGAGAGCAGCCCCATAAAAATGGAATCAACATTTTTACCTCCAACAAAGAGGTTATGTTTTTGCCGGTTTATGTTTGTTTGTCTGTTTGTTAGCAAGATTACGCAAAAACTACTGGATAGATTTTGCTGAAATTTTCAGGAGATGTTGGTACTGGCTCAGCTTTAAAATGATTAGATTTTTGTCGTGATTCAGATAACTGCCATTTGCAAACAATCATTTTTGCTCAATTACTGTCTAAATAATGATATCAACATGATTTTGAGTGCTAGATGTGGATTTTCAGGGTGAAGGAATCACATTATGATGGCAACTTTATCATGGAACTATTGTTATAGATGTAACACAAGTAAGTGAGCTACCTTGGCGGAGGTTTGCTCTCCCTGAGTTTTCTCTTAGTACTTTCCTGAAAAGTATCTGATAAGTCACATGTTTGTTCGCTCATGTCTGCCACTGCCTGAAGTACTGAATTCATCGGCCTGGAAAAAGTGTGCAACTTCTTTGCAATGGGGGCAAAGAGAAAGGGGATGACATTTGGTAAAGGTCACAGTCAGGGTTTGAACTTGTGTTATCATGTTGTGCCACCAAAGCCAAGCGGACTCCCCCCTCCTCTCCTCGTCTTCTCTGACTGACTGTCCGGTCCCCTGAAGGTCACAGTTAGATTAATGAGCTGATCGCTGACAGAGGAAATGTGTTTGACACCGCAGCCCTCCCGTCTTCCCGCTCCTGTAATGATCATCATTTTCTCTTATCTACACGACCGCCGACTCGCTCTCAGCAGGCCTTTCTGAATCGGTGTAGAGGACACACCTGCCTTTCACCCTCCATTTTTCTCTCCGCCTCGCTGAGAGGCTCATCCCTGTCCAAGGGGGACGGGGATGAGACATCTCATTATTTCAAATTTGAGAGCCAAGGGGGAATTTAGGGATTCAGTGCTGGGGATAAAGCTACTGTGGAGACTTAATGTTCATGCCGGAGAAGGTTTCAGTGATATACTGTTTTAACATGCACAAAAATTTCTGGACAAAGGAAGGCAAGTGGCTAAGTTTATCACCCCTACTTTGCCTGGACTCTCTGCTGCCGGCCCTTCGGCAAAAACATCTTCAGACCTTAAGGTAATTAACCCAAAAGACACAAACCAGGCATCTCTGGATCACTAATAACATGTGATCACCTCTTCAGCCTGAAAGTTATTACATGATTATGTTTGTTCATATGTTCAAATACAAGTGTGTTATACAGTGTATGTAGAGGGAGCAGTATGAACTACATCCATCTGTGACACGACCTCCATCCATCCATTCATTTTATTCATCCATCTTATCCATCCATCCATCCATCCCTCTGGCTGTCCATAATATGAAATTCATCCATCCATCCATTTACGTATGAATTCTGTCGTTTGTCAGTTCATACATTTAGTTATCCATCCATACATCCCCCCATGTAGCTCATCCATCTGTCCACCTTTTTTGTCTGCCTATTTATTCATCCATCCATTTATTCATCTATCCATGCTTCTGTTCGTGTGTCTGTCTGTCCATAACATGACCTTCACACATCTATCTATCTATCTATCTATCTATCTATCTATCTAGCTATCTAGCTATCTAGCTATCTATCTCTGTCAGTCTGTCTATCTTTCGTTTCATCAGTGAGTGCATTTTTCCATCCATCAATCAATGTCTTAGTCTATTCACCTGTCCATTCATCCATCTGATGGCACTTCCTTCTGTTTTGTCCATCCATCCATCTATCCATCCATCCATCCAATCTTTACATCTGTCTATCTGACTATCTGTCATCCATACACCCACTCACCCATCTGTCTATCTTTCCGTGTATTCATCCATCAGTTCATCTATCCATCCATCCCTCTTGTCCATAATATGTCCTTCATCCATCCATTTTTCATCAATCTTTCATCCACCCTTTCATTATGTATTTATCTATCTGTCCATTCATCTCTCCATTGATCCTCTCAATAGGCCAAATGCCCTTTCATCCATCCATCCATCTAACATAACTTGACTTTCATCCATCCACCCATTCATCCATTCATCTGTCTGTCCATCAGTTTATTTGTCACCCCATGTTTCTGTCTGCCAGTAAGTCCATCTATCCATCCATCTATCAAACAAAACATGACTTTGATCCATCCAGTCATCCATCCATCAGTCAAGTCATCCATCTGTCTGTCAGTCCATGTTTCTGTCTGCCCCACTGATGTCATACTGTCCATCCATTAGTCAATCTTTCTGTACGTTTGTCCTGATATATAACTTGTTTAAAGGTGAAAGTTGGATACATGTGGCTCTATTGCTGCTTAATACTCATGTTCACGCCACTTGACATTTTCTGTATAAATTAATTTTCCAGTTTTTCATGTTTTTAGCCTTTAAATATTGACACAATTGTTTAAATAAGTGTCATTGTAGCTAATGTTTCTGTTATTTTTGTTTGTTTTTCTGTTTGTTTTCTCCTATTTCCTAAAATACCAATTGCAACTAATGAGGCAGAAAGAAACCCTCTATTTACTCTTCAAATGTAATGAAATAGATATTTGTAATGGTTGTGAAGTTCTGTAATTTGAAAGAGTTTTCATTTTGAGTTCTAACACAGTCTGTTTAATAGCTGCCAAGTGAATGACATCTATGAAGAGTTTAGTTTAAGCTTGATTCATGATTTAATTACAACCTTTTTCTGACAGATGGTCACACAACTACGTTTATTTCTATGAAAGTTGTCAAATAATTGAAGACAGTGACATGCTGATTTGCATATCACAGTTCTCTTGTTATTTAACAAATCACATAAATAACAGGTTAAAGCTCCTCTTTTTGACACGCTGACAGCAATGAAACAACAGTCTTTGTCCTCCTTTACCTTTCTGTTTCTGCCTCAGGTTTCTCCTCAATTGTGCTTTAATTAGCCTCACATCTCCTTGAATTACACTTGAAATAAAGACGGTCCTGTGGGTTCACTTAAGGCCGTCTTCGAGCTAATTACCACTTGGCACCAAGTGTCACTCTGCTGCGTTCAGACAGTTTGAGGGGGCAAAGTGAGCGCAGGACTGTGGGGGGGCACTGATGCACAAAAGCGGACATTTTCTTTCTTATTTTTGGCTTCATACAGTTTTTTTCATCTCTATTCATCAGATGTGTCACTCTCAATGGCTCATGATTGCTCATAGAACACATAATGTTTCATAGACCAGATGGTCAAAAGACTGCGTGCTACTGTGTGTGTGTGCATGTGCGAGTGTCACAGTGGGAAGTAAATAAGGCACAGAAAAAACAAACCACAACAACAAAATAGTACAAAGAACACAAATAAAGAAACGGAGAGTGACCATAGAGGCACAAAGCAGCTCCAGAGACATGTTAAAACAACAAAGGGATGTAAAAATGACAAAAGACACATAAAAAGCAAGAAAGACACGCAGAGTGATTCGAGATGTAAAAAGAACCAAAGCAAACAAACAAAGAAAGACAACACAAAAGGAAAAAGCACTAACGACAGCAGATGTGTGACATCATACAAGGGCTTCAAAAAGACAGATTGAAAATCATACTGGACGACTGCAACTTGGTTTGAAAATGTCTTGAAAAGAAAGAGGAAAAATCTTTTAAAACACTCAACATTACCTAATTTGACCACACAAATACATGGAAACACAAACACAGTCGACCGAATTGGCCCTCCTTGAGACCCCAGAGGTTTACCCGTTGGATGATGTTGGTTTATAGGTCTCTTCTTGGATTAGATCAGTCCTACCTTTGCTCTCTTCTGCAGAAATCGAGGAGCACCTATGCTTTATGCTCTTGTGCAGTTTATCACCTAAGTGTGCCTACAATCTGAACTGAAACAAGCTTTTTGTGATGCTGCCCACCAAAGCTTTTTGTTCCATTTCACTCACTAGGCAACAAGAATCCTTTGAGCAATGCGTTTTTCATTGTTACTGTCCTTAAAACTGTCACACTTCCACTGCCAAATTGTTGACTTTTTTCCATATTTATTGTTTGGAATTTATTGCCTTTATCTGATCTTGAGTTTGTATTTATTATGCCAGGTCAGCCTTGTGAATGAGATCCTGATCTCAGTGGGACTTATCTGGTTAAATAAGGGTTTAAATAAAAAATAAAAATACAGATGCGACACCTGCTAAAACTAAAAAAATATGGTGATTTGTTCACTGTTGTTGTTGTAAAGAGTGTCTGTACGAAACAATGGAGAACCTGATTGCTGGATAGCTGGATGCCTTGCTGGCATTGCAAGGGAAGCTGGGTAATGTAGTGACATAGGCTTGAAAAACATTGATGTGAGTTTGCTAATAGCTACAGTTCCCATAATGATGTAAAGGGGGCGAGGAGAAATTAATGGGATTTGCCATTATAAACTTCAATGTTTTTTGTGATATCAATCTCAACCGGATCCAGATGAAACTGACCATGATGATAGAGTTATATTATATATATTATTGTGTAAATTTTTAAGCAAATCCATCAAGTGATGTCGGAGATATGATTTTTTAATTCGGCCCAATGATAAGTTATGGGATTTTTTGCATCCAGACAAATATGCGGATCACCACCAAGGTGTAACGGCTTCTTCCTTGGATCAAACCACACCTCTGGTAAAATTTTCATGTAAATCCATCCAGTAGTTTTTGCGTAATCCTGCTAACAGACAAACAAAAACACAAACAAACAAAAAAATAAACACACAAAGAGACCCTGGCGTCGTTGGTCAAGGACTTTAAAGAGTGTACATGCATGTTTCTTGTAAATAAATACATTAGGAAGCAATTTTTTACCTTTAGTTTTCATCCTTGCCTTATAGCTTTTGATGTTTGATGGTACGATGTAATTTTCTGTCATATTTGTAAATGTTACTGAGCATATTGTGAATATTGTACTGAAGCTTGATTTGAAGAAAATCGTGAATTGAATTGAAATCACAATAACTGCCAGAAAAATCATAATTAGATCTTTTCCTGAAATTGTTCAGCCCTATATCAATCAATCAATCAATCAATCAATCAATCAATCTTTATTTGTATAGCGCAAATTCATAACAAGTGTTATCTCAAGACACTTTACAATAGAGCACAAAGCTCTTCATTTTATGGATACACATATATGCATAGATACATATATACATATATAAAATACACATATACATATATATACAAATATATATATATATGACATCACATATTTATGTACCCGGCTGACCTTCTGCTCCCAGCTTGCATCCCCAGCCCTGGCAGGTGGAAACCCAAACAAAATCAGGGTAAACCACTTCAAACCGTACCAAACTGTACTGAACCAAACCAGACCACTCGGTGTGAACGCGGCTTTAGTGTCCAGGGTCCGGGTGTGTTAGCGTGTCTGCTTGTGGAGAAGAGTGTGTGAGCTGGTGTGAAGGGGAGTACAGCTCACTGAACAAGTTTTTCTTTGAGGCGTCTCTTGCTTCTGTTTTCCAGATGTCACACTTGACTGCATAAGTGACGAATGCAGGCACACACTCTCCGTCTCTCACATTCACACACACACTTCCTCACACCGACTGGAGCCCACGTCACACACTGTCTTTACAGTAAGTCATTGTGAGTGAGTTTCAATAACACATAGTTATCATGTGAGATTTTTTCCATCTGCTCACACTCTGCCCATCCTCATTACCAGGGGCTCCCGTTGATAACAGGCGCCATCCACTTTTTTTTAAAGTCCACATAAATTATTCAGTAATTAAGAGGTTTGTGCTGTCGGCTTTCTTCCTCCTCCTCCTCTTCCTTCGTGACTGCTGACAGCTCTGCAGGAGAAATGACAAGAGCAGAAAGGAAACGCCTCAGAGAAAAGGAGTGAACTATATACATTTCTTTCTTCTTCTAGGGTTGTAATAAGCAGAGTATTGTTTTATTGCTTTTTAAATTTACATATTAGCCTCTTAAACTGGGAAATATAATATCTGAGATTAATATGGGAAAGTGATATCCCATATTTTGGAAGACTTTTTGCTCATGTAATATTAAAACTTCCACAAATCAAGGATGCTGCATTCTGAACTCAGGTTATTACTCAGAAAAATATCTCAGACTTTTAGCTTTCCTGGTGTATTTTTTTTTTTACCACTTCATATAACTTTGTGTCTGTGCTTTACAGGGAGCCAAAATCATATAAATATGTATGTATGCTCCTTAAAAAATGTTTAGAAATGTTGTTTCAGTCGATTATTCTCCCCTTTAACCCTTTAACGCATTTTGTATCATATTTGATACCTCAATCTCATCAATATGATCAACAAATTACTGAAAACTCACATCTGAATACAATCAGATAAATGATAAAAATGTCCTCAAGTGGATTATCGGTTGCCAAAAACACGTAATGTATCAAATAAATATATATGTTAAATTTTATGGAAATTTGGATTTTTTAGGATTTCAGTACAAAGTGAAATAAACATTTCAGCTCCAAAAATTTACAATTTTCTGGCTATAATTTGTGTTTTCAGGCATTAAAGGGTCTGATCAGTGACCTTAACAGCAAGGTGCAACTTGTGAGGATCGTGCATTCTTGAAATGTGTGGGTAAAGCCCCCCAAAAATGTGCCAAAGTCCCCTCTTCCCCTGGAAACAAGCCCATGGTTCCTCAATGGAGCAAGGGTGAGAAGACAGTTTTCTTTGAGTGTTGTCTCCCTGGGACGCTCACTTGGTGGTCTGTCTTTGACTTCACCAGTCTCACAGAACTTGGTCCTAAGTTTGGAAATGTGTCAGGGCTGACCTCAAATAATTCTGCCACTCTTGCTGCACCTCTGCTGCATATATATTATTGGGCACTACTAGGGCTGGGCAATTAATCTAAACATAATTGAAACCGACATTTAGATCCTCTAATCAAAGTAATTTTACTCATGTCGATACTTTTGACTGTTTTCCCTGTGTAAGTCACGTGACCGCAACCCGTCCATACAGTCTGCGTTCACTTTCGCCAAGAATGAAGGACGTGCTGCCAACATGGAGGACACAAGCGCCAATCTATCAGAGGACCTTGTAGCCAAGAAAAATGCTGCCTCTGTTGTTTGGGCACATTTTGGATTCTGTGCAGTGGACATCGAGCAGAAAGAAGTTAAGTGTAAATACTACAGGAAGACCATTTCAACGACCGTCGGTAACACCACCAATTTGTTCGAGCATAGCATAAAATAATCGTTCATTAATCGTGATCAAGGTAAGAGCTTCAATTAATCATGATGCTGAGAATAGGTAATATCGCCCAGCCCTAGGCACTACCCACATGATTAGCTGTGTTGCTCATTCCACAAATGCACAATCCTTACAAGTTGCACCTTGTTGTAAAGGCGACTAATCGGGCTTTACAGTGATCTAAAATATATGCCATTGGTGTGATAAAGGAAGAAATAGCTTCTCCTCTAGCTTCTGCTGTGATTCTTTATTTCAAATAACTTATTGTTTTTATGTAGCTATGTATTTACTTTTTATATACACCTTACAACCCCACATCATGAATACTGAGCCATCCCGTTAAGACAGAACAAAATACAAACTGGAGAGTGGAAATCATATCAACCAGGGATCACTGAACATCTCTGTGTAATTTTGTTCATACACCTCTGTGTATTTTTAATGTACAACAATGTTACACACAGATTTGACAGATTTGAAGCTGTCTCTGTTCTTTAAATTATGGTTTAGACCACACTGGCGTAGCACCGCAGCGCTCATTTAAATAACAAATCTAAAATTCAAGATCATAGAGTGCATTTACTCACATTAATTTCATCCAAAAATCAAGACACCTGTTTAACTCTTAAAGATACTGACCTAAAATGTCTTTCTGAAATGCAAATTAAACAGATTTTAAACACACGATTGAAAAAGTTATAAATCACAACAAATTATTTCTTAAATACAACTCAAATGAATAAAATAACAAGTATCATCCGCCCTCCCCCTCTCCTGCCCTGCAGCAGCTGATCAGTGTGGACGGTGGTGCCGTGGTCAGGTTGTGACCTGCAGCAGAGCTCTGCTCCCTGACGCTTGTTGAAGTGTGTGTATTTTTGTGTATTCGTGTGTTTGGAGTTTAACCCCCTGCAGCACTGTTCAGTCTGTTGCTGCGGTGGACTCGGGTCATGGAGGGTCAGAATCATACTGCAGCTCCCTCCACCTCCATCACTCTGCTCTACTTCTATTTATATACAGTGTGTTTTCTTCCTTCATTTATTACTTTGTGCCATTTTGTAACCTCTCCCTCTCTGTCTGAAGTGTAATCTCTTTCTCTTCTTAGAATCTACTTTATGGTTTCTTCATCTGCTGTATTATTATTATTATTTATTTATTTTATTTTTTTTTTTACTGTTGTCTATCCCTCTTTCTATCCAGGCTACACTTACGAATGCAGTATCTCAAGAATGCTTTGCTGGATTTTCTTCACACTTTGCTCAAATGTCCATTCTAACTGAAGGTAAAATAATTATGATATAATATTTACCCCTTGCATCTGGACATGATCTCAAGAATGCCCCCTAAGTTTTGATTAAATGTCCACTTTGATTTAAGAATGGACTGATTTGTAATTTGAAGGTCAGAGGCTAAGAACAATAGGAAACCTCTCAGTCCCTTCATCTAAATCAGGGGTCAACTACCTTTCTGAGCCAGAGAGCTACCAAAAAGGTGAGGGGTATAAGGGCGCTACTTATTTGATTTAATGTTTCTAAATAGTGTACATTTTTAAAGTTTATCTTAAATGAACACTCCAACATTTTTTATGCTTTCATGTTAGCTCAAACGCTGGGAGTCAATCGGTAGTGTTAGCCTGTCTCTGCCTACAGTCTTTAGATCAAGGTCAAGGTCAAGGTCACTCTAAATTTTATTATCCCCGAGGGGCAATTTGTTCTGCAGCCAGCAGTATCACACAGACAACAAACCAACAGTAATTACAATAATCCATTAAAGGTAGTAAATACAGCTCCAACATTACAGAGAGTTATTCAGCAGAACAATGGCTGCCAGAACCAAAGAATTCCTCATCCAATTGGTTTTGCATTTAGGAACACTGTATCTGCGACCTGATGGAAGCAACCTGAACTCATCATGCAGGGGATGACTACGATCATCGATAACTGGGCCTTCTTCAGAGCCCGCCTCTGGTACAACATAGTCAAGTCATTAAGTGTGGTGCCAGCGATTCTGCTACACACTTTAGCGATGCCCTACTTCAGCAACTCTAAACAGTCCTGTGTGCTTGTTATGACTCCTTTATGTTATGTTATCTCCATCTTATCTTCATAATTTCTTCTGCTACCCATAAACAGAAGCTTTGTTTTGTTGACCCACTTCCACGGTGGTTTTCGCGAGAGATGTGACATTTTCAAACGAGTCCAGTCTTTTGAACAGCTCTTATAAATGAACAAGGAGAACCGAGTGAGCCGTTCTTTTCTAAAATTTGCAGCCAATTTGCATTTAATTATGGCTTCCAGACGAACAGCTCACTCAGGACTGTGAATTGGTTCTTCTTGTTAATTTAATAGAGCTGTTCAAAAGACTCAACTCATTCAAGAATGTAACATCTCTCACGAAAAACACAGCGGAAGTGGGTCACAACAAGCACACAGGACTGTTTAGAGTTGCTGAAGAGTTTATTTAATGAATTTAGGCAGAGACAGGCTAACACTACCTATTGACTCTCAGCATTTGAGCTAAGCTAACTAGCAGCTGGCGGTCTTTGTCTCTTTCTTGTTACTGCACGTACAGTTTAAAGAATGGTGTCTACCTGCTTGTCATGGACTTGGGAGTGGGATAAGACAGGAAAACAACAAAAATGTTGGAGTGTTTCTTTAAAATATTTAATACTATGCATATAGGCTACATAAAAGCTGTAAGTTCACCTTTTACTTTGTATGATTTTTCTTAATAATTATTAGAATTGATTAAAGTTAAATGATTTGAGAACATTTTATGAACATACATCTTTCATAATTTATCTGCCAAACTTAACTGATATGGACAACAGTCTGTGCACAAAAAATGTAAACTTTGACCCCCTGTAGGTCAAGGTGTAATCGAAAATAGACAGTTTTAAAATGTGACACACATTACATTTGTTGTTTTTTGTACTGATTTGTTTGGGAAACATGAAATTCAAATTAAGAATGGCTATCTATTTCAAGCTCTATGGTGTTGACCGGACGTCCCAGTGGGCACCTCACAGGCTCCCTGCTCCCAGGTGCTCCCTGTTGGCTACCCCTGCTCTAAATTTTGCACAAATATTCACTCAAGGCAGATTATATTAGGTTTTTAGGTTAAAGATCAAGAATATTTGGTCTCATGCTCATATTAGCATACCAGTAGTTTAGCCTGCTGGCTTCCTTACCATAATGCACAGCGTAACTTGTAGTCAAGCAAAGCCGCGCTGGCTGTGACATAATGATGTTAGGCTAGCTCTAGTCTTTTTCAGAACAGCACTGGTGTAACTCCACCTTGACTCAACCCAAGAGAAATATGCAAATTTGAAGCCTTTTTTTCTACTGAATTGGGACAAAGCAACTGAGCTGCAGGTGTGAAAACCACATCAGTTTCCCACCTTTTATATCCCTTCAGTGCACCTCATCTTTAGCCTCTTTTAACTCCTCTTTTTCACATTCCTTTCCTTTTTTTGCTTTATTCTACTCCTTTTCTTGAACCTTAAGTCTGTCTTTTGTCTTTCTCTGACCGTATGTAGGCTTTTCTCAATCTCCTTCTCCCTTTCCTTTTCATTTTCCTTCTCTCCTTCACTCCTCCTTGCTTGCTTCCTCTCCTCTCCTCTCAGCGGGTCATGGAGGCAGCTCTCCCCTGGGTGCTGGTTATGTAACAGCTTAGCGTGCTGATGTGATGCGAGGAGAAGTGTTTAGGCGGCCTCACTGCTCCAACCCCCACCACTATCCCACACACACCAACATGGACTCACAACCGTACACACACCACTCTGCGAGCGAGAGCTGCATGCAAGCTGGTATTTTGGCATGAGCTGTGCTTCAGTGTGATGCAGGAGCAGAATATCTGAGCTGTACTTCAGACTGCAGCTTCAGCACTCAAACACAACATTTTCTATTACACCTTTGATTTTAGATTTTAATTTAAAATCATCTGCTTTGTCACTGTTCTGGACTATATGGCATCATTTCAATACCTCATAACCACTTCTGTTAAATGGTTACTTCTTGGGAAGGGTGGGGCATGATGAAGGGTCATTCAGATAAGGAAACATTAGCTGTGTCCCAATTCAGGGGTAGCTTTTAAAGAATGCAGCCTTTGTAGCCTGTGTAGAGTGTGCAGTATAATCTGAAAGACTTGATCTGGTCTATGTCACATTCTCCCCACAAATAATCAACTTCTCCATGTCATTTCAGTGTCTCAACCTTAATATGTACAAGCAATATAGCTTATATAATCAGTGTCATGTGACTTAATCAATTATTACCCCTGCCAAGGAGGTTATGTTTTTACCACGCATGTTTGTCTGTTTGTTTGTTTGTGACCAAGATTATGCAAAAAATACTGGACAGATTTTGCTGAAATTTTTAGGAAATGTTGGTAATGGCCTAAATTAGAATTAATTAGGTTTTGGAGTAGATATGTGTATTTGTCTGCATGCAAAAATTCCCAAATTTTCAAAAAATCCCACAAGTTAAGATTAGGCAGAATTTAAAAAAAATCATATCTCTTCTATTTTTTAATGGATTTGCCTCCAATTTCACATGATAATATGGAGTCCACGTTTCTATCATCAAGGCAAATTTCATCTGTATCCGATCCAAACTGACATCACAACAAAACATTGAACTTTATAATGGCAAATCCCATTGACCACATTCAATAATTCACATAAAATCAAAATATTAAGTGATGTTCCCAAAAGTTGTTGTGTTCACACAGGATAACATCCATGTTTGTGCTGAGTTTGGTCTGGATCCTGGCACTATTCTAGATCTGGTGATCCAGAATCGTATCTTTTACAGGGGTTGTGGAAAAGCCACTGCCGGAACTGAGCTGCTTGGTGCAGGTCTGAGTGCTTTTCTAGTTTAAATATAGCATTAAGACTCTTTTTGTTTTTGACATTTTTGTTGGGAGAACACAAATGATTCAAAAGCAACACGACTTATTTTCTGTTACGATGATCACCATGTCAGATTAGAAAGTTGTAGAGGTCTAAACTGTGCCATGACTTGGCCAATAGGCATGACTCATCAGACTTAATTTTTCTCAACATTTTTGTAAGTTTTGTGGGTTTGCAAGACATCAATTATTTTATTCACATTTCTAAACAGTGCTTTGAAGTTATGATCTATTCAAAGTCATTTTTAATCTTAAATCTGTTTATTTAATTTTTAATTTGGGGTTACAATTTATGAACAACAGATAGATGGTAGCAGACCGATTTTACCTTCTTTTCTCTCCTTATTCCACATCTGGACGTTGGGAGGTATTTAAATCTAGGACGTGACTATTTGTATCAATTTACAATTACACAAAAAGCAGGCAGATTTTTATTCTATATTCATCATAATCTACCCTTCAGATGATATGAAATCAGAATTAGGTACTGTTAAGAACTCTAATTGATTGCACAACTGGCATCAGAACCAGAATCAGTATAATCTAAAAGGTAATGAACCCTATTCACACTGCAATATGGCTTTGGGCAGCTTTAAAGAGCACAATACTGCAAGGTTTCAAACACAGGCATAGATACTAACTCACGGCGCTGTTCCCCCCACTGGCTCCTTGTGCTCCCCTCTCACCATTATTATGCTTTTGATACTACCTATGCAATCGGAGCAAATAGGGTGTGAACTTATTCTCTCATTCCACATCAGAGACATCCACATCTAAGTAATGCAGGCTTAAGCATGATGGGGGTTTGACATGCATGAGATTAAACGATAGTTTTTTGTGACTAAGAGGTCCTGACACACAACTGCCATGTTGGGCAAAAAAATCATGTCTTAGTCATGTAGTCTGAAACCAATGACCTACATTTAACAGTGGAACACTCAGTAGCCTGAGAGTCCTCATGGTTGTTTGAAATGATGTCCAATAAGGTATGGGGTTGTGTTCTGCCTAGAGGGATTCACCAGGTTGATCTTGTATTGCCAGTGAAAATTACAGACCAGTTTGTTGGTCACAATTTTAAGAGCTTTCAAATTGGGATAGATTTTCATGTGCTGTTGTGATGCAATAGTTTTTTGGAATCTGCCAAGTTGGAGCTCCTCAGTAGGGACACAGCAGTTCCCACACATCTATCAGTCTATCAGTTAATCTATCAATCTATCAATCAATTAATCAATCAATCATTTTAAGCACTTTTCATACAAAAAAAAATGCACAAAGTGCTGTACATTCAAGAACACAAGCAGATTTTGTATGCCAAGGGATACAAAATAAAATACAAAAACCCCGCCCACCCCGCAACCCACATTCAACACACACAACCATTCATGCACGCACTCACACAGAAAACACACGCGCACACACAGATGTACACACAAGGACACCAAACTA
Source organism: Cetoscarus ocellatus (assembly GCA_037902135.1). Classification (NCBI taxonomy): domain Eukaryota; kingdom Metazoa; phylum Chordata; class Actinopteri; order Labriformes; family Labridae; genus Cetoscarus; species Cetoscarus ocellatus. The sequence continues at coordinate 244,382 of JBAMNC010001361.1, read as the reverse complement.
CCACTGATGACTTAGGAAACTCTATCTTGAATTAAAAATGAGGAAGCACAGGACCTAAAACCAATCCAATAAAACCATGATAAGATATAGAAAAGGTAATAAAGTGTTAATAGTTAATTAAAATAAGACCTAATAAGAGTCTTAAAACCAAACAATAAAAGACAATAAATAAAAAGAGGTGATAAAACACAATATAGTAACTCTGAAACTGAAATAGAGTAAAAACACATAATGCAGATTAGGAGAATAAAACAAAAATCAACTAAAGCCAGACTAAAAAGGTAGGTCTTGAGTTTGCCTCTAAAAATATGAACAGTAGGTGCAGCTCTCAGGTCTTCAGGTAGACTGTTCCAGTAAAAGAACCTTAAAATCAACCCACACATGAGACAACATTTCTAAATATACAACTATATAGTTTAAACAGCATAATATTCTCCTTTCCTGGGTCCTTGAGTCCACTGCACAATTGAACCCTTGCATCCCGGTGCTGCTGTCATCACGTGCCGCCTTCTGAGCCCCACATTCCCCCGTTTAAATCACATAAATGAGACACAGTGGCATGAATGGAGGGTAGGAAGTGAATACTGGAAACCATGAGCAAGGCTGCCTGGAGACCGTACGACCTCGATCCCTCTCTAATAGGCCTATTAGTCACAGAAACAGACTGTGAGTTATTATGAGCAATCAAGCTGTACACAGAAAGACCACTGAGGGGAATGATGGGGAAAGACGGGAGGGGAGGGGGGTAGATGAAGAAAAAGGGGGGATGAAGACAAAAAGGAAAAATATGAAAGAGTGAGGCAGGTAAGAGAGGGAAATATGGAAAGTGTGAGGGGAAGGACTAAAGCAGGGTCTCCAGGCTGCTGTAATCACGCTGCACAAAAAGGTTAATTAAGTCATGCAAGAAGGGAAAAAAAAGAATGGACGAATCTGGCCGTACTTCAGCGTACTTCCATTCATCAGACAAATCAAATAAAAGCGGCTGGATGCTACAATTCAGAAGAGGACAAAGCTAATAGGCCGCAGCGCTAAAGACGCTCATTTGTCATCATCAGCAAGGCAGGGCAATATAGATCCATCTTTGACAGGAGTGTGTATGTGTGCGTGTGGTTGAATCTACATCCGCAGATGCAATACCACCGTGGTCGCCATGGTAACGGCAAATGCAGCTCAGGGGCTCATTCTCATTAAGGAGTTAATTACCTGCTGTGGAAATATTTTTCACCTTCAGCTGACGAGGTCGTCATGGGGAAACAGGTGAGCTAAAGAGAATCTGTTTTTACTGTCAGAGAGTGACAAAATGTTAAGATCTCTGTTTAAAATCTATAATTAAAGAGAAAAGGCTGCGAGGAACAGTCATTAAAACAAAATAGATTTTGTGAGCGACCTTTATATGTTGTTGTCTCCTATTCATTTTAAAAATGTAGCGTTTTAGCACACATGTTAAAGAGGCAATATTTTGCCTGAGCGTGGGTTCACATACAAGATATGGCTGTTCAATAATGATGTGGATAAAACCACGTGGTTCACAGTCACACTGAGTGTTTTATTTCAAGGTTGTGTCTTAATACACAACTGCTGTAAGCTTCCAGTAAGAGTTGTATTTGGTTCACTGCTAGCTGCTGACTGAAGTGCATGAGTTTTTGCCAAAGTGTCGGGATTACCTTAGAAGTTCAGCAGCACTTTAACTTAACATTTTTGGTGAATTGAACAAAACAGCAGTCAAATCTTTTTTTGCACATTAACTGAGGTATGTGGGAAACACTGCATATCATACGCACGTGCTTGAATGGCACAAAGGATGTCCAAGATGATGAGTGTCCTCAGCACCCATGCACATCAAAAACTCCCGAAAACATTCACCAAATCAAACAAATTGTTCGTAATGATCAAAGATTCAGTGTCAGAATGATACAGAAATCATCTCCATTGATAAAGAGACTCTTCTGCAAATTTTACATGAAAATTTGAACATGACAAAAATGAATGCTAATGTTGTCCCAAAATGTCTGCCTCCTGAGCAAAAGGAAAAACACAAGCAAATTTGTGGAGCCATTTTGGAAAGCAGTTTTTATGAGTGATTTCATTCAGTGAAACACGGATCTTTGAATAAGGTCCTGGGACAAATTGGGAGACAATGGACAGACAGTGGAAAACACCATTTTCACCAATGATGAAGAAATCACGATAAAGCAAGTCCAAATTCAAGGCCATGTTGATTGTTTTCTTTGACGTTGAGGGAATCATTTTGGAGGAGGTGAGGCTCAGCAGTGAATCAATACTATTGCAAACAGATTCTAGAAAAACTGGAAGAAAAAGTCAGAAGATACAAGACAACAAGCTCACGCTGCACTGTCAGTAAAGCAATTACTGGTCCAAAAGCAAACCACAGTGTTTGATCACCCTCCATATTCACCTGATGTAGCACCGTGTGACTTTTTCCATTTTCCTAAGATAGTTAAATAGATAAACTTTTTTGTCCCTTGCAGGAAATTTGTCTTCGACAGCAGTGCTACTGGCTAAGGGCACGATATACATAAAAACCACTAGACAACATAAAAAGAGTTACGTAAGCAAGAGCTTGGCGACAATCATTGTCAGTAGTTATTGTACAAGAAGATTTAAGTGCATTGCTCATTACAATAAGTAGTGAAAATAAGTAGAAACAAGTTAAAATGAACGAATAACGTAAAGCAATGGATGAAAACAGGATAACAACAACAGATAAAAGGCTAGTGGCAGTAAAATAAGTTGAAAAATATATTGAATATTATATAAAAATTGCAGAAGAAGAATCACTCTGAGTGTGTTCAGAGTGTTTGTTGTCCTCTCTGATTGGTTGACTGGTCTACCCTGTTGTAATTAGTCAGTTCAGGTGTAAAGCAAAGTCATATTATCTCTGCTCTGTAGCCTGTAACCATGGGCTTAAACTGCTGATGAAACAGTGGTAGGACATCACACTGGCAGGTCTATTCAGGGGGGCTAGAGGAACAAGCTGTCTCAGGAAGTTGCAGTAAACAGGTGCAGATGAAGAAGTCAAGGGGTGTTATCTTCTTGGATAGACTACTTTGCAGTCTGTCTTTGACTTCCCCAGTCTCACAAACCTTTGTCTCAAGTTTGGAGGTGATTTCAGGCCTGACATCAAATAATGCTGCCACTCTGTACTGGAACACCAGCTTCCAGTTGCAGGGGATTTTGGCATATTTTTTAGGGCACTACTCACACATTTGGCTGTGTTGCTCATTCCACAATCCTTACAAGTTGTAACTCGTTGTAAAGGTGACTGATCAGGCTTTGCAATGATGTAAAATGCAATACCAATTTGAATTAGAAATAATGTTAACAAACTGTTTTTGGGGGGTGTAGTTTGTCTAATTTTTCTGGTGATAAAACTCTCATTCTGGCAACAGCTGTGGCAGACAGACAAGCTTGTACAACACAATAATTAAAAACAAATTAAACCTCATTAAAGTAACAGCACTCATGATATTCAATTTCACTTTCTGTCCTTTAAACAGGTTTAAGTGCAACACGTCCTGTCCCATCCTTAATTTACTGATCTCTCACAGCTGCAGCATCACTCATGCTGCATCATGGTGAAGCAAACAATCACTGTAAACATGATCACAATAATAATGATGGTAATTGCCTCGGCTAACGCTGCCAGGAGCTCTCTAAAGCCCTGTTTGTTTTCTGATCCCTCTTCACAGGAGTCATTTTGGTCTAATGGTCCGTTTAATCTCTCTCTTTTTCAGTCTTTTTCCTCCCTCCATTTCTCTTCCTCCTTCTCTTTGTCTGAAATGGAGCGTGCGACACACTACATGGAGATAATCGAGGCTTCGTTTTGCAGCTAAGAGGGTAATTTGCTAACTCTTTGAAAACATAATTCTCATAACAGCATAACAGAGATGATTGTTCCTTTGTGGCTTGTAGCCGCAAGTCTAATTCATTAGGCCCTTTCTGCTGTTTGATTTTTTTTAAGGTTGTTCGGCAGTTTTAAAAGTTTCTCAATTTGATTTGGAGCACCAGAAGACATTAACACATCAAAACAGTGAATGGTTGTGATAAGTCGAGAAGTTTGAGGCTGTTTTTGAAAGTTGGAAAATAATTTAACCTCCTTTTGAAAAGAAAACTTTTGAGGATGAAATATCCTGCCTGATATATAGACCTTCTCTGCATTGAAGAGGTGGCTAAGTGACACCTAAGGTATACAGTTGACAAAAAAAGTACAGAATGGCCTTTGACCTCCAGAATCTTAAAAATATACCCCAAGTATGAGAAAAATCCCCTGATGGATTCTTGGTAAAATTGAGCAAACAGCATTTTAAGTATGAGTGAACCTCAACCTTGGACACCAAAATCAACACAGTTCATCTTTCAGTTGAAGTTCATTTTTTCTGCAAGTTCAAGTGATTTTTGACTTAGCATTTTTGAGATACATCATTCTCTAGCATGGGATGAACATAAGGCCCAAATACCCAGATCATTGTCCCACAAATCTTGTCACTAAATCTTTCAATTAAAGTTTAAACAAAGTGACAAACCTGAGGCATTGAAACCTTGACCTTTGAATTTGACTAACAAATTCCAATAATGAAATCCCTGAGTCATAGTAGGGATTTGTGCACTGTTTGATTATAATTCACGGAGGAATTGCTAAGATATTTCATGTACAAGCTATGTATGAACATGCAACCCACTGACCTTGACATTTGACTTAACATCCATTGTCTAACTAGCTTTTTCTTGCAGTGACAGAGGCCTCTGTGTGAAGTTTGGATAAATCAGACAAAGCATTTTTGAGATATAATCTTCATAAGCAAGATATGAACGTGAGCTGCCATGACCTTGACCATACATCTTGTTTCTTTAAAATCTGATTAGTCCATCCTTAGGGTGGACATAGACAAGACGCCTGTTACTAAACTCTCAGTTCATAGTGAAATACTCTACAACTCTCTAGAACACATTTTTTTTCTCTTCCTTGGGTTTCTTATGTCTTAGCTATACAGCCTCCACCTGCATGTGTGTTTTCTGCTTGCCACAGGATAATGTTGTGACTGTTTTGAAAGTCCATCCATCGCCTGCAACCCCCCTCCCATCGGACTTCATTTGAGCAGCCAATCACGCTTACATTGGTATACGCTTACCAATACAATCTGAATTGGAGTTCACATTTTTTTTAGGTGTAATGTTTAAAATTAAGGGATGAAGCTGAGGCACAATGGCATGACCTCTTACCATGAATCTCCAAAATCTGGTAGTGGCTTGTGTTCGGTCCAGAGCAGATTTTATGCAAAGTCTCAAGAAAATCAATCAATATTTCTTTGAGATCTTGTAGTCAGAAGCAAAGGATAAACTTAAAACCCAATGACTTTTGACCTATGAACTTCAAGATTTAATCAGATCATCCTTGAAAGAGAAATCGTCAGTAAGAATCTGATGATATACGATGTTACATACTTCGAAACATGGTTAATGATATAATATATCATGATATATAGAGATTCTAACTGGGCGATACATCATTATTATATACACTAATACAATAGCATTAAAAACCACAATATTGTATGCACCAAAAAAGGGTTCCTAATCAGTGTTGTTGGTGTAAAGCAAAGTCATTTATAAGCTGTATTGAGTGTTAAAGCGACAGTAATAAATTACATGGAAATAGGGAGGGTGAAATGTCTGAATATCTGCTGCCAACTAATGCCTGAAGGCTGCACTTAAATATAGGCTAAATAATGTCCTAATATAAATGATCAAATTATAAAATATCATGATTTTCAACTAAAAATATCAATACAGCACTGCGCTGCAAAATATTTCGATTTATGGTGTATCAATATTTTCTTACACCCCTAAAGAAAAACCCTCAAACTGATAATTTTTTTAATTAAATTATGTCCTTGAGGTATTAATTTTAAAGGTGCAATGATCAAAATGAACAAAAAGTGCAAAAAAACAACTTACAAATTGCTTTTAACGGATTCTGTCTATGGTATTAAACGTGTGAACTTGATAAAGCCTCACCTGCTATGGAAGTCAAGGTGATACTGTAACCTCATTACCCGTGAGCTCCGTTCATTTCACCTCACTAATGAACATCAGGTAAGGTGGTGAACCCATTTTAAAAGCTTGATGATATTTATGAATGAATATTCAGGTGGGACGGATGCTTAATTACCTGTAAAGAATGATAATGTTTGTTTTCAACCACTGATCCTATGTCCCCTCATTTATGCCTCTCCCACTGTCTGATTTGATAATGTTCATTTATCATTTACCTCAGAGATTTGACAGATGTGCAAAATGTAATTAAAAGGGCCAGGATGTTAATAATTAAATCACAGGGCTCAACATGAATCATCCTCTGGTGGTTTTCAGAGGATGGATGAACGGTAGAGCATGACACCTGAAAACCTGATTGTTCATTTGTTATTTCTCTTATGTTTAACAATTGGACAGGTGGGAGTGAAACAAAAAAGTAAAGCACTGTAGTGCACACTATTCCAGCAAACATGAACTTCCAGACAGCTGAGAAAAACTTTGGTCATTACAGCCAAGGCCCAGACTTAGCTTTTTTTGGCTTAAGGCTAATAATCACACATAATGGTTATGTTTCTATATTGTCATTAAGCTCTTACTGACTATTGGAAATGAAAGAGGTCTATTGAAAAGGTCTGAGGCACTCGGGGGGTTAATAGTGAAAGATTTTATTTAATCAGTGCCTCAGACTTCATGCCAGCATGTCACAGATGTTCATCAGGGCAGGTACAAAATGGCCGCCACACTACTTCCTTTAAAGGTTTTGGCCCAGTCATGTGATTAATACAAGTCACATGAAGAGAAAAGAAGGTTACATTTTAGTCAAATAAATCAAATATCTGAATCTTTTTGCTGAAAAAGACATGTTTTGTAGGGTAGCGTGTATAGCTAAGCTTTAAACGAGTTAGCTATTAGGCTATTAGCTTCCATTTAGGCTAATGTACTATTTATGTAGCAGTGTATTTTTTTAGCTTAAGACTGACATGAGGTATAAATAACCAACAATTACCACAATATTTTATAACTGATACCTTAGCATGGTGACCTATTGTAATATAATTAATTCTCAATGAGACCTACTGTTAAAAAAAAGGTAAAATAAATGAAATGATAGAAAAAAAATCCAGTTTATTGTATTCAAAAGGTATATTTACATCCGTGTTTAGGTTATTGAATTAAACATTACTCTTTTACCTTGTAAATATGAGTATGAATTCTAATGAAGTATAGGTTTTTATTGTTGTGTTAAATGACTTGATTACATTTTTAATAACACAATTTTGTTTTTTATCATAGTTCATCTTGGCCATTTTATTTTTTTAAACTGTATGTTATGCATGTTAGGTGTATTTGCATGTATTGCTGTTGTTATTGTAAGTAACTGCTATTGTAAGTAAGTCAATTGTCCTACTGCCTCTCTCCGCCAGGACGCTCTTGAGGAGGAGATTTTAATCTCAATGAGTTACTTTTCCCGGTTAAATAAATTAATAATAATCAATATTATCCTTTGTTTTTAACAATCTGGCCCTCTGAATCTGAGAATAACAATAATGTGGCCCTCATGGTAGACAAAGTTGCCCATCCCTGCCTTCGATGATAGTTGCTACCTGCCAGAAAACAGTAATAAGATATAATAATAAGATATGACAATAACCAGGTATAGTGTACAACAAAATAACAGCTGTTTGGCAGTCATACGCACTTCTACCAAATGCAGGAAACAGTATAAAATGCGTTTGTTAGTTCAAAAGCAGCCAAACTTCAGAGGCAGTCAAGCTGGACTGTGGGACAATGGACAGACAGGTTTAATTTTCATCTCCTCCTGAGAGGAAATCTGTCCCAAAGTCAAATTAGATCCACGGACTCCCCTCAGATCTGTCTAACTCTGTATGTTTGGCTGAGCCTGTGGTACATCGAAGGCCAAGAAGACGAGTCGTATGAACGTCAGACAGGGTGGAGGGGGGAAAAATCACTGTGCTCTGTCACAGATGGCACCACCGGATGCATCTGAGAACATCATGCTCTGCTGAGGAAGCGTCAAATTGAATTTGTTGGAGGGAAACAGGTGTGCAGAGGTAGGTGCTGTCGGTTTAATGTGGCTTTCTGTCTCACACACTTTAATACCCATGTGAGCACACACAAAAAAATTTCTGAGCCTGGGTAAGTTTCCAGAAAGTTTGGTAGGAATAAAAAATACTGAATCCTAAGTATCTGAACTCCATTGTTTACACCAAAATGTAAAACCACAGAATATATGCTTCATTTTCAGGACATTTTGATAGGGCAACTTTTTTTAGATACAAATATTCAGCCAGCATGTTAAAATAATCCTGTTAGTCACCAATTGATTGAGCTGTTTGCCTCTTCTGGAAGCAAACAAAATGTGAAAAAAACATCTGCTGCCATTATTTTTCTGTTCACGTCTCTAACTTATTGTTGGAAATCTTGTCAGTCATACTGATGAGCTGTCAAGATGCACAAAGTTTTGCAACAAATAGAACAGAAACAGATGGCAAATGAATCCATACAGGAGCCACATATGTTAACATACTGTAACAGTACGGCTGTTTATGCTGTTTCAGAACATTTAATAGACAAAACTTTTCCGTTATTGACTTGTGTTGCTGTCTAAATTTGTATGATTGATTTCATCCATCAGTTTCAACAGATCTGCAGGCTCCATCACTACACGGGTGTTCTGAATTATTCTGCTTGGATTGTGACAATTTAGTGATTCCAGTTCAATATACTCTGAATAACTCTGAACTCCTGTGGGGATTACACGGCTGTTGAAATGGGTGCTGCCGCCAAGGGATGAATGTCAGTATTGCTGGGTTAGCTGGAATACAAACTATTTGCAGTAGGGACCTTTAGTATTATTACTTGTGTGACATTTGTGCCTCAAATTTATTAACCAATTCCTAGGGATGTACAATATTATTGGCATAGTATTGCTTTTGGCAGATAAAAGCTTAAAAAGTTGATTCTTGCATCAGCGGATATCAAACTTTTGCCTATATTTATAGCCAGTACTTTGAATGTAGACCATCACAGGATGACCCCTCAGATAATCTGATTCTTCTCTTTTCGCTGCTCCGCAGAGCAAAACCAAAACATTGGTAATGCTGCTTTTAGCTGATATACTCCGAAACTGTGAAACAAACCTCCAGAAGATCTGAGACAAGCTGAAAATATAGAGATCTTTTTTATGACAGCATTTTATAACTATCACCTTTTACCTTATTATATTGTTGAGTTTACATTTTGATTTTTTCTGTATGATGTTTAATTATGTTTTTACTTTTTATAAAGTTTGCATCTTTTACACTTAATCATCTCAAATTTTCTTTTAACTGATCTTTAACATTTTTTTTCAATGTATTTAGCTTTTTATTAATTCTTGTCTGTTGCTTCTTGGTTTTGTTGCTTTGCCTGACTTCATTGTTCCTTTTACTTTAGCTACATTGGTGTTCAAATCCATCTCGACATCAGAGTTTTTTGCTAAGTCGTTGAAAAAATCACTTCTTTGCCTTCCTGTAGAGCACTTTGAACTACAAATAAATTTGTAGGAAATAAGCTATATAAATAAAGTTTCATTGACAATGTCCACATTTTGAAACAAATAAGAACTATTTATCAGATAATTACTATTTAACTAAGATGGTCACCTTTTGCTGTCATGTGTTAGTTTCTTTGTTGGCTTGATTCAATTAAGCATATGTCAAAAAAGATTTGCAAATCACTATATTCTGTTTTTATTTAAAGTACCTTTTACACAACGTACCAACTTCATTGGAATTGGGGTTTTTAATATTATTGTCATTTAGATCAATGTAGTAAAGCCTTTTAATCAAACCAGTTTTCCATGTGAAATGAAGACAAGAGAGGCTTATTGATTGAGTTATCTCCTTATGTTAATGCAGGAGGAAAATGCTTATTTGTGTAACATGAGAGCAAAGCCTCTGTATCCTCACCTGTATACCTCACACCTTGTTGGTATTCAGGAGCTCGAGGAGCCGGTTCAATACGTGTCAAGATTAGCACGCTCCTGTGAGTCGCCCAGTCACGGTTTATGGTGCATGACTTGCCAAAGTGATTCAACCAATCCCACGCGAGAGACAAGGCTGAGTGATGAAGCAGCAGTCAGAGAGTGACATTTGAGAGTGTGAGTGTGTATTTCTGCTCTTTAAGCCTGGCACGTGATGCATTTTCAAGCTATGTTACATTTCTTTGGATAGATTTAAAAAGTGCTCCCGTTTGTTCTGTTTTTTTTAGCCTTCTGTGTGGGTTTTGTGTATACTTCCTGGCTTTTATTTTGCATTTTCATCATAAAGCAGGCTCATGTATGTGTGGAGGCTGTATCTTCCATCGGTGTGTCCACGCTCCTCGTTGTCTTGCTTCAGATGGGATGTGTCACACACTGAGTGGACAGGCGTAGTAAAGCAGGTGAGGTTTGGATGGGTGAGTTGATGTGTGCGAGATGCATGCACGTGCGTATGCGTTGGTGAGATGGGGGTCGTTTTAACATGAGTCAGCTTGACTCCGACCTTTGCCATACGACTGATGTCTGAAGTAGCCGGAGGAGGTCGGCTTCAAAAAAGCCGTTATGAATATTCAGCGTTTCCCTTCTTTTTCCTCCACCACACAGGCAATCCATCATTCATAAACATGCCTTCACAGCCCGATGGAAGTGTGCATTTAAGTGTGTGCGTGCCTCCGTGGGGGTGTGTTTTCTATTTTTGTCAAATGTTCTCATGGTAAGTCAGTGTGAAAATATTCCCTGGCAGGAACAGTATTCAGGTCATTTTCTTGCAGAATTATTCTAGTTTTATGTCAATACTTGGCACACTTTTGTAATCTTACCCTTATTTGAAAATGTTCTTGATAAAATTGTTGCAGAGAAAGTGATTTGATTACCAACTAGGATATTTAGAAAAGAAAAGACAAGAAAAATACCATATCTGAAGAGATTAGACTCCATCAAGACGTCTTCATGAATTCAAAGGGACAGTGAGGCCAGCAGAAGGGTAGTTACCGCCACTTATGCAGTCTAGACTCTGGGGGTGAAGGCTAAGAGGGATTCAGGATGCGATAAAACATAGCCACCTTCTGATACTGACCCGGACAGGGATGATCTGGACCCAGACAATAGTGATCTAGATCTAGACATTGCTAATCTGGACCTTGTCACTGATTATCTTGACTTGAATAATCTTGATCCAAACATAAAACAGCAGGGCCTATGATAATAAGCTCTGCACTTCTTGGCTGCCTAAACAATGTCTGATGGTGACCTGACCACTGATAATCTGAACCCAGAAACTGACTAGCCTGACCAGGACCCTGATGTCCTGACATGAACCGTAAAAAACTGGAATAAGATAATGGTGAGCAGGGCCTAAATCAGCAGGGAAAAGTGAGATCTAGGTGCTTCGGTGTTAGCCTCGAGTACTGTTAATCTGAACCCAGGTACTCAACAGTTGGACCAGGATATTGATGATCTGGACCCAGAGACAGATGATCTGGAACTTCACACTGAAAAACTGAACTAATATATTTATGAGCAGGACGTGGACACGGAAAAGCTTGACCTCTTGTGTCTGTTTCCAAACACTGATGATCTGAACCTAGAAATTAAACAGCTGGACAAGATCACTGATGATCTGGACCAGGAAACAGATGATCTGATACTCCCGAAAGGCTGTACCTATATATTGTTAAGCAGGACCTGTACCCTTTGGTCATTGTCCCTTCAATTTTTGTTCTTCGTTCTTGAGATGATCCTTAAAATGGGGTTTAGAAACTATTTAGATGCAGGTTTGAGCAAGGACCAAGGACAAAAGATGATTCAAGAAACGTAGAACACTCCATAGTTGAATTGTGGGGAGCCAGTTAAAGGACATAATTGGGTTTAGGTGTTTCCTTGCTGAGGGTTTATCCTTTTTATTAGGGTACAAGTATATTGTGTTTATTTCAAATAAAAAGCAGTCACCAGAAAGCACTTAAAGTGACACTAATGGTTTATTCTTGCTCGTTCATCTTTTAAATTACAGTCTGCAGAACTTGAAGCTGAGGATAAAACATCTGAGCAGTGATTCCGACCTCAGGGTAAATGCTGTAAATATTTTACTGTGACGCCCAAACCAAACTTTGTGCTGTAATATATTAACAAGAGTAAAAAGTAAGTGTGTGTGAACTGCTTCAGCCTTGATCCATCTTGTAGGATGCATTTGTCAGCAGTACGTCTGCAGAAGAACGACGTGTGCTTACAAAGTATCAGTGTGCAGTGTGTTGTTCTGTTTCTGTGTGTTAGCTTGGTGCTATATTTGCATTCTCTTTCATTGCACTGAGAGCTTCTGCTGCTGATGAATTATCTTAGTAAATCTTTGAACCCAAGCAGACTAAAAAGTAAATCTGCCCTCTCATCAAGGTAAACAGAGCAAGAGGAGCTGGAAATGGAGCTGCTGCTCTCTGGTTTTCCAAGACAAAATAATAATGTGAATTCAAACAAAATAGCAACTCTCTGTGTTGGAAAAAAACAGTTTCCTGTTCTCTGTATCTTCAGCTGCACTCAAACACAGAGCTATAATTGAAAGTAAGAGGTTCATTATTTGCCGTTAGCACAGATATCTAACCAGTATTTACCTCTGATGGCAGAAATAACAGTGCATGTTTCTCTGCCTTGATGGACGAATTACAAAATTACAGTGTTTAACCTGATGCATTCACAATGATTGATGTACCTGGAAGGACGTTTTGAGGGCTTGAAAGTGCAGATACTTTAAATGCTAGCGATACAGAGAAAGGAGATAAAGTTCAGAAGTCAATTTGTAGTATTTAGTCTGCTTGCATTTCCAGAATGGTCTTACACCAGCATGGCAGGTTTGATTGTCCGCAACCACAGAAACAACAACTGAATCACGGAGTGATCAAGGAACTAGTGATGCATGATATTGGATCGCTGATATCACTGATATTTTTCATCACAAAAAAGTCACAAAGTCTTTACTTTGTGGAAATTGACATGTTCTTTTCAGTGTGACAGTCTATTTGTGTAAGGAACAGATGCAAAACAAGAAAAACATCTAACTCTTGAAAAAAATGTAACAGTTCATAGCTATGCAGTGATAAGATGAAGCATCATGGTACATTTGGGTATTTTCCTGATATTGCTGCTGATATATGGCCGATATATCTGCTGTAAATTTCGGCTGAAATTTCAATATCTATGTAACTTTCTAGGCCAATATCTGCCGAATGCATCCCTAATGATTTTAATTATTGATGTCTATTTTTTACCTATACTCTTACAATTTCCACATTTGCAGTTAACCTCTAACACAAAAGGTAGTTACAAACAGCCTGAGGTCTTTTGCACCCTCTGGTGGTGTCCTCCGGTAACACGCGTCCCATACAGACAAGTATATAAGCAAAAACGCTTGTGATACCAATGTGCGCAAACATCAACACAAGAACTAACTGCAAGAATATCTCCGGCTTTAACACACTAACTTGCACACACTATATTGCCAGAAGTATTCACTTGTCTGCCTTCACGCACATATGAACTTGCGTTACATCCCATTCTTAATCCAAAGGATTTAATATGACATTTGCCCACCCTCAGATATAACAGCTTCAACTTGTCTGGGAAGGCTTTCCACAAGGTTTAGGAGTGTTTATGGGAAATTTTGACCATTCTTCCAGAAAGGTCATTGTGAGGTCAGACACTGATGTTGGACCTAGCTTGCAGTCTCCACTTTAATTCATCCCAAAAGTGATCTATCGGGTTGAGGTCAGGACTCTGTGCAGGCCAGTCAAGTTCTTCCACACCAAACTTGCTCATCCGTGTCTTTATGGACTTTGCTTTGTGCACTGGTGTGTAGTCATGTTGAAACAGGAAGCGGCCATCCCCAAACTGTTCTCTGGAGATTGCAAGCATATAATTTTCCAAAATATCTTGGTATGCTGAAGCATTTAAAGTTCCTTTAACTGGAACCAAGGGCCCGAGCCAAACACCCGAAAACAACCCCAAACCATGATCCCCCCTACACCGAACTTTACACTTGGCACAATGCAGTCAGAGAAGTACCATTTTCCTGGCAACTGCCAAACCCAGACTCATCCATTGGATTGCCAGACACGAGCCAGAACTTGTCTCCTCTGCTCTAGAGTCCAGTGGCAGCGTGCTTTACACCACTGCATCAACGCTTTGCATTGCACTTGGTGATGTATGGCTTGGATACAGTTGCTCGGCCATGGAAACCCATTCCATGAAGCTCTCTACACATTGTTCTTGAGCTAATGTGAAGGCCACATGAAGTTAGTGACCTCTGTGCACCATGAACCTCAGCATCCACTGACCTTGCTCTGTGATTTTACGTGGCCTACCACCTCGTGACTGAGTTGCTGTCGTTTCCAATTGCTTCCACTTTGTTATAATACCACTAACAGTTGACTGTGGATATTTGGTAACAAGTAAATGTCAAGACTAGACTTATTGCACAGTTGGCATCCTATCACAATACCACGTTGGAATTCACTGAGCTCCAACCCATTCTTTCACAAATGTTTGTTGAAGCAATCTGCATGCCGAGGTGCTTGATCTTATACACCTGTCTCCATGGAAGTGATTGGAACACCTGAATTCAGTGATTTGGACGAGTGTGTGAATACCTTTGGCGATATAGTGAATCAAATTTTTGAAAGTATGATATAACTGCTTTAAGGCCACAACATTTTCACAAAGCCATGACGGACTTTGTTTCTTGCAGTCATTGTTTAACAGAGTTAGTGCAAATGCAGAGAGACAGTGTAGGCTCTGTTGTGTGATCATAGATGATACAATGCTCATTTATGACACAGATTAAGTGGGCATACAAGCGAAGAAGGAGTTGAGTCACGCTCTAGAAGAGCTGTCAAAAGTTCCTATACGTTACAGTTTTGAGCTGTTGGATGTTTTTTCTGTTCAATCACATGTGCTCTCTGTGTGTTTTTATAGGTGTGTGTGTGTGACAGGAGATGAGTGCATGTTTACAGTGTTTATGTACACGTCTGTAAATTAGACACGGAAATGACTGCACGTCTAAGAATGTGTGTTTCATTACTGTGTCTGTACATCTGGTTTTGTGTTGTATGTGCTGACTTCTTTTCATTTTGTGTGCATCTATGTGACATTGATGGGTGCTGACAGCATGCGGAGAGCTGGCATTCGAGTCTCCTTTCCTCCGCCCACAGCCCTGTCCGACGCGGTAATCGTATCTGAGCTTCACGTCTGTGTTTCCCTCGAATGACCACACAAAGACAGACACACAAACACACAGTTCAGATGCTGCAGAGCCAAAGAGAGTCCAGTGACGGAGCCTGGACCCTGGACCGTCCTGTTTAATTTCCACTTCAGTATCACAATAGGAGTTCACATTGTTACCATTCATGCTTTGCTGAATGGCTTATGCTTCTTGGCTGTCCTTTGGTGCATTAAATCTGCTTGAGGTAGATTATTTAGTTTAGTCCTTTTACTCTCAGTTCTTTGTGATTCTGTTGTGTAGTTTGTCAGTAATAATTATCCACTGCTGTGTCTTCATGCAGTCTTTGTAGTCGATGATTAAAGTGATTCACCTGCTGATCAAAGAAGAGAGCGATCAGAGAGGAGGAGGCCAAAGCTCTGCAGTCTCTCTTCTCTTTTCATCCTACCCTAAAGAAAAACTGCTCAAACTTCCTGTGACAAAAAGACAAAAAGCTTAAACAGACCATTTTTATGGCTGTTTTCCAAACCACCTATGACATTTTTCATGATTTTCACCACTGAGTACACATGTAAAGTGTGTAACATACATGTCATGAGTTGTCAAGAATTTAAGTTACAGCTTTATTGTCATATAAATGTGACAGTTTTAATGCTAATAGTGCTAGTACTGCTGCCTGCTAATTGCTAATAATTATAAGCTGTGGCTGTCTGCCATTTTGACCCCTGACCTGTTGTTTCTTTGCATTTTTTGTATAATGACATTACTGGCAACATTCAGTTGTGTAAACGGAGGCTGATTCGGATGTGCAAATAGCTGTAGTACCCGTTGTGTCCACTTGAGACTGGCTGCAGTAGCCTGACACCTTAATGATTGTATGAGGGAAAATTTGTTTTTTACTGCCTTGATTCACATCTTTATTGCCTGGTTCATAAAACATCTTCAATCTAAATGCACAAAACATCTATGTGCTCTCAATGTGAGAGGGCTAAATTTTCTTACATCTTGCCTGTTTTTCTTTTATGGGGGATTTATTGAGGATTTTTTCCCTAAGTAGCATGACGTCCAGGTATTTTTGGCTTACTGCAGATTTTGCAAATCTGCCAGCCATATTTTATTTTGACAAAAATATAGCACATAAGTGGTATGATGTCTCCTTTGTGGGACAAGTTAGTGAATTTTAGAGAGACATACCAGCAATAATTGAATATCTCATCAAGTTGATGCTGTAAAATCACATCATAATCACATCAATCTTGTCAACAGTACAGAACAAATTGAGTATTTCCCTCCTCATGAAAGGGGAATTCCCTGCAGTCACGATAAAGACTAAAAATATCACAGCAAAGCAGGAGAAAAGATTAAAAGTAAAAATAGCGATGAAAGGATCCTTCAGGAAGAGTTTATGTCATTGTTCAAGCATCACTATTGTGGTTTCCCTAGATCCGACTGAATGCTCTGACAGTCAGCCTAAAACATCTGAGCACTGTCAGAGCAGAAATCATTTTCTTTACTGTTATTTCTGACTTTAGATGTGGTTAAGGCACAATGTCATTTCTTTCCAACACAACTGCTTATTAGCTCCTGGGAGATGTTAGCCTGCAGGGGCTCTGACAGAGTAATCCTGCAGATGAAAACCGATCACTCACCTTGTAAAAAAAATGGCCCTGTGATTGCCTCTAATTTGATGTCGGGAGCGAGACGAGCCCCAGCCTGTTTAGTCCCTGGAGTTTACAGAAGAATCAGACCTGCCCGGGCCTGATGGTAAGTAGGCCAAGACTGGCTCATTAAAACAGACCCTGAGTACAAAGTGAGGGCTGATGAAGTGTTTGAATTGGGTTGGGTGGGGGGGTGAAAAAAAAAAAAGAAATCAAGAAACGAAAGCACCAACAGCAAGAGAGAGATGAAATAAGACATAATAATTATCTTTCAGCTCCTCTGCCAAATGTTTTGTTTTGTGGGCCTGCGTATTTGTTTTCAGCTCTGCATTTATTCTGATTTTTATGATTGTTCCTCTGAAACGGGACCCTCAGCCTTAACCTTTTGATTACTCTGGTTGACCACTGTAATGACTGATAAAATTAAGATTAAAAAAAAATCTATTAGCCATGTCAAAATCACACTCCTTTGTATTACTCAATCCACTTATACCATTAATGCCGCTTGATATAATCTAAAAAAATGTATAAACATTGGAAGAGCTAAAACTATGATAATATGCCTCCACAAAGTTACAGGACAGTGAAAAGTACAACAATGGGTCAAGAAGAAGGGCTGAGGTTGTTTTGTGGGAGTTTAAGTTCCCCTTGACTTTTTTACCTAATAATCTAAGCAGATCATGCTCAAGTTTATCCATAGATGTGCAGTAGGTGAGAAGGAGTATGGACCTTTACCAGTGAAAGACGCCTGGTGCTCCAGTGGTAAGATGGCTCAAAATCACTGGCTAGACTCTTCTCCTCTGTGGTTTCCAAGTGGTGGAATGAATTATTCACCTCCATTTGATCAAGAGAAAGTTGAAGACTCAACTGTTGAAGGAACACTTAGTTTAGTTTGACTCTGGTTGAACGAGTTAGAAAGATTAAGACCCAGCTACTTGAGAACAATTCTGCACTGAGTTTGTTAATGCTTTATATGATGTTGATGTCAATGACACGAGCACTTGATGATGATGACATTAAGGTGACTTGAAGCAAGGTTTGTCTGTCAATTGTTTGGTTTTGAAAAAAAAAAAAAAAGAAATAGGCACTGCCTCGAGTACTGCATGGCACCACCTGTGTCCAAATTGACTTCAAGGAAGTTGTTGCACTTACTAACGTTGTACCGTCCAGTTTAGATTCTTGCTTGTGATCTACTTACTCTCATATGTACGTCTTTTTATAACAAGAGCGTCTGCTAATTGACATTGTAACATTTTCACCTCAAGAATGCTTGGAGGGATTTCCTCTAAACTACTCATAAATGTCCATTCTAACTTAAGGATGATCTGATTTGATCATGACAGTCCCAGGTTAACAGTTGAGGTTTTATGTCCATCACTTGTGGATTTGATATCTCAAGAACACATACAGGGTACTATTCAAACTTTACACAAATGTCCACTCTGACTAGATGTCAAAGGCAACAGTCATTGAACTTAAGGTTCACCACTTTGCTTGTGAATGAGATTCCTCAGAACACTTTGATTTGTGTTAGTTTTGGGAACAAAGCACCACCTTATATCTAAAGAAATCTAGACTTCCTGTTTTAGAGTTGTGAGATGTCCCAGACTGGTCTGTTGTTGTCAGTCGCCATGACGCACTACACAACACAAAACAAACAATATCTGTGGCCGATGTTTCCAGAAACTCTACAACTGTTGGGTCAGGCCATGACTGTACATAAATCATATAGTCTGACCTCTGCATTAGTGGCGTATAAGGTGTGAATGGTACTTGTGGCCTGCTTATTTTGCATTATATCAAA
The DNA here is from genome assembly GCA_037902135.1 of Cetoscarus ocellatus. Taxonomy (NCBI): domain Eukaryota; kingdom Metazoa; phylum Chordata; class Actinopteri; order Labriformes; family Labridae; genus Cetoscarus; species Cetoscarus ocellatus. The sequence goes on along the minus strand of JBAMNC010001361.1, from coordinate 225,624 downwards.
GCATCAAGCTGTAATTAGAAAAGGAGACTCTCACTTTAATCAGCTGCTGATGAAAGAGACCTTGACTTTAATTTATAAAGATTTGTACCCCAAGAAATAAGTTATGAAAGGCACCATAATCAGGATAAGTCTCATCAAAGACAGAACTAGCAGATCCATATTGCAAACACAAGAAAGACCATGATTAATGGATCAGGATTTAACAATTAAAAACAAAGAAAGTCATGAAAGAATGTTTAAAGAGGAGATTTGAAGTTAGACTGTATAGGATTCAAAGTTTAAAGTTTCCTGTTAAGTCGACTCAGCATCTCTAATTGTATTAAACAAACACCTTTGTTCATTTATATCAAACTGAGGAGTGTTTTATCCCGGGGCTGGCTGTGTTACCTCAGGACTCCTGCTGCCTCCAATAAGAGGGAATAATAAAGACATAAAGAATTAGCCTGGGGATTTCCACACAGCTAAAAATTCTGTTTTTATCACCCAATTAAGGAAACTTTCAGTAAATTAGATTTGTAGTGGTGCTCCTGTGCTTGTTCATTCAGCTCACATGCTCCATCGTTTTAGCTAACAACAGAGTTAAAGCCAAGAAATCTGATCACTTTATTAGTCGTAATTATGATTCTGCTGCTTTCAGCGGCGGGGTGGTCTGGTTTTATGAGCACTGATTGGAAAAACAGAGGGTCAGGGGTTCAGCTTCTGCAACACAAGATGTGCTAGCTTTTTTTTCTCTCTCCTGCATTAACCCGAATGAAAAAACGAGCAATTAGATTTTAAAGGATTTTTCAACAATTGATGTACATTGACAGTTTTGCACCACATGAAGATAGCTTTTTGTTTGCTGGTTCATGTAACAGCTTTTTTTTTCTTTCTCTTTGAAAGGCTTAGCTATTAATGCACCTGAAAGCATCACAGCCTTGAGAGCTCACTGTAAACTGTAGCCTATGACACTCTACAACAATAAACACAGATTTCTGACAAGTTTTCCACAGTATAAACCCTAAGTTTTATTTAGTTATGGTTCAAACAGCAGCTTAAAAAATCTCAGAAGAAACAAACCACACATCTAACTACAGCTGGGACACAGCAAATGCACAGCAACACAGCAACAGCATAATGACTTAATAAAACATCTCTCTCTGATTTATTGCACATTCATGATCTGAGTATCACATCACAGGCTTCTTTGAGGGGAGAAGAGGGATTCTAGTGTTGAAAATACAACAAAACATAGGGTCCTTTTTGCTTTTATCATGTTATGATATTATACTACTACCGCGAAGAGAGAGAGATTCAGATTACAAAAACCTAGTCAAACAGGATGAAGAGCTTCTTTATCTTCCAGGCTTTTACTGTATTGAATGTATAAATAATCCATTGAATGATTTTATTACTGTGTAGCTGTTGTTCATTTTTTGGTGGTGGCTCCATTCCTGGTTTGTTCACTGATGTTTTCCTTGGTTTATGTACTCCAGTGTTTATGGGGGAACCCAGATCCAGCTGATAAATCCATTGGAGATCATAGTGTGTAAATGTGACATGACTTAGAGTTGTTAAATGTTGATGGTAAAAGAGAGCATATACATTTTACTCACCTCCATCTTGTTCTGTAACAAGCCCATATTAAACAATCCTTCATGCCATTATCCAAAATTTGAACCTCTGTCTTTCCAAATTTACATTAAAACATCTAGAATTTTTTGGGGTCTTTAAAGTTGCATTGATTTAAAAGATTTTGCATTATTTCAGTTCCTGAAGTCAGGGTATTTTTGTGAATGGAGTCAACAGTCAATCTTCCTTCGTCTCTCTATAGTAATGTAACTCTCATCATTTGCACTTGTCTGTTAAACTGCAGCACCTGTTCACATTTCATAATGACACTCATGACTATAATGTGTATGTGAGAAATCAAACCTTACAATGTTTTCATGCAGCTGCAGCGAGCTCACAAACAGTCCGCGCATTATAAGGAGGGAGGACGTGTTTCCTAGTTGTCCACTGCAGATTACACATGAGGTAATTGAGTGTAAAAGGAAATTGTGTTCACTGGGCAGCGTGTGTTATATTAGCCGTTTAGAGAACAGCTGATAGTGAATTAATTAAAGAGGGGGAGGTTATCTGAGGATGTGGTTTGTTGTTGAGTCACTGCACAAATTTGTATTCATCCTGTGCAAGAACACATGACAGACTTCAGGTTAATTTTTTTGTGTAACTATGGTGCAGTTATTTTGCATTAAGGTTTTCTTGAGGTCATGTTGTTTGGTTGAGAGACCTTAAACTGGTCTTGAGATCTGTCCTTTGCATCTTTTGAATGACTTTAACTTTATATACACTTCTGAAAGGGATATGCCAACTTTTTTTTTCTTTTTATGTCTTGCCTCAGTCCTGAGTCCATGACAAGCAGATAGACACCATTTTTCTACTGCGCCTGCAGTAACAAGAAAAAGACCGGCAAAGCGTATCCACCGCTAATTAACTTAGCTCAAACACTGGGAGTCAGTAGGTAGTGTTAGCCTGCCTCCGTCTACAGTCATCAGATAAACTCTTCAGCAATTCTTAATGGTCCTGTGTGCTTGTAGTGACTTTTTTTTTTTTCTTCACCACTTTATGTTATGTTATCTATTTTTGGACTAAGATTAGCTCTTTATGTAATTTTCGAAAGAAATACATAAAAAACTAAACCACAGGGCGCATTTGCAACCACCGCTGACCTGCTTTGTTTTTGTTAACCTACTAACAAGCACTTCCTTTAAAGTACTTGTTCTTAATGCTACTTTACTCTGGTGAGACATAAACCGAGGTCAGACTACTTTTGATGCAGCACTTTAACCTGATCCTGTGCTTACTGGGTTTTAAGCAGCATCAGGTCCTAAAATATCAGCTGTTTGAGAGAAGCTATTTTGGGAGTACCTACCAGGTCTGTCATTTTATATTCAATATCCAAATATCCATTAAAACTTGGGGGAAAAAAATCAAATCTGATCTGTAAAAATTCAACATAAAATGCAGCAGCACATTACAGCGCCTGGAGCAGTGAACCAAGTGCTACTCGACCTTCAGTTTCTCTCTTGACCTCAACTACATGGAAGTACACCTTGAGAAAATATAGGGCAGGAAAGGCAACTTCAAGTGGACAATAACGCTCTGAGGAGCACCAGGTGAAAGCTCCATACCAGTGATGACAAAATAGAGACTGAGGGCTATAATTTCCTGGCGCAACTCAGGGTGGCGCAGGGTGGCACAGCCTGGCGCACCCCGCACAGTAGTAATTTTGTCCGGCGTACCCCCGTGCGCAGCCAATTTGGCAATTTGGTAGACCGGCTGCACCTAGATGGGTGTGATGGCGCACCAGGCGGAGGTGTCGACATATTCAGCTCTGCACAGTCACAATTTCGTGCCAAAAAAACTCGCAGAAGGTGCACTGAAAGCCTGCCTGTGTTTAAATGTATTTATCACTTAATTTTGTACTCCAATTTATGGCAAAGGAACAGATTACATCTGTCTCAAGAGGTGGTCCACACAGTGACGCGCATCGTGGCCTCCGGTGCGCGGCCCGGTGGCCCCTGCGCTCTCCCAGTTGCTGCAAAAGTGACAGCGGCTCTGACCTTCTTCGTCACTGAGCTGAAATTGTCACTGTGCCTCGCCCACAGCGCATTTAAAGGTGAGGAGAGGCATTCATTTGATTGGTGAAGATTACACTCGGCTGTGTTAAACCCTCTTACGCCTCCTCTCCTCCCTCTCTGCTACTTGCGCCAGTAGGAGGGATGGAGGCGTGGACGCGCCTCCCTGCGCCAGACTGCGCTGTGCACGAAACTTGTAAAATGCCCTGGACACACCCTGTTGGCACGGCGCAGGGCAGGTGCGCCCCGCCTGCACCTGGTCTACGAAATTAGAGCCCTGAGTGTGTATCAGTTATGTGCAAAGCAGCTGGCCCTCTCCTCATCCACAACAAATCCACGGGCCTATCTGTTGGCCTTCCATCCAACTGCAGTGGCTAAGGAGTGCTTAGCCCCATGCACCACGTCCTCTGCAGTAGGCCCCCTGCTAGATAAATGGGAAAAGACCATTGCAAGATTCCTGTGAAAGGCCATACGGCCCACCGGTGTGGCCTCAAGAGAGGAAAATAGTAATTATCTATCTAAGTATTATCTAATTATCTAATGGAAATGCCTTGTGTTTGTGTTGCTGTAGGGCCAGAGGAGGTGAGATGAACATCTATGTATGATTAGCATGTACAAAACCCAAAACCAGTGAAGTTGGCACGTTGTGTAAATCGTAAATAAAAACAGAATTGATTTGCAAATCCTTTTCAACTTATATTCAATTGAATACACTGCAAAGACAAGATATTTAATGTTCGAACTGAGAAACTTTATTTTCTTTTGCAAATAATCATCAACTTAGAATTTAATGGCAGCAACACATTCCAAAAATTTGGCACAGGGGCATTTTTACCACTGTGTTACATCGCCTTTCCTTTTAACAACACTCAGTAAACGTTTGGGAACTGAGGAGACCAATTTTTGAAGCTTTTCGGGTGGAATCCTTTCCCATTCTTGCTTGATGTACAGCTGAAGTTGTTCAACAGCCCGGGGTCTCTGTTGTTGTATTTTATGCTTCATAATGCGCCACACATTTTCAATGGGGGACAGGTCTGGACTACAGGCAGGCCAGTCTAGTACCCGCACTCTTTTACTATGAAGCCACGCTGTTGTAACACGTGCAGAATGTGGCTTGGCATTGTCTTGCTGAAATAAGCAGGGGCGTCCATGAAAAAGACGTTGCTTAGATGGTAACATATGTTGCTCCAAAACCTGTATGTACCTTTCAGCATTAACGGTGCCTTCACAGATGTGTAAGTTACCCATGCCTTGGGCACTAATACACCCCCATACCATCACAGATGCTGGCTTTTGAACTTTGCGCCTATGACAGTACAGCTGGTTCTTTTCCTCTTTGGTCCGGAGGACATGACGACCACACTTTCCAAAAACAATTTGAAATGTGGACTCGTCAGACCACAGAACACTTTTCCACTTTGCATCAGTCCATCTTAGATGAGCTCGGGCCCAGCGAAGCCGGCGGCGTTTCTGGGTGTTGTTGATAAATGGCTTTCGCTTTGCATAGTAGAGTTTTAACTTGCATTTACAGATGTAGCGATGAACTGTAGTTACTGACAGTGGTTTTCTGAAGTGTTCCTGAGCCCATGTGGTGATATCCTTTACACAGTGATGCCGGTTTTTGATGCAGTACCGCCTGAGGGGGGATCGAAGGTCACGGGCATTCAATGTTGGTTTTCGGCCTTGCCGCTTACGTGAAGTAATTTCTCCAGATTCTCTGAACCTTTTGATGATATTACAGACCGTAGGTGATGAAATCCCTAAATTCCTTGCAATAGCTCGTTGAGAAATGTTGTTCTTAAACTGTTCGACAGTTTGCTCACGCATTTGTTCACAAAGTGGTGACCCTCGCCCCATCCTTGTTGTGAATGACTGACCATTTCAGGGAAGCTGCTTTTATACCCAATCATGGCACCCACCTGTTCTCAATTAGCCTGTTCACCTGTGGGATGTTCCAAATAAGTGTTTGATGAGCATTCCTCAACTTTCTCAGTCTTTTTTGCCACTTGTGCCAGCTTTTTTGAAACATGTTGCAGGCATCAAATTCAAAATGAGCTAATATTTGCAAAAAATAACACAGTTTACCAGTTAGAACGTTAAATATCTTGTCTTTGCTGTGTATTCAATTGAATATAAGTTGAAAGGGATTTGCAAATCATTGTATTCTGTTTAGGGCGGCACGGTGGCGCAGCAGGTAGTGCACGTGCCTCACAGCAAGAAGGTCCCCGGTTCGATTCCCGGGTCCGGCAGGGCCTTTCTGTGTGAAGTTTGCATGTTCTTCCCGTGCATGCGTGGGTTCTCTCCGGGCACTCCGGCTTCCTCCCACAGACCAAAAAACATGCTCATTAGGTTAATTGGTCACTCTAAATTGCCCTTAGGTATGGGTGTGAGCATGAGTGGTTGTCTGTCTCTACATGTTGCCCTGCAATCGACTGGCGACCGGTTCAGGGTGTACCCCGCCTCTCGCCCAATGACAGCTGGGATAGGCTCCAGCCCCCTGCAACCCCGAAAGGGATAGTCGGTATAGAAAATGAATGTATTCTGTTTTTATTTACGATTTACACAACGTGCCAACTTCACTGGTTTTGGGTTTTGTATGTTCAAAAAAATGTTTGACTTTAACTTTTAAGAAAAGTGACACCCCTACTACCTATACATCTGTGAGTGAGTATGAACAAGTGTGTGCTACGTGATGTGAGCTGTCTGGCTGAAAAGGACACACACATCCAGGGAGTCAGTCTGTGTCTATTCTCCTGCTGAAGTGACATCTCTCTCTGAGACGTCTCCGCCTTATCACATGTTGACTCACAGTAAGGCCAGACCTGAAGGTGTTTCCACCTGGGCTACTCAAACACACACACACATTCGCCCTTGACAGCCTTGAGACGGTACACAATTACCCGAGCAGCTGCCTCATCGATGTGAGAGAGGGGGGAAATGAGAAAGAGATAAAAGTAGTGAGACGTTTGAGGACACAGTCATCAGAGAGGAATGGATGGAAAATATGTGTGTGGGTCGGCTTGGTCCTCGTCCCTGGTTACTTGCGTGATAATTACCTGAGCAGCTTTGTGATTAGACACATCGGAGCAGAGCGCTAAGATGGCAGCAAATGACAAGCAACTGGGACTTGTAAAAGCACTAACTCGTACGTGCCCTCAAGCTAAAATGTACAGAAAAACACATTGGGGACACCATGTCCCGCTTTCCCCCTGTTAGACGGAATAAACACAGGCTTAAAAGCACTCGGTCACATCAGAAAGTTGAATAGAAGAACATCCTTAAGAAGGGTGTTGATTACAGGCAACAGCAGAGGATAACTAGTGAACCACACAAGATACAGTGCAGGGGTCGGACAATATGTTTTTAACATGACTGTACAGATTATTCTGTGCAGTTTATCATAATGAGCAACAATCAGATCTAACTCTAAGCTATCTCAAAACCTCCTGACAGTAAGTCTGGCATGTTCAATGTTTCTTCCTCACCTCCATGATTTGTTTGTGGGTAATCAAAACAAATGTCTAATTCCATCTTAAAGCACCAACTTCATTTAAGATGGCAGGGAAGTTTGTTGAGCTTGGACAACAGCTTCTCTGCCTTTATGATGTGCTGACTAACACAATAAACTGATCTATAGACTTGGATTGTACTACATGTTTGTTTACTGACTTCTTTCTGGTATAGCTATACCCTCCCCCTTTCTTCCAGTGAAATTACAGATCATATTTTGCATTGACATAGGTTGATATATTTGATTTCAAAGACGGAGTATGTTCACAGTTGCCAATATTCAGAAAGGATAGTTTTATACGTACTGAGTACCCTGATCCACCTCTATTCTCACTCTGTCTGAGATGCTCTGTTGGAGCTTCTGTCTCTCTAACCCACAGTTCCCACAATGTCCATCCACATAGACCCTTGTCCATACTGTGGCTTTGCTTTTGCAGAATACAAGTCCCTCTGTTGCTTGCCTGCTTGCTTTTTTGTCTTCATCAATATTACTACCACACGTTTTTCAAAAATCACCTGAAAACTCTCAGGGTTTGTTGTTGTTTTTGGGTCAGTCTGCATGGTGGAAACTGACTCAGGGTATGCACAGAAAACCAGCATGTAGTGGTGCTGCTTGCCTGTGCCAGAGATGGATCAAGGTGCAGGATGTGGAAACCAAGAGTTTAAAGAGACTGGGGGCAATTTGATAACCTTGCACAGCAGCTGGACCAGCATGATTCATTATCTGTAATCATGCAGATCCATCTTGCCAAGCTCCAGTCTATATCTGTGCTCGGCCCAAAGCGGCATGGCCCAATCAGAGTCTTTTAGAGCATGAAGAGATGAGAGAGACAAGCGAGATAACGGTAGAAAGTGACAGTGCTTATAGAGATTAGCATAGATGCTAACAGCTTCAGTGGCAGTCTTATCAGATTTTGACTGTTTCTTTATTAAATGAAAAACAAACAACACTACAAAATTCTCCATGGTAGGGATATTTTTGCCCCAATTCTGACATGTTTTGACCTGAGTTTGTTTTAAGAAGTAGCTTACGTTGTGTAACACAGTAGTGCCTGCCTACTGCACTATCTGATTGGTCCATACAAAATGTTGATTGACGGAACGATTGTCCAATCACCTGCTGGTTATGCTTCTCAAAGATTCTACCCTCCCCAAACTCTTTCTATGGGCTCTCTCCCAGACGGATTAGTAACAAATTTTAATGGTCCATCTGGTGTGTCAGGTTAGCAATTTGCTGCGGTGCTGTGTAATGAAATGCAGGCAGGCTATGTGAAGATTGCCAGATAGGCCTCTTCCCTACATGGCCCACGTTCATTGTAATTGGCTTACTTGTGGTAACTGGTCAGTTAAGCACAGACCAGTGCTGTTTCCAGTCCATGCCCTGCACTGCTCTGCTGCCCCAAGACAATGGGCTTGAGCTTGTGACTCAACAATAGTAGGACATCACAGTAGTTAGTCTGTTAAAGGGCAGCAGGGGAGTCGGGTCTTTCAAGATGCTACTGGTGCTCTTTACAGGAGGAGAGGGACATGCACCAATGGTGCAGACTTTATTTTCCTGCATATATAAGTACTTTATTACACAGTACAGACATGTAAATACACTAAAGGGCATGTAAAACTTTAAAAAAGCATAATGTGATCTCTTATGAGCAGCGATATTGAAGAATCGGCTCTAATGTTCTCTGAGTTTGACTGCTCTGTTGGAAAACTGCCATGCTCGTGATCGACTGGTTTGGGGTACAATGTATTTTTGTATCCTCAACATAGTGACACATAACCTATTCTCCTGACCACTCCTTATTTCAGGACAAACACAACCTTCAGTTCCATCAATAATGCTTGTTTATCTGCTGTTTAAACATCATGAATTCTGGACCTGAAAATGGCCACTGTGTCAGTGGAAAACAGGACATCCATCTGCGCTACACATCAAAACACTCATGGTTATTTTGCTTGTTATGGGTGCACGAGGGCCTAAAGACAGAAAAGCTTTATGCACACACACAAACACATGAAAAGCTGTTTTATTTTGGGGGGTTAATTGGAGGTGAAGTCCTCAGTGTCCTATTGAGCCTCCTTTTAGTGAGGTTAAACAGAACAATCCACATCAGAGTCTGAGACCACAACATCTGTCTCCTGTGTTTATGGTAAACAAAGGTTACACTGAGCACAGCGTGACCTGCATACACACTCAGACAGGCATGCAGACTGTCACACACACAGCTGCACGTTACGGTAAGCATACATACATGAGCTCACACACACTTAGGTCGCCCTCCCACTTACAAACAGATGTGCTCAGGATGAGTCACACACACTTAGAGCTAATTCTCTCCGTCATTTACCGGAGCTGCTGTGTTGTATGTTGAATGCACGGATTGCATTACAGTCCTGCTGCTGCTGCTGGTGTGTGTGATTAAACAACTGCAACGATTCCTGTCCTCCATTTTGTTTTGGCATCACCTTATAAAGGTTGTTTTTTATTCCTCAAGGAGTTATTAGCAGGATGTTAGACGACCGTAACGATCTTGATGATTTGTATTTGTAAGACTATCAGAATAGAGATTGTGATTGAAGCTGTTTCCACACATTAGTGCATGTTCTGAAGATTGAAGTTTTCCTCGTCTATTAAAATAAAAACAAAAATATACTTGTCCACGCTGAAGAAGTTTTAAAAATCATCATCTTCAACACAAAAACACATTGGCGTTCAGTCCCAGCTAGACGAGTAACCTTGGCTTTTATCTTTTTTTTTTATCCTTTACTGCTTTTATTATCAGGACTGTTTTTATTATAGTTACTGCTTTTATTATTATTAAGTGTATGCATGATTATATCGTACCCCTGTACAACACTTTGGTCAACTGAGGTTGTTTTTTAAACATGCTCTACTAATAAACTTTGCCTTGACTTGACTTGATATACTCACTATTAGATGCTGTTTTTTTTTTTTACCATGTAGTGATGATCATGATTTGATTTTTTTTGTTGTTGTTGCAATTTTTATACAAAAGCTGTTTCATTTTCTAAACTATTTCAACCACACAAGTGTTACAGCTAAACTTGAAACCATGAAAATTGGTGTATCAATCAAATATGTCAAATATGCCAAGGCATATCTGACAGTTAGGGCTGGGAGATACACCGACCAGTCAGAACATTATAATCACTGATACGTGAAGCTAATAACACTGATTATGTCTTCATTATGTCACATGTTAGTGGATGGGGAATATTAGACAGCAAGTGAACATTTTGCCCACAGAGTTGATGTTAGAAAAAGGTAAAAATGGATATGTGTAAGGATTTGAGTGAAGGCCCAAAGTGTGATGGCTAGATGACTGGGTCAGAGCATCTTCAAAACTGCACCTTTTAGGGTGTTTCTGGTCTTCAGTTGTTAGTATCTCTCTAAAGTGGTCCAAGGAAGGAACAGTGGTGGACCAGCGACAGTGTCATCATGACCAAGGCTCACTGATGCACGTGGGGAATGAAGGCATGGTCCAATCCAACAGATGAGCTACTGTTGCCAATTGCTGAACACGTTAATACTGGTTTTGATAGAAAAGTGTCAGAATCCACACTGCAGTCTGTTGCATATGGGACAGTCAGGGTGGCAGGTGGTCATAATATTATGCCTGATTGGTGTATGTTGAACCTTATAATGAGATGTGGTTATCATGATCAGGAGAAATCTTTGTCACCACAGCTGGTGTGATGTGGGTTTGAACATCTCTCAGTACATCGGCAGAATAGCACAAAGATTGTAGAGATAGATGTGGCCTGTTTTTTTGTACAGGCTGAGAAAAACCAAGAAGAAGCTAATATCTGATTGAGAAATCCGTCATTTAAATGCTGAACACCTACATTTCTTTCTTCATGAAAAGCTTTGGCGTAGTTGTCACTGCTTGCTGACATTGAAATGCAAAACAGAAACAGTTAATTTGAAATTGTCTTAATGCTAACAAGCACCAAGAGAGCATTTGCTTGTTAGCTGCAGGCCTTCAGTGCCCACAGGGGGGACCTGTGTTTGTGGTATAATCTAAGATATGATGAGATATGATTATTTTCATAGATCCCCGAAGGAAAATTCAGTCATCACAGCAACAGAAAATAGACAAGACGATTGGATAACTGAGAAGAGAAAGGCAATAAGGACTGAAATATAAAACCTAATAAAGCCTGAAAATGATCTTCATAATGAAGATGTGTCTGTGATGCTAATATAGTGTTTTCCCATGTGGCTTAAATGAGATGTATTTGATGAATTTAATCAACAGATTTGGTTCAGACCAAGTCAGGATGTGCAGGTGTCACTCTCTTAGAATCTGCAAAAGCTCTGAAAACTGGGATTTTTTAGCCCACGCCATTTAAAGGAACCACTAATAACACCAAGGGCCTCGTCTTGTGCCCGGAGCAAAGTGTTTTGGCGTGAAGGTGTCTCTCCTAATTTCTGCCTGATGCACGTGTCATTCATTCGCCGTTCACTCACATTGTTATCATGGCAAATGCTCATTCCCCACTGCTTGTGCCCAGGGGTGTTTGTCTGAGAACTAGGACTAGTGAGGAACAAAGCTGGTGTGTTCTTAACTTGAAGATGTCAAATAATATTACTGCTCTTTCAACCTCCTTCTGCCTGGTCTTATGTCAGCACAGAGTGTTTCTGCTTTATTGAGGACACATTAAAGATTGAAACACATTATAAGATAAAGATCTGGTCCAAATTCATCATTTTGTGCTGTCAGAAAAACTTCTAAAAATAAGGACAATCTCAGGCAGGATTCTAACCCTGACTGGCTGAAGCACACATGTGCCAATTGTTTTAAGTTTTGCCAACTTATGTTAAGAAAATAAATTAATGAGAATAGTTAAGATAGCTATTTTAAATATATTTATCACACAACAAAAACATTCTGTTTTGTTGAATGAAAAATGTATTTAATGCCAGAAAATATAAGTTTTCATTACCACGGTGTACCAGTGTTTTCCAAGCTGTTTTTGCTTTCTTCACACCCAAGATCACAATCTAGGTACACCCCATTCATGTGTATGCACAATGGCCTCTGTAACACATTTAACTAACTTTTACCATCTTTTTTTCAAGTCTCGTATTTTCTATGTTGGCTATATTTTTGAAAATGAACAAAAAATTCAGTCTGTCAATTACTCAATTAAAATGATAAATGTGTTTGGTCAAAACTCTTTATTTAGATTTTTATGAATGTAGCAACATGTATTAATTTGACAGGTTATAGTTAAAAAATGTTGTAAACTGATGAAAGAGAGAATGAAGACAATGATATCCCCTAGTTTAATCCTGCAAAAGACGATGCACCCATGAAGGTTTTCAAGGATTTTTTAAATTCATACTTTGCAGCTGTATATGGAAATTAATGCATCGTACATACTGATGAAGTACAATAAAAGCTAATATATTCTTTGTGTTCAATTAAAGTAATAACTTTTGTTTGTGTAAATTGCAAATTCACCAACTGACTTCCCTCAAGGAGCACCAGTGTGTCTCGGCACAACATTTGGGGACCACTGATCCGAACATATTTGACTATTCAATTTAAAAAAACATAAATTAATTCTCTCTAATGGCCACCTGGGGCTAAACACAGCATTACTTTGACCTACAGTGTATTTAGACACTGATTCTTGTATTTATATTTTCTTTCAAAGGTTGTCCCTACCAGGTCTACAGCTTTTATTGCACATACTGTGACAATCTGAGGAGGTTATCTGTGACCTGCCAGAGTGTTTTTATTGTGCCCATGGATCCAAATATTTAGAATCCCACTCTAAGTATGAAGCGTGTGCAACTATAGCCGGAGTCAAAGGTCAGCCAGGCCAGGTCAGCTGGTTTCTCTGCATCCTCCCGCCTCCTTTTGTCTCCTGCAGGGACCTCTGCTGTCAAAGTGCCGCATCTGTGGAGCACCAAGCCAGGCTCCTCTTTAAAGGAGCAGAAGGGGCGGAAGAATAGAGCTCGTGCCTTCACAGACGAATCCTTACACACACTCCATCTGGCCCGTGCCACGCCAGATGCTCACGACTGAGATAGAGACCTCCTACAAACACTCTAAACAGGTAGACTGAAAACATGTTGTAGATCAGAACAAATATGATGGGCGGTTTGGTCTCATGCTTCTAAGGAATATTATTATGAACAGTATGTCAGCAAGGATGAAGAATATTTGTAATGTTAATGCAGATGACTGAGATGAATATGTTGAATTTACTGCACACTGAATATGTGATCAGTGATCTAAAATCTTATGTATGAAGATGTCTGGTTCAAATGTGAAACTGTTTTTTTAAATTATTTTTTTTATCATCTCTGATAGCTACCCTATTAGTGTAATTTAGATAGTGTGCTCTCTCTTCAAGCTAAAAAATATTGTCGTCAAATTCTGGCCCATTGTCAATTTGGAGAAGTTGTTTGAAAACAGTTTGCCCAACTTCTTATGATGTTGCCAACACATTTGTGGAATTTCATCCCTAATTACCGCAAATTAATGAGGAACAGCAGGCCCAGTGACCCACTTTTCCAAAAACAGCTGTTATTTTTGCTTTTTAGATAGTGCACCCTCTTTCTCCTGATTTAAAGATATGACCCAAAATTAATGAGTACTTTCGACATTAAGTTTCAAAAACCTACCAGTACATTTATTTTTGTCCCAATTTACTGAACTGCCCTTGAATCCAATCTGAAACCCGCATAGGCATTTGCTGCACTCACGCTCTCATGCAGCAGGTTTGTCCTTTTCATACCTCATAAGTCAATCAGTCCCCCCAACTCGGCCAAGAAAAGCAATTAAAGCGATTCGCAGTCAGCTCGCCTCCCTACTCCTCCTTTTCTCTCACCCAAACAGCCCTCTCTCCTTCCTCTTGTCATCCCATCTACTCCCCCAGATCCAGCATTGCAGGCTTTATTAGAAACCAACAAAGGGCCACGGGGGCCTCTCAGCCTTGTCTGGTTATTGTGGTCCCACACTTGTTGTCCACATTCCTGCATATTTAAGAGCACATGTGCTCAATCACAGCTGAATTCTGACTTATAAAGCATGAAAACCTATGCAGTCATTATTATTAATAAGGGCAGATAGGGAACTGGTAACTGCATTAACTTGTCAAATGTGCACATGTGCAATTTTCTACCTTGTCTGCTGGGTTAGAGATCAACTAAGGCGGTGATTTGGACTCTATTTGTCTGTTTTACTTCTTATGTATTATCTTATTTTCACTCATGGTAACTGTATTAATTACAGAAGGTCAACTGCTTGAATACACAACAACTTAAAAAGCCAATCACATGGTGTGGCAACTCCGTGCATTTAGGTATGTAGAAGTTAAAATCAAGTATCAAAATGGGGAAGAAAGGTGACTAAAGAAGTAGGTTCCCAACCTGAAGTCCAGGAACTCAAACTGGTTTACGAAACATGACGATGAACTCCCTCTACTCCAGAGACCAAATCTCAATCCAATAGAGCACCTTTGGGATGTGGTGCAACTGCAGACACAATTATGAATGTTTAGCTACCAAATCTACAGCATCTGTGTGATGCCATCGTGTCAATACGGACCAAAATCTGTGGGGAATGTTTCCAGAACCTTGTTGAATCTGTAACAAGAAGAACTGAGAAAGTTGTGAAGGCAAATGTGAACCCAACTCTAGAAAGTGTACCTATTAAAGTGGCCAGTGACTGTATATTCTCTTTATATGTATACTGACCACAATATCTTAAGCATGCTTTGTAATTTTTTTCAACTTTTGCTATTGTTCTCTCTGACTTCAAACTCAACATATTTCAAAGCTACAAGGTCAATGGTCAAAAACCAATTGCTGCTTCTTGACCACCATGTTTTTTTTACTGTAGCAATCCATACATAGTGGCTGTATATAACAGCCAGGCATAAGTTGTAGCTAATATCTTTGTGGGGAGGAGATGTAGGAATACAAACAAGCTGGATTTATTGCAAGTGCATATCACGGCTGCCTTTGCTCCCCTTCATCACTAAGACTCAATTAGTATGCAGGAGCAGCAGGGTCAGAGCGAGGCTGTTCCAGGCTGAGCGTCTTAATGTATAAAATGGTTTAGCTTTAGAAGTTGTAATGGAGAGAGTGTGTTTGTGTGTGTGAGAGGGAGCTTAGCGAGGAGAGGAAGAGCCGGCCCGATACTGCTGAGTCATATTGTACCGACTCGCTCTGACCCAGTTCTCACTCAGATCCTATTTGCCGTCACAATTTATTCATTCGACACAGCGCTGGTACTTTCTCGGAGATGCGGCTCTTAATAATGCATGTCGACCTAAAGTGGAATTGGAGAAGCGGGGCCCCCAAAGGGCTGAGGGGTATTGAAAACACATCCATTTCTGTGTTTTCCACACTCATCTCGCACTCCTAATAAAATCACCGGATGCTGTGTCAATCTGGGGAAATGTTCTTTTCTCTGACATGAAGACGGTAACGGGTCAGAGTCTGAATTGGTTCAGTTGTCACGCAGGTTTTATGGGACCAATTGAAGGCCTTACATACAGCCCAAGGAGACAGTTTAAGGAGGCAATTGGGAAGCCTTCTGGATGCCTCAGTTTGTGTGTTTTCGTTTTTAAGAATGTTCAAATGGATGGCAGAACTCACAAGGGCAATAATCTACATAACATCTGGGATTTAAGTGTCTCAAGACCCTCAGGTGGACCTGGACTTTTGTATAGGCTCAGTGAACCATGTAGCAAGTAACTTGTCATCATATTGACAACAAGATTACAGTTTTGCACTAGTTTAGATAAGGCATGTGAAATGTATGTGGGGATAAAATACCTCATGTTTTTACGAATTCCATGAAGCCCTTGGTATGGAGTTTTGCCTCTGGTTTTGGTGAAGGGAACATTGCTGAAGGTGATGTGGGAGGGCCATCTTGAAAGCTGAAACTGGACGCTGATTATCTGGACCTGGACACAAAAGAGCTGGAATGAGGTATAAAGATCCGAATCAAGACATTAATTTGCTGGACTTGGAAACTGACGATCAGGATCTGGACATAAATTCTAAAACTCTTGACATGGACACTGATGATATGGACCTGGACACCAAAGAGTTTGATCCTATCTTGATTATCTGCACCCAAACCTTGGAGATCTGGACCTGTTCAGTAATAATCTGAACCTGCACACTGATGATCTAAATTTGGACGATGATGATCTGGACTCAGTCAATAAGGATTTGGGCTGACCATTGAAGATGCTTACCAAGGATCTAGTCTTTGACAATCTGAATGTGGACATGATGATGATCTGGACTCTGACACTGATGAGAAGGTCATGTACGCTAATGAGTGGGACTGAACTATGAAGATTTGAACCTGGACACTGAGTATCTGGACCAAACACAGAAGGTCTGGACCGTAACCCTGGCAACATGGACTCATAATCTGATAAGCAAGACCTGGACACTGATTACCAGCACCTGGACACTGGAGATCTAATCCCTAACAGTAAAGAGCTGAATAACTCAAGATCTGAATGTGTGCACAGACAATCTGGTTTGAACACTCATGACCTGGACCCTAACATTGGAGATCTGAACCTGCACACTGATTATCTAAATATGGACAATGATGATCTAGACCCAGTCAATAATGATTTAGACCAACTACTGAAGATGCACAAGGATTTGCTCTTTGAAGATTTGGACCATGGACACTGATGATCTGGACCCAGATTGCTGGTTCTGACACTAAGGTCATACACTCTAATGAGTTGGACTGGACTATTTGAACCCAAACACTGATGGGCAGGACATTGAAAATGATCATTTAAATCTGGGCACTGAGGATCTGAACCAATCATAGATGATCTGGACCCAGACAATCAAGAGCTGGACCTCAACACTAACGATCTGGACCTTAACATTCAGGATTTTGATTGATTGATTGATTGGTGATGTGGACCTAATAATGATATGGACCAAATATTGAAGATACACATTTGTGATCTGATCTTTGAAGAGTTGGACCTGGGCAGGACCTTAAAAGTGATAATCTAGATCTGGGCACTGATGATCTGGACCTTAACAATGATGATCTGGACCTTAACAATTATGATTTGGACCCTGACACTGATAAATTGATCTGATCTGGATTACAAGCTAATGACCTAGACACAAAAAAACAGAATTGGATGCCGATGCTGTGGACTTGCACACTTGAGATTTGTACTTATCCATATACTGAAGAGCAGGACAAGAACAATGAGGATGAGAGCCTGGACCCTGATGATCTGGACCCACACGTTGGTGTTCTAAGCTTGAAGTTGATGATCAGGACGCCATAAAGATCAAATTCAGCTCTGATTTGTTTAGTACTTAAAACAAGTAAATAAACGTGAAAAGGTAAATCAGGGGGGCAGGACAGAGCGGAGAGAGATTGGGTTTCAGCAGTTTAAATGAGTTTGGAACAATCCTCCATCTTAAAACTGTGCTTACCTTTATCTATAGTTGAAAGAAATAGGCTCAATCCATTTATGTAATTTCTGGTAGTTAGCATTTAATTATATAATGAAGACAAGAACTACAAATGAGCTCTTAAATTCATCACACTCTGCTTTAAAAAGTCTGTCTTTGTCAAATCATTTCGGGTCTTTATGCTTCTAGCAACAACACACATTTCCCTGTTTTGTAACTCTGGCCTTTCATCAGAGAGTTCTTCCTCTTCACCGTCTAGAAATCAGATCATATTCCATTTTCTTTCGCAGCAGAAGTAAATGTGTCAAATAAATGGCTACAGTGGGAGCTGATCGGAGAAGAACTGGGACATTTCAGGCAGACGACACTCGCCACCCACGCCTCCCTTATCAAAACATCACAATGAAGAAAATCAAACTGACGCATAAAGCGGCTGTTGAGGAAACACGACAGGCGCACCACATCGCCGCTTTATCCTCACCGGGTTCACAGGCAGGTCTGGAAAGTCTGGAGAAGTCTGGGCAATCAGGCTGATGACTTCAAGGATTTCAAAACTTTTGGCATTCACGTGGAGTTAATATCCGTGAGTCACCATCTGTGATTCTGCAAAAAACAGATAACCGATGTTAGTATTCTAGGTGTGTGGAATATGGAATAAAAATGATTTTTTTTTAGATGGAAACCTTGAGGATTTTTGGACCTCAAAGACTCTGCAGACATTGGTGTGGCTGATGATCTGTGTTTGGCGGAGCTTGCTACAAAGTAATCTCTTCGGGTGCTTGGATTACTTCATTTGTTGTTATAAGTGATGTTACCAGGGCTGCTGGGAGAGTGCTTAGATGCTCTCTTATCAAAACAACTAAAGTACATGATGTTTTGTTTATTGTTGCATATTCTAAAATGTAAAAAACCTATTCTTATAATGGTATAGCGCTTATCAACAAAGCTTTATGCAAAATAACTGTATCCATTAACAGCAGCAAACTAGTAGTCTCAGCTCATTCTCCTTGATTAAATTTAGTGCCATTCGGGGGTTTTTTCAAGACATTTTGGCTGTGTTCAATGAATAAAGCTCAAATTTACCAGAGAATATTCATTTTTAAAGATTTTTAGACTTGTTGTCTCAGTTCCTTACATAAGCCTAAAATGACTCAGCTATAGAAAACCTGAACATTTGTTCCTAATAACAAACAATGTCAAATTTTAGCCCACATTTATCTCAGCATAAACTAATGCATGCTTTTATGTCAAGATTTCATTTTGGACTCCGAGCTTTCAACATGTTTGTCCACCATATGGCACTATTTTTTTTTTTCCATTTAAAGCATGCCGCAAAATTTCACCTTTTTTGACTGTCTTCTGCAACTCCGCCTGGGTGTAACCTTCAGGGTACACCCGGCCGGTCTCAAGCCCGGAAAAAGGAGGAGAGTTTGGCATGGGGCTAACACCCCCATCCTGTAAAAACCCAAACTGTTACAGAAACAGCAAGCACATCTTCCAACAAGGACATGGTTGGGGAAGAGTCCTCTGTTGCAGAGTCCATGAAGCGAGCTGGTGAAAGCCATCGGGAAGCCAGTGCACCGACAACTCTCCTGACGTGGGCCGAGCTGAAGGGGATCTCCCAAAATCGTGTCCGTTGGAGGGGTGTTGTTGCGGCCCTTTGTTCATTAAGGAATCAAGAGGCATAAACAAAAACTGTCTTCTGCAAGGAGACCTGCAAAAAAAAAGAAAGTGCTTCAAAATCAATGTTGCTGCCAATCGCTGACCCCTCTCATGGCCTAATAATAATAACTGAATTGTAATCTGTATTAAGGAAATTATTATTATTTTCAATAGAAAAAAACAGTACAGTCATGTTAACATACTGGCCTTTAAGGCTTAAATTCCCCCAAAATGTGATTAATATATATTTCAGGCTGAAGTAGTTTTATGCAGTTTCAGGCAGCGTGGTGGCGCAGCAGGTAGTGCATGTGCTTCACGGCAAGAAGGTCACAGAAAGACATTTCTGTGTAGAGTTTGCATGCTCTTCCTGTGCATGCGTAAGTTCACTCCAGGAAATCCTGCTTCCTCCCACAGACCAAAAACATGCTCATTAGGTTGATTGGTGACTCCAAATTGCCAAATTGAGAGTGAATGGTTATCCATCTCTCTATGTGGCCCTGCAATTGACTGGTGACCGGTTCAGGGTGTACCCTGCTTCCCACCCAATGTCAGCAGGGGTTAGGGTTAGGATTAGGCTCCAGCCCCCCCACGACCCTGAAAGAGATAAGCGGTGTAGATGATGGATGGATTGTTTTACAAGATTTGTTTGAAGTGGAAAAAAATATTTATAAATATAATTTTTACAGCAGTTTTTAGGAGGCTGATATTTTTTGTCATGAGGGACAAAAGATTTAGTTTATTAAAGGAGCTTTTAAGGGTTTGAAGGTGCAGCTGCTGGGAGCCCTTTCAACCACTTTCAACAACCCATCTTTAAAAATACTGAACTATCACTTTTAAGACTGTGGTAGTTACTCATGTCAGTCCGTTGTAGTCAGTTTGAATCACTTTTAAGTTGTAATAAAATGTGCAATGTACATCAAAAATTCCCATAAGAGGTTGTCGCTGCTGTGCTGTTCATAGTCAACTCAACAGCCAACCATTTTTTAGAGGCTGGACATACAGTATGCATATTTTTATTTATGGCCCCTGTACAGTGACACTTTGCTTAGTCATATTTCTTTGTAAAATGGACAACAAAACAAGAGCTGCCTTTCTATGATTATTTTCCATAACACTGCCTTGAACTTATTTTTTAAGATCTTTACAAACAAAAGTGCTGATGAAGAAACAGTCATCACCTCAAACTGACAACAGATGGGCTTCCCACATCAAACTTTGTTAACTGATCACGATTTTGTCATTAAACACTCACCATTTCCAACGAGAGCTACTGTTCAAACATAAAAATGCAGAACAATCTGGTTTACACTTTTCTGAGACTATCATAAAACAGCTTTGATTCTGACCAACATTTAATTTTTGGCTATTAGCTGCTTTAACTCTGAAAAGACCCCAAGGCGGCATGCTGAACTGCCTACCTGCCAGCTTGGAAAAACAAGGCAGTCATTTAAACAAATTGCTCCCAATGACCAGCGGGGCATAGTGAATAATGTCAGCAAAGACAAGTAAATTATAATCCTGAACATCCCTTATGTAGACCTCTCATAAGACTCAGCTCTGAATCTATAAATCAGCGTTAGGTATTTAAAATCTGAGCAGCTGCAGTTTCTTTTCATTCTTTAAAAATAGAGGTTTTATGATTTTCTTTTTCTCCACACAGCCTCAAGCTCCTCTTTCTGTTAACTTTGCTAACCTCTTAAATCCCTCTCTGAGTGTTTCAAAGCCGAACAGCTTCTCTTAAACTTGTCTTTTTCCTTCTTTTGTCGAAAAGGCTGCAGCGGATTCATCCTGAGATCAGTCGGGGCTCACAGCCTGCAGTCGGGTTCTTCTGGTCAGTGTGTTTCATAAGATGAGCAGGTGTTCTGAGGTTTTCTGTCTTTGCTCTTAAGACTGACTCTGATCTTCTGCTTTAACGCCTGATCAAACAAAACAGATCACAGAGCAGATCCTTTGCTGCTTCACAATTCAGTGGTTGATTATAAAAGGTAGTGACAGGCAGACCCCTCAGGTTCAGCTGAATGTACAGATTCAGACATGTTGCTCAGGTCTGGAAAACCCCTCTGTGCTTATTGATGTTTATTTCATTATCAAAAAAAATGTGACAACTGCTGCGTGGCAGTTTTATGCCTCTGACAGTGGAAGTAAAGAGGTTGGTCAAGAGGGGAGACTGTGGTGGTTTTTGTGGTAATGTGATTGGTTGATATCTTCTTTCTTATTTTCACTCGAGTGAAAATGTGTCAACCAGGTGACTTCCAGATCAGAGGCAAAACTATCGCAACTGACTTCAATGCAAAATGGTTTCAGCTCCCCTCTAAACCCTTCTAGTCTAAACTCTTCATATCTAAAGTTGTTCATCCCCCTTCTTTAGGATTCTCATACTTTGTATCCATATCTCAATCTCACTTTCCAAAAACCATGTTCCTAGCTGCGGGTGTGAGACAAGAATTGACATGATCAAGTTCCCTCCTCATCACTAAAGTCCAGCACAATGCCTTTAATACTGCTGATGCTGCACCAAGCTGTCTGTCATCTTACAAAGACTTTCATGATTGTGGCACAGAATTAGGACACTAGGGAGCCCCCTGCAGGTATCTCTGCATGGGGCCCAGTCTGATTCATTCTGTATAAATAACGTGGAGCCCCCATCACCTGCAGAGATGCATGAGGGTTGGAAGCACACTAGACCAGGGGTATGCTTTACTGTATGGATATAATAGGTGTGTGTGGACGGGTAGGTGGTGGCAACAGGAGGGGCTTATATATTTGTATAGTCTTTAAAAATGGCTACCATTGGAAAGCCTTGATAGTCACCTTTCCAACCAGGTGCAAATTGTAAGAATGGTGCATTCGTGAAATGAACAGCACAGCTAAACATGTGGGGACTGCCCAAAAAAACGCCAAAATCCCTGCAACTGGAAGCTGGTGTTCTAGTACGCAGAGAGGCAGCAATATTAGGCGTCAGCCCTGGTAAGGGTTCAACCTTAGGACCAAGTGTTTGGGCCCTCCTTGGTTTCAATATCGTGACAGAAAGTCATGACTGTACATCCATTCTCAATATAAGGTCAAATTTATGGCAAGTACTCCTGACTGAAACCAAAAAGTGCAACAGCCCTATTTGGCCTTTTTTCTCTTTTTTCTCTTTTGTCTTTGATTCATGATCATTGCTTTTTCAGCTTCAGTAAATGGACTTGAGCTCATGTAGCACTTTTTTAAACTTTGACTACTCAAAGCAGCTACACCGCAGGTCACTTCTACCCATTCACACCCATTCACTCTCACAGTCACAGGTTCACGTTAAAAGACACTAAAATGAGACAAATCTGAAGCTTTATTGTCTAAAGTAAAACACTGAATTCAAACTTGCCGCAGTAAACACTGACATGTGTCCATGTTTGTTTCTGATGTGGATATGAGACGAGTGTTCACATGTGTGTTCGTGTGTGGGTGGGTGTGAGAGCTGGGTGTCACTCTGTTGTGGTTATAACAATGGGTCATATATTCAGGAGACGCCCCCTCAGGCCTCGCTCGCTGGCACACTTGTTACTCACCCACACAATTTATTCTACGTGCTTACACACCCTGCCATGCATGCACACATCCACATGAACGCACACACACACACACACGCCCACACACCCACACACACACACCAGCTGACCTCAGAGACAGAGAGTTCAGACTGCAGATGTCTGTTTTGTATGAGTTCTGTGTGTGTTTGTGTGTGTGTTTGTAACCTCCTGACCCTTGCACACACACACTTTTGCCTCCTCTAACCCCAACTAACCTCACCGACACACAAAAGCAGACCAGCCTAAAGGGCTGCAGGACCTGATGTGTGTTTTTCCTGCTCCTGTCTGGATAGAAACAAAGACTGAATCAAAGTTTTCTTTCTTTTGTTTTGATTTTGATGAGTTTGAGCTCATTTGAGATCTAATATCTACAAAATCTGAAGATCTAATACCCCATTGTTTAATTCAAATTACAAACCTTAAATCCAGTGAGGATGAGATGTGGAAATATAGATTAAAAAAATATAATGATTTACAATCCTTTTTTTACCCGTATCTTACTGAATAAATGACTAGATATTTAATGTTCAAGCTAATAAACTTTATTGTTCTTTTGCAAATATTCACTCATTTTGCATTTGATGCCTGTAACATGTTCCAAAAAAGCTGGGACAGAGGCAACAATAGACTGGGGAAGTTGAGAAATGCTCAAAAACACCTGTCTGGAACATTTCACAGGTGAACAGGTTATATGGAAACAGGTGAGTGTCATAGTAAAAGAAGAATCCCCAAAAGGCTCAGTTGTTCACAAGCAAGGATGAGGAAAGGTTCACCACTTTGCGAACAACTGCGTGAGCAAATAAACTAACATAATAAAGGCAATGTTTCTCTACAGTCCATAATATCATCAAAAGATTCCAACACTGGATGACTGTGACCTTTGATCCCTCAGGTGGCACTGCAACCAACATCATTCTGTAAAGAATATTACCACGTTGACTCAGAAACACTTCTAAAAACATTTTCAGATAACACAGTCTGTCACTACATCTAAAAGTGCAAGTTTAAACTGTACCACGCAAAGCAAAGGACATATATCAACAACACCCACAAACACCGTCAGCTTCTCTGGACCTGAGCTCATCTGAGCAGTGTTCATTTTGACAGCACTTTTTTATTTAGGTTAGTTTTAGTCTTTTGCCTGAAATATCTCTTAGTTTTGGTCATAATTTAGTCATCTGAATTGTTTTAATTTTAGTCTAGTTTTGGTTCATGAAATTTCACAACAATTTTAGTCGACAAAATCTACTGTAAATTTAGTCGACTAAAATATGAAGTGTAAAGGGTAAGGCAATTTTTATGTTTCCTTGAATTTCTGAAGTCATGTTTTACTTTTGGATCTCGCCACCACAAAGCTAAGGCAGCTGTGACTGGATGTCCCTCTTAAGTCATCCAACCTTTCCAAACAACCAAAGTAGCTGCGATTAGACATATTCCTAACTTGTCCCTACTTTCTACATGAAAAATGAGGTCCGATTGGATTAAGTCTCTGTCCAGCATTTTAGTCTAGTTTTAATCTGTTGATGAAAATGTCAGTTAATTTAGTTTTACTTTTAGTCCATATGCACTTGTTTTGTATTAGTTATAGTCTAGTTTTTGTCAGGGGAAAAAAGGTTGTTTACGAAAACTATGACGAAAATAATTAGTCGACAAAATTAACACTGCATCAGAGATGGACTGACGCAAAGTCTGCTGTGGTCTGACAAGTCTACATTTCAAATTGTTTTTGGAAATTGTGGATGTTGTGTCCTCAGAGCTGAAGAGGAAAAGGACCATCAGATTGTTATCGCTGCAAAGTTCAATAGCTAACATTTGGGGGTGTGTAATTGCCCATGGCATGGGTAACTTGCCCATCAGTGTATGTACCTTTGAGCAATTAAGTAGATTTTGGAGCAAGCATGCCGTCATCCAAGGGATGTTTTTATGAGGCCTAAAATGCAATGATGGAGGCACTCATTGTTATTTGCAAAAAAAACAATGGAGTTTATCAGAACAATAAAATATCTCGTCTTTGTAGATTATTCTATTGTGTAAGGGTCACCAAGCCTCATAATTATTCTTTTCTTGAATTGAACTCATCTTTTTTAAAATTCTTGAATTGAACAAATCATCTTTGACTAAAATGAATTGATCTTTGACGTCTAAGGACAAGGTCACTTACTTGTGCAGGTTGCTTGTGTTTGAGAGATCTCAGAGATGCTTTGAGCTTTTTTCTTCCAAACTTCACACAAATGTTAACTCTGACTCAGGGATGAGACTAATAAATTAGACTAATACATTTCAAGGGACTAGGACACATTTCCTTAGTGGTCATCATCATCTAAAGCTTGTGAAGGTGATGTCTAAAGAATCCTTTGAGAGATCTCTTATGAAGGCATAAAACCTAAAGTGTATTTCTTTTTTGTTCTATGTTTAAGAGTCACTACATCTAACAAAATTTGATTTGACACCATATATGCTCAGTGTCTGTTGGAGATTATAGCTCAGTGCTGCCTGAGTGTCAAAAGAAATTTGCTCCATAACATTATTGTTTTAATTATTTCACTATTATTCAAGGGAGAGGAGGGGAAACACTTGCGTGGATATTTTCCTTATCTCCGTTTTAACTTTAAGTAGGTCATCTTTGCAAAGGAGAATCTTTGATCTGGTTGCATATTCTTAAAGATCTATTTATGTTTGTATACTCTTTTTATGAAATCTCTTTCAGGCATAAAGTAAAAACTCTATTCTTCTATTAAATCTGTAAAACTGAAAGTATTTCTCTGAATATATTTTAGGCTCTCAAAATTGTATTCCCAGGTTATAAGATGGGCTCTTTACCTTCTGCACACACGCATGCATGAATACATAAGAGCCACAGGACATACATGTATGATTGCTTCTATACGTCCTTTCAGTCTCATTATTCTCAGTATATGTCTCATTCTGACGCTCACACATGTGAAGAGGTGCTCAGCTCACACTGAAGAGCACTCATAAATACTACATCAAAATATCCACGTACACGCGCTGCCTATAAATATGCAGACCATCACTGCGGGGAATACACAGGGTCACAGCACAAGTGAGGGCGTTAGATATGAGTGCGTGTGTGTGTGAGTTTCTGAAGTGATGTAATCATGTTTGAACTTTGAACTTTAATCTTGTGGGATCACCACGAGGCAAACAATCTCCACCACTACAAACTGAGCAATCATCGTACACGCTGTGGTTCACAATTATTAAGGAAGGAGTTTTCTGTGTGTAATAGTTTTAACATTTCTGAAGGCAGTCGCTGAATACTAATTCTAATCATTGTGAGGTCGGGCAGTTTTCCACATTTTCACTAATAACTCAGTAGATTCTCCATGGATTTTGATGACAATTTCAGAGAATGTTGTTTATGAAACAAGATAGAAGTGATTTGATTTTGGTGGTGATTCAAATCTAGATGTGGATCCAGGACTTTTTTAAAGGATTTGTAAACAATGCGAAATAGAGTAGTTTGTCATATTTTCACTTATAACGTAACACATTTTCAGCAGATTTTGATGAGATTTTCAGGGAATGTTAATCATGGCCCACAGGAGAAGTGATAACATTTTGGTGGTGATCTGAATCCAGATGTGGATCCAGGATTCTTTTTTAAGGATTTGTAAACATTGCAAGATTCAAAGTTTTCACCAACAAGTCAATAAGTTCTCCACAGATTTTTATGACAGTTCCAGAGAATGTTGGTTATGAAACAAAATAGATGTGACTTGATTTTTGTGGTGATCCGAATCTGGATGTGGATCCAGGAATGTTTTTCAAGGATTTGTAAACAATGTGAGATGGGGAAATTTTTTCCACATTTTCATTTATAGCTCAGTAAGTTTTCAACAGATTTTGAGGACATGTTCAGGGAATGTTGATCATGGCACACAGGAGATGTGATTACATTTTGGTGGGGATCTGAATTCAGATGTGGATCCAGGAGTTTTAAAGGTAAATTTAAATGTTGCAAGATCAGGAAGTTTTTCAAGTTTTCACTCATGACTAAATAAATTCTCAACAGATTTTGAGGACATTTTCAGAGAATGTTTGTCATGGAACAAGGGAGAGTTGACTTGATTTTGGTTGTGATCCGAATCTAGATGTGGATCCTGGATTTTTTTAAACAATGTAAACAATGGGAGATAGGGTAGTTTTCCACATTTTCACTTATAACTCAGTAAAGTTGTAACAAATTTTAATGACATTTTCAGGGAATGTTGATCATGGCACAAAGGGGAGTTTACTTGATTTTGGTTGTGATCCGAGCCTGGATGTGGATCCAATAACTTTTCAAAGATTTGTAAATATTACAAGATAGGGCAATTATTCACTCAGTAAGTTCTCAATGGATTTTCATTATATTTTGAGAGAATGTTGGTCATAACACAAGGGAGAGTTGACTTGATGTTGGTTGCGATCTGAATCTGGATGTGGATTAAGGAATGCTTTTTAAGGATTTGCAAACAATGCAAGATCAGGAAGTTTTCCACATTTTCACTTAACTCAGTAAGTTTTCAACAGATTTTGAGGACATGTTCAGGGAATGTTGGTCATGGCACACAGGAGAAATGATTACATCTAAATCCAGATGTAGATCCAGGATTTTTTTAAGGATTTGTACACATTGCAAGA
This sequence comes from Cetoscarus ocellatus, assembly GCA_037902135.1. Lineage (NCBI taxonomy): Eukaryota > Metazoa > Chordata > Actinopteri > Labriformes > Labridae > Cetoscarus > Cetoscarus ocellatus. Next base: position 198,157 of record JBAMNC010001361.1, on the reverse strand, counting down.
TCAGAACTTTTTACATTTTGAATTATAACTCAATAAGTTCTCAGTGGATTTTGATGACATTTTTGTCATGGAACAAGGAAAAAGTAATTAAATTTTGTTGGTGATTAAAGCATGGATGCAGATCCAGGAATTTTTAAAGGATTTGTTAACGTTGCAAGATAGGGCAGTTTTCCACATTTTCACTTATGACTCAATAAGTTCTCAATGGATATTGATGATATTTCCAGTGATTGTTGATCAAGGCACAAGGGAGAATTGATTTAATTTCATTGTGATCCAAATCCAGATCCAAGAACTTTTTCAAAGATTTGTTAGCAGTGTGGGATTTTCCACATTTTTGACTCACTTTACAGTGTTGGAAATGCCTGGGCGGTGGTTTGTGCTCCCTCTAATTATAAATGTTACAACACAAAGAGTCCAGTCATACGTTCAAAGTGATTTCACGGGCAGTGCAGATTTCTGTCCTATTTCAAAATGGCACGAGTGGTAAAGATGGTCTGCTCCTAATCTGAGGACACAGAAAATGGCTGCACATAAAACCAGGACAATGACTGTTAATGCTGTTACATAGGGTAATTCTAGACTGTAAATAATTTTCACATGACAAAGACTAAAATTTTGATGAAAAGGTGCCCATTACTGGCAAGGCTCTCATTTTTTCATTATTGCTTGGGATTGCCATGTCACTAAAGGGGATCATGTCACCAGACTGTACTTAGAATTAATATACAGTGGTAGGTTTTTGAGAGTCTGACCGCTTGTCCCTCGATATTTACACCATCTAAACATTATTATACTTTATTTTACTTGTTGTAAAGATGGTCAATATGCTGTGTGTCAGTTTCATAAGTACTAGTTTGAGGACATTTAATAAATTTTTCCTCATCTTGAAAGAAAAATGTGCTGGCTTGTGGGTCTACTGTATCTCATCATGTTATTAAACGCTGCAATATCTGCTAAAGCGAAGCAAAGTTGGATATGTAAGACATTTTTCTTTTTTATAAATATCTCACAATAAAAGTCTTCAGGTCTTAATTAGTCAGAGGGCTTTTAAGATAGAAAAGCCTCACATACAAAGACATTTACAGCAGAAGCAGCAACTTAACACAACAGTCTGGATTTAGGTGAGGGGAGGATTAGAAAGACTGTAGAACGATTGTCACTGACCCTGGTAAGTGCTGAAACTCATAGAGAACTTGTGGTGTGTGAATCCATCTCTCTCTGGTCTACTGAACTTTACACACAAAGACTGATACAGGCATCTTTTTCTGCTCTCATGATGTTGTGAGATTAACAGAGTGAAATATAACTTTAATCTGTGCATCAACATATTACAAGCAGTGTTCTGTGTGTGTGTGTGTTTTGTTTAACAATGAAATTAAATGATCTAACTGTAGTTCAGACCAATACTAACACTTTTTGGGCCTTCAAATATGACAAGTTAGCTCTGGCACCTTGATTATATTCATAAATATGGCCAGGAATAAACCTCAGAGCTGAAACTCAGAATACAATTAAGAATGGATCCCTCAAACTTTTTCTCTTTCTTGGGACCTGAAATTGGTTTAACATTGGGATTATTCAGACTTCATTACCCTGTTTCTACCCTACATCACATATTCCAACACACTCTGTGACCAACCAGTAACTGTTGTGGGTGATTACACGGCCGAGTATCAAACCCGCGGAGGGTCTGCCTTTGTTAGCCATCAGTCCTCTGGGGGTTAATGACCCAGAATCTGTCATCTTCTGATCCTCGTGGAGATGAAAAGAGACATTGTTTACATACATCTGCCTTCAAAGAGGAAGGCGCCTAAATTAGAAGCAGCAAGTCAAACAGTATGCAGATGAGGCAGCTGAATGGGCTGAATAGACGGCTCCCGACTGGAGGCACGCACGCCTTCACTCCCCCTCGCCAGTCGTGTCCTGTGGGTGAGGATGGAGCCGGGGGGAGGCAGAGGCAGGTGCTGTGCCCCCCTCCTGCAGCTTCTCAATTGTGGTTCTTCTTAAAAAGGACAGCTGTTGGGGCTCGCACCCCCGGCTATAGTGAGTTCAGGCTGTCGTGTGTGCTGGCATGTGTGTGTCTGGAGTGAGTTTGATGGAGTTCATGTTTGATCCCCACAAGCTGTTCAGAAACTGAGGTGCTGTCATTTCCCTCTCAGCTGTTTAGTAACTTAAATGGATAATTCACCTGGATGTTTGCCCATTTTCAACATTTAACTTGAATTTCCCACCTGTTTGCTCCGTGTTTAGATGGACAAACAGAGTAAAAACAGTTGAAATACAAGTTTCACCTTTTCCATTTACGCATAGAAAAGGTAAAATATACGATAGTAAGTCATCCATCCATCCATCCAGTGGCGGATTTAGGATTTTTCTAAGTAAGGGGCCATCAAGGGGCCACATTCCTCACAGAGAGGCCAAGTGTTTGTCCAACATGCATGCAGTCAAATTTATGATAAATCAAGCCCGGTCACACCTTTTCCAAACACTTTAATTCAAAAAGTGTAGACAGTAAAACCCATTTTCACACATGTGAAGATGTGAGCAACTTAAAAGGAAATAAAATAGTATTCAAAACCATGTTTCACAATTTTGTTTTCAAAAACATGCACTTTTTAGCTTACATTTGTGTTCATTCAAATGATCGTCTTGTTCTGTCAGCTGTATGGACTGTGGACCTGCCTATTTGGCGCACTACTGCCACCAACGGTTGGTTGGACAATCTGATCGTCATTCTCTAGCAAAACAACAGATAAGTGACAGGACAGGAGAACTTCAGGGGGTCAATTGGATTTCAGATGTGGCCAGTGCCCCTGTGGCCCACCCCTAGAACCGCCACTCCATCCATCCATCCATTATCTATACAGCTTATCACTTTCAGGGTCACAGGCAGTGTTGCCAGATTTTTTTTTTACTGAATTAAGCGACCAGGTGGATTAAAAAAAATGCCCCAAACAAGTGACCTCCAGCTATTTTTTCTAATGTGATATGCTACTCTTTTATTTTTTATTTTTTTGAAGGGAAATCTGCATAAAGTGTGTTTTGATTATCATCTACATTACATTTCAATTTCACAGTGACACTTTTCTTATTTGGCTCTAAATTAACTTTTGAATTAATTCAACATCCTTTTGTTTGAAGATGGAACCTCATTTTGTACATACGAAGTCTATCAGTCTGTCTAACCTTGACTTTTGTAAGCAAACAGACATAGTCAGGCTTTTATCTAAGTTTTATGTTGATCCTCTACAGCTTTGTTATGGTGAGAACAATAATATCTACATTAGAAATACATTTTATTTTGGCTATTAGGATTTCTTTTTGGTTTGAAGCATCATTTTTGCCCTCTTTTCACAGTAAAATTTACATTTGTGTTTGGAGGTGGACAAAATTGTTTGTACAACTTCTGCACTTAGTTTTTAGTAGATTGTGCGTCAGATTCCTCCTGGGTTTGAGCGCACAATGAGCCCAAATGGTCAACTGCACTTTTGGAGCAAGCCCACAAAAATGCAACCTGCCACTGCCAATATTCATCAGCAACATTGCTTATAATAAGCAAACCTGGCAACTATGGTCACTGGGGGCTGGAGCCTATCCGAGCTGACATTAGGTGAGAGGCAGGATGCACCTTACTTAAGTTTATGCACATATACCTCACTTTACATTTTAATTACTCACTAGCTCGTGCACATAAACATCTGTGCACTTTTAAGTGATTTTTGGTTATGCCATCTTTCCTAATAATTGACTTGCTATTAGGGTTAGCACGGTGACGCAGCGGGTAGTGCACATGCCTTAAATTAAGGAGGTTTCTGGTTTGATCCCAATGTCGGTCACGACATTTCTGTGTGAAGTTTGTATGTTCTCCCTGTGCATGCATAGGTTCTCTATGGGCACTCCAGCTTCCTTTCAAAGACCAAAAAACATGCTCATTAGGTTGATTAGTGACTCTAAATTGCTCTTAGGTATGAGTGTAACATGAATGGTTGTCTGTCTTTCTGATCAGCTGGCCACCAGTCCAGAGTATACCCTGCCACCTGCCCAATGATGACTGGGATCCTCCAGCCCCTTGCGACCTGAAAGAGATAAGCAGGATAGAAAATGGATGGTTGGATTCTGATATTGACAGGAAGCAGTGCAAGGACATGAGAATAGGTGTAACACGTGACCTTTTAGGTAATCTTTTCAACAGCTTAGTAGCAGCATTTTGGACCACTTGTAAGTTGTTTAATGATGCATCAGTTCATTGATGACCCCAAACTGTACTTAGGAGTGAGCCTGAACAGGAATGGTTGTCGGTTTCTGTGTCAGCCATGTCATGACTGGTCACCGGTCCAACGTGTACCCCACTTCCTGTACAGTGACAGCTGGGATGGGTCCAGCTTCCACCTTCACACCCAACCCAAAGAGGATAAGGGATAAAGATAATAGATGGATGGATCATACTTTCTCTTAACCTTCATGATTTAAATGCATCTCTTTCACTTTCCAACAGTTTTGGCACTGTAGGTGCAGTTTATATTTAATTTATTTTTTCTTCTGGAACATTTCCTGTAAAGAAGCAAAAGACCAAATTGAACACTTAATTGTTCACCATTGAAAACGTAAAAAAAAGAAAAATCCCTTTAGCTGCTGCTTTGAAAATGAAAACAATGCAAAAACAATGACTTTTATGGAGGGATGTTTCAATAGCAACGACTAGATACATTCAAATAGAGGCTTTGTTCTCCATTATAAAACTTTATCAGTGGTAGGTCATACTGATGATTAAACTTGTCTGTTTTAAGTAATAAAGGAGCAAGAAATTTGGCAAATAGCTAAAATATTAAGAAAGCATTTCATAGAAGGAAGCATAAATCAAAATCCAGAATTATAAATCTAAAAGTTCTCTCAAACATAGAAGAATTCCCAGAGATGTAGAGCATACAATCCAACATTCCCACCGAAATGAAGCTGTTATTCCATCAGCTGCCCATTCTGATTTAGGACAAACAATGAATTCTTACCCGGGCTATGTGTTTTTCTACCCTGAGCTGATTAAATTAATGGGGGAGGACGGGCGACGAGGGTGGATGCCAGCATGTGGGAGGCTAAACAGGACAAACACAAAAGAATTCCTGGTGCCATTCCTCTGATGCCGATGTGGTCATTGGGACGAACTGGAGTGGGGAGCGATGGCATCTGTGCTCTGAGAGGAGACAAAAGGACAGACTGTCGGCCCACCGGGGGCTCATCTGAACCCTGGACACGCTTTTTAGCCTAAAGCTTTTTAGAGAGGAGCAGGGAGATGAAAAAGGTAAAAAGAGGAGGACAAAGGAGACAGAAGAGGGAATAATGAGGGTTTGGGGGGCTGTAAAGGAAGAGAAGGAGCCAATGACTGTGTAAGCATCACTAATCAATAGTTTGTATTTATTCAGAAAAGAACCAAATAGAAATGTTATTTGAAAAGGGATTCCCTGTTGTGACAAACCAATAGATAACAATCGAGGCACCTCTATGGAGCCTTTTAACCTCTTTTATGACAGATTTGTCCGATGGCACACCATTCATACAAAACGCAATTCAGTTCACCCAAAATGACCTTCTATTCGTCTATGAATGAGACAAAGAGCATGTCAGTTATCTTTAACATTCCATCCAAATAAACAGCCTATTATTTGTGGATTACAAGCCTTAATTTTTTTAATACACATTCACTGGCCACTTCACAATGCAAACAACTAGTAAATGGTGCAAAAAAGAGGAAATATCCAGTGAAGAGCAGTGCTTGGGGCAAAAATACCCTGTTGATGCCAGAGGTCAGAGGAGAGTGGATAAAGTGGTTCGAGATCATAGATAGCTTTGGTAAGAGGGTTTAGAGAAATGATCATCTGTATGAAATAAATTTCAGGCAAAATCACCATGGCCTTTAGCATTTAATCTCCAAGCAATCTCAAAGCAATCTTCAGATGTTACATTCACAATCAAGGGATGAACATGGGGTCCCCTGACCTTGGCCTTGGTCCCATGCCTCCAAGATTGGTCACTTTATCACTGAGTCAAAGGAGAGCAAAGTTTGAGAGAATTCCCCTAGCATTACTGTGATATGGCATCCAGAAGCATGGGGTGAACCTGAGGCCCAGTGACCTTGACCTTAGACCTTATGATCTCTAAAACAGAATGATTTGGAACCCCTCACACCAAACCATTTGCTCCCACTGAAAGGGAAACTAGCTTTGCCCCCTGGACTCTTTGAACTGTCAAATATGTATGTGAAATGTCACTGAACACAAGTTCAGTACATTTCAGATCTGTTTTGGAAGAGATGGGTCAGAGAGTACCTCCGACTGTTGCAAGAGAGACAGAAGTGGAACCAGAGGAAGAGGAGTCTTGTTGTTGGCGATGTCATGGTCATCGTGGATGGCTTAGCTCTGCGTGGTTCCTGGCCTCTTGGCAAAGTATTGGAGTTTTTTTCAGACAATGGGAGTCTAGCTGGTGCATTCTGTTAAACTACAGACCAAAGCCAGGACTATTGAAAGACCTGTGACGAAACTTTGTTTAATGCATGGAGTATAGACAAAGGTGGATAATGTGATGTGCATGTATGGTTATTGAAGTTTTGCATTTGGCTCCTTTTGTAATGTGTGTATTTGAATTATTATGTCTTTTTGCCAGTACCAATTAGGGGCTGGTGTGTAGGAGCCAATGAAAGCTATTTGTCCGGGCAGGTGTTCCACCCGGAAGTAAAAACAGTTTTTGACCAATGAAGAAGCCGGTATGGTGAATGCTTTGTTCATGCTGGAGGGATGCTGGGTTATAAGTTTATATCAGTCTAAAGAAACTTTGGAGCAATAAATGCACAGATTATAGCAATACACACTATTGTCTCAGACACTCTTCATTAGATGTGGTAAAGTTTTTCAGTGCTTCAATTAGTTAAACCTTGGTGAAGCACCTCAGGGGCTTCGAGCATTGGCTTAGCCTCTATAACCCTCATAACTATTGTAACAATCTTGAATAGATCTTATGTAAAGTTTGAAGAAATTTGTGAGAAGCATATCTGAGATATGGCATTCACAAGCAGAAGGGGGGCTCTCCCTTGGCACTCCAGCTTCCTCCCACAGACCAAACAGTGAACGGTTGTCCATCTTTCTATGTGGCCCTGCAATTGGCTGGCGACCAGTTCAGGGTGTACCCTACCCCTTGCCCAATGACAGCTGGAATAGGCTCCAGCCCCGAGTGACCCCAAAAGAGATAAGCAATACAGATTATGGATGGATGGAAGCTGCTTTGTGCCACTGGAGAAACTCATCTAAAGATGGTCCAGTAGGTTTCAGTAATTGCTGGTCACATTGTCAACTTCTCTGGCCTAACAGGAAGTTCGCTCAGTTGTTCTGCACTACACAGTCAGCATAAGAGCATTAGACGCTTATGCTCATACAATCCTCTTTCTGTTATGTTGGCAGTTACAGAAGCTGTAAATAAAGCACCTTCTCTTATGGAGCTGCATTGTCATGATTCAATATGCATAACATAGGCCTTTGTGAAAAGCTTGAAGAAAAATCCTTGAAGATTACTGAGGCCTGCTTACCTTATGCCAAGAACAAAATAACACCACTTCATTACTGAATCAGACATTTAGGCACAGTTTGAAGGAAAAGCCTCAAAACATACTTTAGACACATTTACAAGTCAGGGATCAAATGAGACCCTTGACCCCAAAACATTATCACCTGATTTTTAAATCATTGTGTACAAAATTTATCCCTCAGAGCAATATTTATACAGCTTGTTCATAAGATGGGTGACCCACAAATATAATGACTGGCTTTTACAGGTATTGTAAAGTGTATTTTCTAAGATGGCAGTAAATAAATATCAACATGTCTATTATTAAATGATTAATAGGTGACCAAACATGTCTTGTTCCCTGAATGACAGTAATAACAAAGGATAATACCTGCACATTGGGTAATGCAGTATGTATTGTATCATAATAAAAGAAAATGGATTCAGGATTGATCCAGAGAGTGTGGGAGGTCGACCACGAGGGCGGTTTATATGTTTTTACTCTGTATGAAGAAATACAATTTGAGATGAAAACAGGCCCCAACCTTGCACCTCCTCCTGTTCAATCAATACAAACAATAAATGTTAAAGGCGTAAATCATATTACAGTGCAGGTGCAGCTCCCCATGCGTCCCTCGCCCCCCACCTTCCTCCCTCACCCCCCGTTGACGCACACACTCCCATGCGATTTGCCTTCTGGGTCACCGCTACAAGGCGGGTCACCAGAAATTGATTCGCTCCGTTCGGCTGCCGCATTAATCACCCATTCATCGCCTCACATGGTGAGGGCTGACGTCTGGAGAAAATCAATTCATCAAAAAAAGGAGCCTCCGTTCTGCGACACAGGCTCCTTAGTTTGCAGTCGTGTTGTCTGGCTGCGTGTTTTTAAAGCCATTGTTGGACTATGAGCTCACTTACATGTTAACCATCGGGCTGTGACAGACAATGATGAGGAGTGAAGGCTGGTTGTAGTTCTGTGGCCGGGAGGCGGATGTTGTTTTGACAGATGAAGGCAGCATTGAAATCCTGAAACCGACAGCATTTATCAAAGCTCCAAACAAAGTGATGCTGCACAGCCAGGAAATCTTATGTTGTGATTAAATGATATAAACAAAATGAATATTTCCTATAAATATGTCATCATATATTCATGCTGGGATGCATGTTTATACTGAAGTGATTTAGTCTGTGGTCTGCACAAAGCAGACTTTGTCACAGCTGTTAATGTAATAGAGTCTTATTAAAGTAATGAAGCATGAAGGTAATGCCAATTGACACCTAATACTGACTTAATTAAATCAATGTAATAATTTCCCCAATGGTGGATCATCATTATGCCTTTAAAGCCTTCATTCTTGAGCTGCTGTCTCACAATAAACACTCAGTGTCAGAGTGTGATAGTAAACCTTCTGTGAGGATTATTGAACTGTAAATAAAACAGACTAAAGATTTTCAGATTTGTCAATTCAACCTTCAGATACAGAAAAATAACATCTGTAAAACAACAGAACCGAGGCCCAAATGTGGCATGCAGCAGGCACTGGGTATTTGTCACAGGCCAGTCCTTCAAGTGGCATGTCCCTTCTTCGAGTTGTGTTTGCCACCTTGCTTGGTGGCATGCCAATTAAAAACCTGACATGGGAGTACATGATGGTAGTGGAGGAAATTGTAGGTTGACCACATTCTGAAAACCCAAAAAGAGGACACCCTAATCAGCCTCTTGGAGCTACTACAAAGTTAGGTGGCGATGTGGTTTTCAAAGTCTCCAGAACCTTTATATGCAACTGACACATTTGCCTTTTTTGTCAGTAAATGTTTCAAAAAATGCCCTATGAGTAAATTATTTTGCACCTTTTTTGAAGGGAAAGCTAAATCAAAACATTCTAGCAAGTGTTTGTCATCACATGACTGTAATAAAGCTGGGCGTAAATATCCACTGTATCTGTATTACTGTAGTATCTGTATTATTGCTATCCCTCCAATAATTGAAAAATTGCTATCTATAAAATCTATAAAACACGAATTATGATGAAAAAGACCATCAATGTCAAAAAGGATGAACTTCGGCGGACATTTGGTGAAATTACAGCAAAACACGGTGAAAATACTGCAAAAGACGTTGAAACAAGGTAAAAGAACATCAAGAAAACATTCCAAAATTATACTAATGCTATTATTTACAATATTATTACATTATTTACTCAGGAAATAATGATGAACCACTGATAAATCACTCACAAGTTTCGTTCTGAATTCTCTTACTCTGCTCCAGCTTTTACTGTAATGTACCTTATATCAGTAGAAGGTTCCGCCTCTCAGCTTTAAGAGTCTGTTGGAATTATTTTGATAAAGTGGTTACTCAAGGAGTTAGAGTAGTTTGAATCATGCATGTCTTTTTCTGTCACCAGTCACAGCTTTGTGATATAAGGGATATTAATGGTTTGTAGAACAAGCCGAGCAAAACCCAGATATTTTAGGGAATTTTATAAAATCCCCCTGGACATAATTTTAAGACCAAAAAGGAGGACATTTACGGGCAAAAGAGGACATATGGTTACCCTAGGAAATTGTGCTAGTAAATATGTTTTTTCCCATACACATAGTCTAGACCAATGAAGCCAATGAAAATCCAAATAAACAAATAACTAAGAAAACCAATGAAGTTACTAAAGTTATTTAAAGGGCAAAATCAAGATTTTTTTAAGTACAGCAAACATGTGAAAACCAATTTTTCCATTAAAGGGATATTTCAGTATTGAAATTGTGCTGTATCAGGTACTTGACAATAACCAGTGAAGTGGCTGAAAGGGCTCCCAGCAGCTCTGTTCCTTTAAGGAAAATGAGCATAGTCTACTGGTAATGTTCGCTGCTGTTGGCATGTAGTTATTTTTTTGTAATTGTGTGAGTTTTATGCTATGTTGGGTTGAATGCACTGTTTGTTAAAAAAAATTTCAGGGGTGCTTTCCATCCACCGTCATTATTACTTGAGTCAGATTCACACATAATTGGTTCAGTATTAGTTCTCTCTGCTGTTATGTCTTCCTGAGTCCATAGAGTGAAACAACACAATCAATAGTGGGTACACCCAACAGGTACAGGGTGTTACTGTCATGATTCTGTTTTTCTGTGTTTAGTTAAGTTACCCATATTGTGTTCATGTTTTGTGTCTTATCTTGTGCTTCCTGTTTACTTTGAAAATTCACCTGTCCTTCCTTGTCTCTGTAAGTTTTGCTTCCTGTCTGGCTTTGTTACACATGGTCCCTGATTGTGCTTCCCCAGCTGTGTCTAATCACCCCCAATCACCTCATGTATTTCAACCTCATGTCTTCCCCTGTCTTGTCACCAGTTCATCAGTACTTCAGTGTCGCGTTCCAGCATTCTTTCTAGTCTTGTCCACGTCTGATCTGATCCTGCCTTGTTTTTTGACCTTGCCTTTTTATCTCAACGTTTTTTGGATACCTTTGCCTTTTGACTGATCTTCTGTGTACGAAACCTGAACCAAGCTTTTGGAACAGTTTTTATGCCTCGTGTCCTGCATTTGGGTCCTTAATCTGGTTTAGTTCATGTCTCTTACCCCCTTTTGACTCCGGAGCTGCCTTAATTCCTCTGACATAAATTCAACAAGGTCCTGGAGTTATTCCCCAGACATTTAGGTCTATATTGACATGCATAGCATCACGTAGTTACTGCAGCAGGAAGCCACTGGACGTGAACTCATTGTTATGGTCAGTAAACCAGTTTCAGATGATTTGTGACATTTGTCCAAACTTCTATAGTTCAATTTTTGCGATCCCCTTCAAAAGTTTAGCCTCTGTTTCCTGTTCACAGTTGCTGCTGTAGCCAGTCTTTTTGAAGAATTGACATTGTGTGCATTCAGAAGTGGTCTGTGATGGGTTGTTATCGGAGTTATTGCTGCCAAATATCCATTGGTACAGAAACATCCAACAAAGAGATGACTTCTATATTTTTAAACATGATAATCTGCTTTTAGTCTCCTCCAATTCAAGTTACTCTATGTGGACCACCATGCATTTTTTTCTGTGACCTGAAAAATAGAACAGATTTTACTTTTTGCCGAACAAGTTCAGTCTGTGTTGATTAGGATTTAACGGGTGAGTTTGCTGTATGAGAGCGCACATTCACCTATACAGTCAACAATAGGATCCAGCAGCAGCATTTACCTCTCACCCCTTCATTAACAACCATGAAGGTGCCCTTGAGCAAGGTACTTAACCCCCTGCTGCTACCGTGCATCTGCTCAGCGGTCAACTGCACACGACTCTGACTGCACAGGGTAGATCCCAGATGAAAGTCTTTGTGTATGAATGACCCTAATCAGCAATTTTACCTCAGAAATCATTTACTGCTTCAGGCCATCATTAGGCTCATAAAATTAACATACTGCTGAACTGTAACAGACCACAGATACAGGTACAGTGATCAAAATGAATGTTTTTCTATGCTTATAGATATTTTTTCCACAGTTTGACCCATGAAAAAGCATTTATGATCCCTGTAAATCTTTTTTTTATTTGGTTATGCTTTGCTTTTTTTGCCCCTGTTTGTATGCTTTATCTTTGATTACATACAGAACCAGAATGTGTCCACTGGAGCAACCTCCCAAGCAGTACGATGAAGAAGCAACAACCTATAAAAATAAAGCCAATCAGAGTTTTATTGAAACATGTTTTAAAAAAGCAACACCTCAAGTGTCCACTAGAGGCTGTGTCCAAAAACAATGAGCCACCGTTAGGTTCCTCTTTAAAATAGCAATTTTTACTGCAGAAATAGATTTAATTACATACAAGCAACTGGGCGAGAAATGCAGGGAGGTCTTGTGTGTTTTTTCTTTGATATGAATTGTGAGTATTTGTGTTAAAAGTAAATTTTGCTTATGACTGCTTAAAATAAGTGTCAACCATTTTTCAACCTTTATGGGCAATGCTGTGATGCTGAACTCTAAAAAGGCTGACCCCTTTACCCCCCCTTATAGGCGGCCTTGTACACAATGCTGCGAATACACTGACAAGCTGCCAAATCCAGAGGTCATGTACAGACTGCAGATTTCCTGCTTGAGCCTTGTTGCATTTGTCGGTACATGGATGGGACAGGGTAATTGACACTAGGAGTGTTAATTCCAGGTTCAGAGGTTAGAATGACTACTTCAGATTTAAGACGCTGCAGTGATACCTTCATATTTGATTTACTGACACTTTTTTTATTATTAATACAACGTCTTGCTGTGTAATGTCTGTTGGCCAAGTCACAGTCAGTAGCATGACTCTGTAATTGCCTTGTCTGACATGGTGACCATCATAACTGACGAAAACTGTGTTGTCTAACCTGGCACTTAACTGTCCTTATCCCCTCATCTTCCTCAGATTTGGACTCAAACTCGTTCTCACTGTATCTTTCATTTCCACTCTGCTGCTCCTGCTGACACAAACCAAGAAAAATCTATGCCCTGGGAGATAGTTAATGGGGTTCAGGTGCTGCTCTCCGCCTCTTTGTCTCCCCTTTGACTCAAGACCAGAACTCTGCCATGCTGGCTCTCCATGAGGGTTCAATATGGATGCAAACTGGTTCAAAGAATTACTTATTTTTCAAGGCTAGTTTATGTAAAAACATTGTTTGTGAATATCACAGAATGAGGGAGATAAGTGCATATATATCTATAACATGAAACAGGACCTCAAAACTTAAGAGCAGACCCGTTTAATAAAGTCAATCTGCATGTAGAATTTCCTTCTTTAGAGATAAATCAACTTTACGAGGCCCCTAGTTTCACTGCCTTTGACGAACAAACTGAATGCCCAAATCATCTGCCACAAATCAAGCTATTTTGCGATGATCCTAAGCCAGACTGACATCTAAAGGCAAAAGACAAGCGCCCCCCTCTCACTCCCTCACCTGTACCTCTCCCATGATGTCTTTGTTCAGTTTCCCACTTCACCCCCACCCCTCATCCCTCCCGCTGCCCTCCATCATAAATTCAGGAAGATTAATATTTCATCTGCCACTTCACAGCCTCACTCTAGCAGTGCTGAGGAGCAGGAGAAAGAGGGGGTACCTTGGAAGTCACGTGCTGCATAAGCAGGATGGATCAGACTACAGGAAAATGCCAGTGTGACATCACTAATGTTGCATTGAGGTCACCCCATGACCCCAATTCAACAAGATGGGCATTTCATCTTGTTAAACATCCTAAACTGATGTCAACATTATGCATCCTGATGTCAACTGAAAGGATATAATATACTTAAGCTGCATTTCCACCAAGCAGTGTGGTTCAGTTCAGCTCGGTACAGTACGTAATGACGGGTGTATCCCGACCCATGCCATCCCACATCTTGGCACCTCTCTGAAAACAGCCCTAAAGAGTCTGCAGTCTGTTAATTGGTCACAAAGGTCATCCATTCATGAGGCAGCAGCTAAAAGAAAATTACATACATGTTCAAATGAGCCTTGGATGTAGAGAAATTTGTTCACTGCTGTTTCTGTAAGGAAGGTCCAAACGAAACGATGCTCCATGGAATATTGAAGTACTGGAAGTCCTCCATCACACTCTAGTGCTGACGGCTTTACTGTGTCGCTCTGCTGTGATGTTACACATTTATCAATCAATCAATCAATCAATCTTTATTTGTATAGTACCAGCTCATAACAAGGGTTAGCTTAAGACATTTTACAAGTCATGAAGTCATTCTCTTCATTCATAGATGCACATGCATATACAGTGCCTTGCATAAATGAGTACATCCTCTATTAAAAGTAATGTATTAATCAACATCTAAATGAACAAAAGAACAATTTCCAAAGTTTGACAAAGCTGAGTTTAACACAACATTTTTTATTACCATAAGATGAAAATAAGGGTAATATGATAACAAAAATTTAGCTTTGCTCCCACCCCTTTGATTTGGCTGTACTCATTTTTGCATCCTGAGCTTAAATAGAGAAAAATACTTTTTTGTGTGCAGCTTTAAAAAATCTTGTTTGCAATCACTGGCCCACGTTTGGGGGAGTATTTTGTGGTATAGTATGCCGTAGAAAATATTGATTTTAAAAGGAAACTAAAGGTTTTCTGTCAAATCTGAAGGGGTGTACTCATTTATGCTGAGCACCGTATATAAAGTACACATATACATACATCCAGAGATGTTGGCAGAGACAAATGGACTAAAAATAAGTATTTATGATAGTGACAAACCCATGGACACCCAGATCATAAATCTTTCCTCATCATATTTGTCTCTGTTGAATATAGATTTATTCGATGTTGGCCCTTGAGATATGGCATTTCGTTTTCAAGAGGGTCCTCATATCTACATGATTGTAAAAGTATTTATTATAGTGGTACAATCAACTAGAAAGCACTTGGGGAGTGCAGACCTCCGCCAAGCACCACAGTTCCCCCTATATGTCATTTGCACCATAAATATTAGTCCCACATTTATTTTGACTACATTTTTAGATTCCTTGACCATGAAAACTTACCACTGGCAACTGAATTCATAATGATATCAACATTAGTTCAGCAGTTATTCACGAAAATTGCATTTTCCGTAATGGCGGTTTTGTTCTGGATCGGATCACTTCCAAAATAGAATCACTTGTTCCTTATCCCAATCCGGACATTCCCTGAAAATTTCATCAATATCCGTCCATAACCTTTTGAGTAATGTTGCTAACTAACTAATTAACAGACAGACAGACAAACAAACCCTCCCAAAAACATAACCTCCTTGGCGGAGGTAATAACAACCATGAATAGAGAGGTCATTCTAATATTAACATTTACATTTATAATGATTATAAAGTGGAGAGGACTGATGCTGATTTATTCATGTAGCTAGCCCGACCCACTCTTCTCCACTCACAACCCCACCCTCAAGTGAAGGTATAGCTTTCGGTAGAAATGCAAACAAGACCAGGGTTAACAGCTCCGAACCATACTGAACTGTACTAAACCAAACCAGATCACTCGGTGTAAACAAGGCTTTTCTTGATAATTCATTTGGTAAACCTTGCTAGTACAGGTTGGTCAGGTTGCCTTCAGAACTGCTGTAACTCTTCATGGCATCAACAATGTGCTGGAAACACTCCTCAAAGATTTTGATACAAATTGACATGATAGGATCATGTGTTAGTTGCAGAATTGTTGGCTACACATCCATGTTGTGAAACCCCCTGTTCTAACATAACCCAAAGGTGCTCAACTGGATTGAGAAATGATGACTTCGGAGGCCACTGTCTCTATTTTCCCCTCCCCTCACATTGATGTGAACAAGGAGCAAGGAAAGAGAGGTGGTGACAAAGTGCCAGGGGGATTTTCTTGTTTTTCTTTGACTTTTCTTACTCAGCAGAGCTTGTTAATCTGTCCAGCAAAGCAGAGAAAGTAAAGTTTTCATTTATATGTCAGTTAATTTCACTTTCAACACCACAAGAGGAACTTTATTTCATTGAGAGCTGTGTATTGCCTTTGAAACCTCCACTTGTTAATACAAAGCACTACACATCAGTTTCTCCACCTGTACTAATAAAGTACTTGGTGTGCCGTTTGCAAGGATATAGAATCAAATATCTAATGACTGCAGTCTGGCCAGCAGGTGTGCCACATATTCACTTAGGATATGGTGTTAGCTGACAGGAGGGGCATTTGGTGCGGTCTTCAGCTGCTGTAGCCCATCTGCTTTGAGACTTGATGTGCTGGATTGATTAAGTTTGGAAGTAGAAGATGTACATGAGGCGCACTGACCTTGCACGATAACTTTCAAAGTCTAACCAACTGATCCTTGAGTCAGAGAGAAAATTTGTGAAAAGTTTGGAAAAGATCCTGCAAAGCATTTCAAAGATGTTGGGTGTACTTTTAAGGGGATGATCTTTAGGCCTACTGATCTTCACTTTTGATCTTGTGCCTCTTAAATTTAGTCAGTTTGAAGAAAGTCTTTTAAAAAATACCTTCAAAAGCTTGTGTGATATTATGGTCTCAAGCAGGCTCAGAACATCAGGCACCGTGACCTTCAGATATTGACAACCAGAATCTTTTCAGATCATTCTTGATTCAGATGGGGAATCTGTGCTCAGTATAAGGAAAGTCCACTGAACAAGTCTTGAAATACTGTATTCACAAGGAAGGGATGAACGTAAAGCACAGTGATGACCTTTGACCACCAAAATCTGATCAGTTCATCCTTGAGTCAGAGTTGCAAAGATGCACTTATGAACAAATGGACAAACATGATGCCCAAATGAACTTCTTTGACACTTGACCTTCCGGTATTGAAAACGCAATAAGAACAAACTGAGGCTAGGCTGACAAAAAAAGATGAACCAGTGAGCTGCAAATTATTCTGTGTAAATGAGAAACCTGGAACATGAGAGTGAGGTGTCATATTGAAGATTGAGAGATTAATAGAGGGAGGAGGAGGAACTGTGAAAGGCTACATTCAGGTTTATTTTGTGTTCAGGAAAAAACAATCCCTCCTCTTTGAGACATCAACAACAAAGCAAAGAGTCCCTCACATCTTCATGACAAGGCCAGCCACATCCTAACAGAGTGTGCGCCAATGGGTAGAGAGTCAATTCTACACTAATGTTATTTAATGATAATTGCAGCCCATTATTATGTTTGTAACCCTGTCTAATTACAGAAACACATTCAACGTTTTACCATGCAGATGCAGGCTCAAGAAGACAATCTGTTACATCATTGTTTTTATGCCCATATTTATTCATTTTTATGGTAATATCCACAAGCAATGACTTTTTCATAATGAACATTTTTTTATTATATCAGAGAAAGAGGAAAAGAGAATGGCAACATATAAGGTTGTGGTTTTGTTTCTTCATTAAACTTACTAAATTTAAGAACCAACAACTTTGCTCTTTAATAAATGATCTTCTGAAAAACTGCAACATTTGGAGCCAGTAAAAATGTAATTCATTATCTTGAAGATAAATCATGAGTTCTTTGACGCAAGCATGAGCAGAAACAACATAGACTGAGGGGACAGCACGACAGGTTGGTATCAAAAGTGGTGTTTTAGCGCCATCTGGTGGTAGAAAGTCAGAACTGCATCATGTGTTAACGAGTGATCAGACTTTCTGTTGACTTGTGGGTCTCCTGTATACATCATTCTATTACTTTTTGGGAAAGTAAATAGTAACTACAACTAATTACTTTTTTAGAATAATTTGCCCAACACTGTAATCCCCCCCTCTTTTGTCAATGTTTGGGTTAAACCCATTGTTGCATTTTATCTTAATGCTCTTCAGCTTCAGCTTGTTATCACAGCATGGGTATATTGTAAAATCAAGAGTTTTATCTTTTCAAGAATTAAATGTTTGTCCTGTTTTGCATCTGTTCCTCCCACAAACAGACGAGAGTACCCGTCTACCAGGCAAGTTTTGGGAACATCACTTAATATTTTGATTTTATATAAATCGTCAATGGGATTTCCCGTGATAAAGTTCAATGTTTATAGATCTATATATATATAACTATAAATATCTCTCTCTCTCTCCATATATATATATATATATATATATATATATAAATATATAAATATATATATATATATATATATATATATATATATATATATATATATATATATATATATATTATTGTTATTATTTTTAATCCGCCCTTCCTCTACAGGATTTTTTGAAATTCTGGTATTTTTTGCACCCAGACCAATATCTGTATCACCATCAAAATTTATTGGCTTCTTCCTTGGATCAAACCACACCTATGGTAAAATTTTCATGTAAATCCATCCCATAGTTTTTCGGTAATATTCCTAAAAACATACAGACAAACAAACAAACAAACGCCAGCAAAACATAACCTCCTTGATAGATGTAATGATATGACCATAAACATCTGTATTTTGCCTCAGGGAGTGTCTTTGCTGACTGTTGCACATAGAAATGTCTTTTTTTCACAGACTGTTACATTCTACCGCCATCTTGTGCCATGTTATTACACTTATACCTTTTTCTCTTAAACTGCACTTCCGTATTCATCCCCGTGTAGCCTTTTAGCTACCAGTACGCGTGCGCATGCGCTGTAACGCATCTGTGACGTCGATGCCAAAATGGCGGAACGGATGAAGTCGATTCGGCGTCGGTTGGTTCAAAGCGGTAAAACGAGAATGCGGTCAGTTCTTTGACAAACTCAATGTGTTCATCAAAAACAGTCTCTTGTAAAACTCGAACATTTGTGCCACAGCTGAAAGTCCGTTCAAAATACAAAATAAACAAAGTGAGCTAGCTTGCTTAAAGTGTTTTGCCGTAATATTGCTAAAGTGCGTTTTTGCTAACAGATGTGAAATTACAGGAACCCGGAGACCTGAGGGTTGAAAGTGAGTTTATTTCATTTCTCTAAATGTTTGCGTCTCTGTCTCTGTCGTCAGTTTTGTATTTTCTATCAAGTTTGTCATTTCCATTGTTTTTCCTTTTGTATTGACTTAAGACTTCATGTTGAATTTGGCAAAAAAAAAAAAAAAAGTCATTGTGTATCAAGTTTAGTTACATATTTACATTCTACGCACATGCAATAATGGAGAATAACCCCTTAAAACAAACTCCATTGTTATTTAATGACTTTTAACCCCTTACAAGTAAAGCATATTTATCTGTGTAACTTTTCAAATGCAGTACTTGATAATTTCTCAGAGTTTAGATTAACAGTTCAGGCTTTACTCTGTGGGATTCAAGTTTACATTAAATGATAATTGAATTCAGTGTTTTTACTCTAATATTAAAGCTACAGCATCTACATCTCCTGTTTATAATTAGTATTTATCTGACAGTGATAGTCATGATGCTGATAGTATAGTTTGCAGAGTAGAAAAATAGGTATCAAAGTAATTGATATTATTTTCTACTGCAGTACTTGTAGAAACCACTAGATGTCAGCTCTTGAGTGTTTTAGTGAAGTCTAGGTAAGATCGTGCCTGACAGAGATTTAAGGTCACAGAGTTCACTTGATAGATTTTGTATTCTGCTTCATTATTTATAAAAGTCATCATATATAATTATGTAGATTTATGCTCTTACATAGGAAACAGTGTAGTCTAGACTCATTTAAAGCTTTTGTCCTGCATTTGGGATGGCATCAGGGTCAGAGATGAGCGCCTCCCCATGCTTGTAAATTTTCTGTTTAGTTGGTTAACCTGAGAGGCTTTCTGCCAAACAACAGATACATTTTTGTATCTAGTGTTTCGACCATTTCTTTTAAACCATTGTCTTATTTTCTGTTCTGATCAAATGATCCCATATGTGGAGCATTGAAGTCATTCAGTTCACCTAAACTAGGCATGCATGTCATATGATTTTTGCTGATATCTGATATAACAATATTTATGAACTTGTTACTGCAGATACCAATTTGTTTTTGGCAGCAGCACAAAGTCTCAACTGTATTAGAATTGACTTGGTTCATGTTTTGGCAGCCTATTTGTAATACAAACTGATATGAAACCAGAAAAATAACATTAGAACCAAATATCGTATCTTGATATTTCATAGCTGAATGGTAATGCACAACTTTATATTTCTTGTCAGAAAAGTAATGATAAATATTCATCACAATATCAGAATCATACTGCATTGATCTGATTTAAGAAAAACAAATGATACATGTCAATGCCACAGCAAATAAATAGAAGTCCCAGATGCTCAATATGAAAAATTTGTTCCTTTTAATGTTTTTAAAAATGCAGATCAAGCTCTTGTACACTGTCTAGATTTTACAAGGAACATCAGCAACATTTAGGTTGTCAAAGTTTAGTCATGAGTACAATATGTTTCACAATAACAGAATATCTGAAATTTCAAGTGTTTAGTGGTATCAGAAAAAACAGAAACTGAATGATTCTGTCATTTTTATAAGAGGAAGAGAGCACACTCAAAATGTTATGTTCACTGAAAAAAATTGAGAAATTGGGCGGATGTTTGTATTCACAGATTCAGCTCTTTAACCTTTATATGTTTATGCAAGTGTGAATGGTTTATTGATTTATGCAGCGTTATTGTAGCATCAGAGGCTGCATTAGACTTTTTTTTCTGTCCATCATTTTGATGGAGAAGGTGGTAAAATTTCAGTCATGCCATTTTTTTGTACGACATTATGATTTTCCTTTAATAGTGACAATTACATTAAAGTCCTGCAGTGCAGTCACTTTCAGCTCTTAGAGAATAATCATTTTTCACTTTAACTTTTCTGTTGCCGTCGTTGTTCTTTGAGTAGACACTATTTGTTAAAGGACAAGTCTGCATAGAGATGTTAGGAAACATTCCCAAAAAAGGTGCTTCACAGCTCTGCATCTGCATGCACCAAGCACCCTGATGCTCAGCTCATGAAAATACCTTATAGTCTGGAGTAAGGACCCTATTAAGCACTATATGCGCATGTTTTTGTGCTTTATGCAGTGTCCCTTTGACCAATATGCTTGGTTTTGATTGTACTGAAAGCAGTGTGTTCCTGTTGTGAGCCAGCACTTTCAGTTCTTAAACATCACAGTATTTGGTGTGGTTAAACTACTTTTTTAAACAGACTTTGTATTCCATCTAAATAATTTATAAAACAAACATTTAAAAATAATATGTCATACAACTCATGCCCATAATCTGCAAGCCTGTGCGCACAATTAGGAGGATCTGCACTTTCCATTAATCCACGCAGAAAGGACAAATATTAAAATAATTGGGGAACAACACTTTACCTGTGTCTGAGACTAAGGGGCCCTGTAAAACAAGGTAAGGCTCTCTGAATTAAGGATTCTCTGTGACTGCAAGCGCATGCTGCAGCAGGTAGAATTTCTGTTGCAAGCTCCTCAACCTGCTGTCAGTACGCGGCTAGCGTGATTTAATCAGCAGCTTATGGTGACAGTATAGTGATTATGCCCACTATCCCTGAGGGTGATCTTTTTAACATAGTTTAAATAACCCCCAGTATGTTTTAGGTGCACTAAACAGAGAGGGTCTGTGCATGCGTCTGCAGGAGTATGATGGCATGCTGGATCCCCCCTCTTTTTCAGTCCTTCATAATGATGGACAGCCTTTTGTTTGGAGCTCTTCAGTTGAAAATACTGTATAAATTTTTTGTCAACAAGAAGAATGTTAAGTATGTGGGGATTTTCTGAGTCAAATGACAGAGTCAGTGGTACATCTCTTTTGGTGTTGCCCAGTCGTGTCCATCTTTTGGAAAGAGGTTCAAGGGATGTGTATTGCAGTGAAATTATGTTTTCACACAGAGTTTTTCTCTGTGATGCTGGGTTATATAAGAGACAAACAGTTATATTATTAATGTAGTTACTTTGTTAGGGAAAAGATTTATTTTTAAAACTGCTGATTTGGATTCCTTGAATATCAATCAATTTAGAATATGTATTATTTTACCTTGGATGGATATATTGTGGGGACAAAGGAGGACAATGAAACATATTTAGAAAGTTAGAAAAAGTTTACTGAAGTGGAAGGCTGGTAAGCAAATTTGTTTTGCTTATTTATTTTAGTTTGTAGGGCCTGATGATGAAGTTCACGATGACATGGGTGTTTTC
The DNA here is from genome assembly GCA_037902135.1 of Cetoscarus ocellatus. NCBI lineage: Eukaryota > Metazoa > Chordata > Actinopteri > Labriformes > Labridae > Cetoscarus > Cetoscarus ocellatus. The sequence goes on along the minus strand of JBAMNC010001361.1, from coordinate 176,036 downwards.
GTTATGATTGTGTTTTGTTTTTATTTTCAGTGTCAGGTCTGTGTTGTGTGTACTATGACCTGTGGTATTCTTATGTGTGTGTTTTTGTCTTTTTCTGTCTAAATACTTAAAAAAAATGGTGGACAGCCTCTAAAACTCTGTCACTCATCAAAAAAAATCTGTCAATTGTGGATAATTTTTGTTTTTTGCGACCCCTGTTGCGCATTTTTATATAGTGCAGTGCTAATGAATATTGATAAAACTGCAGAAACAATCAAAATAAACCAAGTTAATGAGGAGAGGAGGGAAAATATACCAGTACTACCCAGGAAAAGCAATACATGAGGAAACAATGGACATAACCACAACTAACAGCACAGTTTAATTAGAATGTATGTTTCCCTGATTGATAGAGAGAGAGATAGATGAAGTGATCAGTTTTTCTCTCTCTTTCCATTTATCACTAATCTTTCCTCCAAGAGTGAAAAAGTGGTCACTTAATTATGATTCACCCCAAAGGCTCTAATCTGTGAACCAAGAGGCAGTGAGGGGCCCTGAAGAGGCTTGTCTGGTCTCTTTTCCTCCTTTTGAGTCAGACTAATCCAATATGACTGATAATTAGATGATTGTAGTGTCTGCCACCCTGTCTGCATCCTAATGCATTACCAATACCTAACTCAGCTGTTACGATGAAGGAGTGCTTCTGTCTTAAGGCAGGAAATAGTGGAGCTGTGGGCTGCTTTGAAGGCACATTAGGATCTGAAGAAGAGAGGAAGGAAGAGGGATGCTCCTAAGAATTAGATATTGTGAGGAAGATCAGAGTCACATGATTGTTGGATGGCTTTTGAGTGAAATGAGGATCTGTGGAAGTTGTACGGCTGTCAGGAGAGGTCTGGAGTTGAGATTTTGTGTGCATTTGATGGCTCATATCATGATGAAATTTCTTGATGTGGCAATCTTTTTTGCCGTGTCATTTCATATTTCACTTTTATGCAACCCCAAAGAAAATTCTGCCATTAAATAGGCTTTCTGGTAGGGCTGAACGATTTAAGGAAAAGATCTAATTGCGATTTTTTCTGGCAGATATTGCAATTTCAATTCTATTTTCGACGATTTTCTTCAAATCAAGCTTCAGTGCAATATTCACTATGTTTACAGTACAGACAACAGTAAGGAAATCAATGATCAAAAGCACACAACACATTATTGATCATCTAATATTGATAATAAATTATCTGTTTTCATTATTTAAGGGATACTCCAACTTCTACTCCTAAACAGAGGCTTTGTGTTGTTGACCTGCTTACCAGCACTTCCACGGTGGAGATGTGACGTTCGCGAATGAGTCGACTCTTTTGAACTGCTCTTTTAATTGAACAATGAAAACTGATTTGCATTTGTGAGTAAACCGTTCATTTGCGAGCCGTTCTTAAATGCAAATTGCCTGCAAATTTGTAAACTAGTTGACACGACTGATCCTGGGTCAGTCAGGAGTGCTGCAAAAAATTACATCTTTGGCGATCAGATGATTGCATTGTCTGAAATTGCAACTTCAGTCTGAAATTGGTAAATCTTTCAGTTCTACTTTCTAGTTCATGTTCTAATCCTTATGAACTAAGATGAGGCTGAATTAACATAATGTAATTTTAACAACTTTATTAGAGCAGCCTGTCAGATGTAAATATCAACATCTACACTACACGTTACACACTAAGTAACATGATTGTTTCATGTCATACATTGAGTGAATTTAGCAAATTGTTCTACACAGATCTGCTTATTTTATCAAGTCAGAAAATAAAAAAAAGTAGTTAAGAAGAAAGATTTGGTGTGCATGTATTATCCATAATTGTTAAGAAACAACCATTTACCTGTCCCATGGCCCATAACCCTTTGACTTTTACCTGCCAAATGGAATATTTACCTGCATTTGGCACTTTATTGGTGTTGATTTTGGACACTGGTTATTGCTTTGGTGGTGCAGTAATCAACTTGATTTTCTTATTCACATTGAAAGATCATTTGTATTTTAAATAAAAGGAAAAATTATATTTAAAGAAGACTGATACATGATTAGGAAATAAAAATTACAAACTCTCATTACTAGGTTTTTTCTGGTTTTTGATAATCAAATTAGCAGGGAATCTTTCGCACAAAATTTCATTGCAGAAACACACTGGCAACAGGTCAGCACCAAATTTATTTATGCAGGTCATGCTTTGTGTCGGGTTTTGCAACTGCTCTGGCAAGAAGCCCTTGCTAGATCATGATTACTAGAAGCAAAATATGAATAATTCTGGTATTTTGATAAACATTTGTCTTTCATTTAAAAAATATTAGATATGTATCATAAAAATGTAATCATAAAAATGAAATTTAAGTTACGTGTGTTTTGGCTTATTACTGTGTGTAAAGTGAAATTTGTTCTAATACACATGAAAGTGCCATAAAAAGATAGGACATCTCAACTCAAGTTTTAAACTTCAGTTACTTTCGGTTTATTCAGTAACAACTCTTTTTCCCACAGATACCAGCAGGTGGTGCTGTTGTCAAGGCAGAGTCATGGGAAGCTGGTAAGTGTTTTACTTTATTCAGCTTGCATGGATCCATGCAATCAACATTACACTCTTAACACACGGACACACTCTCTCTCTCACAAAGGCACACACACTCACATTGCTTGTTGTCAGGTATCAGGTGTCAAACCAACAACACAAACCTAAGGGAGTGTCGCCACAACATTGGAAAAGCTCAGAAACTCTTACAGAGCAGAATAGACTCTGCTGAGCTGTTCAGACTATTTGAATAGACGTTTTAAACAAATAAAACAGAGTCCTAAATTAACAAGTAAGCAAGAGAGGTGACAATACATCTCTACATGTCATCATTTGTAGTAATGTGGATTGAGAGCCCACTGGCTCTTGCAAGTATAGTTTACATGTAGTGCATTTATAACCATGATTCAACATTATCAAGATCTATGTCCTGAATTGACTTTTTATTTGATTAACCAAAGTGTTCATTATCAGTTTTATGTGTGGTTGAACCCCCCCTCTTGATTAACTAACCAACAAGATTAAAACTAACAAAGTAATATTTCTTGATTTGGGATTTTTCATTGATTTTTAATAAGTTAATCAATGTTTTTGTTTCAATAGTACATAGTTTGCATATCCTTTTTTTTTTTTTTTTTTGTAGTGAAATATTTTGGTATGAATTTTTGCTGTCTACCATAGCCGGCAATATGAAATGGGTTTGATTTCAGTCCCAGCAGTCAGAGATGTGAACGTGCATGCAGAGTCTGTGTGTCCCTTGTCTGCATGGTCAGGTGGCAGATGGTGCTACTCCAGGTACACACGCTCAAATAATGTGCAAGGCAGATGCTCAGTTATGCAAGATGAGTCTTCAGTGAGTGTTTTCATGCTATCTGTAGTATCTTGTTCTGCCACTTGCCATTATTCTAACCAAATGGACAGTTTATTACTTAATAACTTTGCCAAGGAGGTTATGTTTTTGCTGGCATTGTTTGATGACATTTTGAGGAAATGTTGGTCATAGCACAAGAAAGAAGTGATTCAGAGATCCAAATATCGATGCGAATCAAGTATTTTTTTTTTAAGGACTTGTTTACATTGTGAGATAGGGTAGTTTACTGCATTGATGCTAATAACTCATAAAGTTTAAAATGGATTTTGATGGAATTTCCAGGGAACATTCGTCTTGGCACAAGGAAGATTTGATTAGATTTTATCGTGATCTGTATCAGGATTCAGAAGCAGTAGTTTTTAACATTACACAATTGGGCGTTCCTTCCCATTTTTGATAATAACTTTGCCAAGAATGTCAGACATACCTTGGCAGAAGTTTGTGGTCTCTTAGCCCCTCTAGTTTTTTTATCGTATAGGTGTAGGTGTGCGCTGGTGTGAGTCACTAGCAGTTCAGTATGGTGTGCTGTCATTAAATGATGAGTTACTGTCTTGTGACTAAGCATAACTTTTTACTTAACAAGATATTGATGGCTTTGAGCAACAAAGTTACAAGCAACAAGTTAATTTGACACGTTACCTACAGAAACATGTTGTCTTGCCTTCTGCCTCTACTTTTCCTCCTCCTATCCCGTATGTATGTGTGTGTTTGCTAACGAACATGTCACTGCACAATTAAACAAAAGGTAGGGAATCAGATTGAAATTGCTCAAGGCCCAAATAAGAAAAAAAGGATTTATTAATGTAGAAAAAATTGACACTGCATCTACTTAAGTAGTTTCCAATTTAACCAAAAATGCAATATGATAAAGAAAAAGATAAATCTGAAGTCTCAGTCTACCTGTGTCATTCTGCCTTGTATTTAAAGATAATTTTTTGTCCGTCCAGCTGTTTAAAACTAAAAAACTTATTTCAAAACAAAAATAACAAAAAGCAATAAACCTTGGGTTTATCTTACAAATGTAAGAAGCTGATGCTTTAAGTGACTGAAACATTCACCTGAAATGAAATATATTTGAGTTTCTTGCTTCAGTTTACTAAGTTATTGATTGATTGATTGATTATGTGTTTAGTGTATAATCTCACAGAGCTGAATTTGAATAATGTCCAGTGCAGTTCATGTTCTGTTTGAAGATAACTCACAATAGTTGAAAACCACATCAGGAGCAGAATTCTATCAAAAGGAGTTAATCTCACTCTCACAGGCCTGCCTGCTGTCGCCGGGCTAACGCAACAGCGCACGTACTGATTGGCTATCGTCCTCTGGCTCCATTGTTGCGGCCGTACCCCTGTTGTCTCATACCTCAACAGCTGTAATGAGAGAGGGGTGGCATGGAGAAGGGGGAGGTGGGGGAGGCCTTTTTCCCCTCCTGTAGGGAAGCTGTTGAGCTGAATGTTTAATAAGCCACTGGACACAGAGGGAAACCTGATCCTCTCCGGAGAGGGTGGCGTGCGTGTGTGTGTGTTTGTGTACTTGTGTGTGTGTTCTGTCCGTGTGTTTCTTGTGAGAGTATCCAAGCGTGCCCCATTATTCTCTGGTCAGTGTGTGAATCAGATGCACTGTGTTGATTGGGCTCTGTTGTAATCGACTCTTTATTCAATTAAAGGCTGCCCTGTATTTCTCCTCAGAGTTTCTGAAAGTACAGCAGTCTCTTTCTTGATTATCTTATAAAATCTATATTGGATTTTGCCAATATCTAATATGCCGATTTTTCTGAACTCATAATCACCGATAGCGATAATGATACAGATATTTTTTGCCAAGAGCACAAAGCCTCCACTGAACTAACATTGACCAGTTCTTTCATGGTGACAGTCTATTTGTGTTGGAAGCAGATGTGGAGCAAGAACAAAACAATTGTTCTTTAATAAATTCTATTTTTAATTTAAAAAAGAGGACTTACAGTGATGATGAGGTGAACCATCATGTTAAACTTCTACATTCAGCCAATACACTGCCAATAAATGGGATATTTATGGATGGTATATAAGGTCAAACATTGGCTGTAAATATCTGCAAAACTGTTCATATCTGCTGATATAGATAATCACCTTTTTAGGCAATTATCTGCCAATACAGCTATTGTTCTGATAATATTGTGCATCCCTATTAAAACCCTGTCACTAAATTCTTTTATAACAATTAGATAAACTGATTTTTACAGATTTAAAGCTTCTATAGCTTGTTTAAAAAAAAAAAAAACTCTACTTCGTAGCTTTTACACACTTACCTTACCTTATTTGAGTTCTACTATATACAGTTTGCTGTAGATTACATTTCAAAGTGCACTTCCCCAGTTTAAGGTTCAAAGATCTCTTGAGGTTGTAGAGGTTGGATAATCATTCTAACGTGTTCCTCTTTTTGCCACCTTGGTCTTTTAGATGGTGTTCTATAAAGCAGTGGTCTTAGTCCTGCATTTATTAAAAAAACAAACAAACAAAAAAAAGTCTTGTCCTCACAAATAAGTTTTCAGAAACATATTGTCTTATTTAGATTGTGTAAAAAATCTGAACATGTGCAATAAAAGAATGAAGCTGCTTTAAGGGTACAATATGAAGTTTAAATATTTGACCTATCATTATTTGATTAAAATGTTGGGATTTCAGATACATTTTTTTAGTTAGGTGTACTCAAACACTTGATAAATATGTCTGTGAGGAGAGAAAATGACCGCCATGTTTAGCAGCGTACACACCCCTATCCAGGTGGTGATAACAGGCTTAAGGTGCACTCAGCCCCAAATTAGCAAGTCTGCCACTGTTCAAACCGTACACCTCTAAGGGGCATCCAAATAAATGATAATGATATTATCAAGTCTTCATATTTTACCTATAATTGGTGAACATTTAATGTAATTACCTGCATGGGTTTTATTGGCATTATGACATATTTACATCAGTTACATCATGTATATAATAATATAATATTTCAAAATAATATTTCAAAATGTATTCCATTTTATTTAAATAATTATTAGCACTGTTTTGTCTGTAGGATTGAATTAGTAGTTTTAGTCAGTCTGTCAATTAATTTGTTTTATTCACAAAATAAAAACAAGTGATACATGAGTCTTTTATTTGCTAATTTAGATGCCCTTACTGCAGGATACTTGATGCATCGCACCTCAAGATATTTTTCTTTTGCTTTGCTGAGCAAACATTTAACCAATTGGTGATCAGTATCGGCCAAGAAAAGCCTGATCTTGGCATACCTAATTCTTAGTTAATGACATATTTTATGTGCTTGATTAAAGCCTTGTATGATAATATAATCAGAAATGTTAATAAAGCTGGCATTCAGTTCTAAAGTTTTTATCTGCTTAGCACATTTTGCCTGACTTTTTAAAAATGTTATCATGAAGAAATAGAAATTAAACTTATCAAACCTGAAGGCAAGGGACTACTTTTGCAAGTAACCATAAAGTTTGGGCGTTTACCAGTACTACCTGTGATGCTCATAGCTAAACCCTTTAATTACTGTATGAGACTTTGAATAACAAAAAAGAAAATTAATAACAAGCTCATGTTAGTCTCTGTTACTTTTTATTGAGCACCAGCTTACATCCTGTTGAGGAAGAAAAAATGAGGGAGGGTTGATGTCCTTTTCCAGCAGCTGCAGGTTGACTCACTGTGTTTACTGTTTCATATTCATCAGAGCCTTGCTCTACCTTTTAATTTATATCTTATTGAAACATCTTTTATTGTTTTGTTCCTACAAGTGGAACAACCTCCTGCTCCAGTTGAAAGAAATGTGCTTCCTTTCTCCTGTTTTTGAATGAAACATAGTTTCCACCCCTCTCAAATGAATTCCTTGCACGCATCTTGACTTACTTTTATTTCCTCACATCAAAATGGCTGCTTACTGTTGAGGATTTCTTTCTTTTCATTCCTCATTTTTTATTGATAGCTGCACTGAAAGAGTCTTTTATGATCCAGTTAGCAAGTATTCAAGTATATAACAAATTGAGAATGTCCAACTCACCGTTGTGGATTTTGTAAAGACATAAAAATAACATGAAAAAATAGGCTTGCAACAATAAGAATGTATGATATCAAAGCTGAGAGTCTTGCTGTTATAAAGTTCATAGGATCTCAAAATAGAATAGACGGTCCAAGCTTTCGGCACTTATTGCTTCTTGGATGCTTTTATTTGAGCTTAACACAAGGAACCAAGTATTTCGTTAGGTAATCAATGGCCACGTAAATACGGCTGCTGGGTATAAATTCTTTGGTTGGTGCAAAATGGATCAATGCATATCCATTTAATACTCATTTAAGAACAAAAATCTGAAGTTTAAAGATGATCAGTCAACTGTAGACCTGACTGAAATGCCAACTAGGACCTTGGCCTTACTGAGTCCATGACTCACCGAGTAGGGAAACATGATAGATTTGACAAAACATTGCTAGGACTGGAACCATGTGGCTAAGTTTTATTTAATATGCTGGACACAGAGAGCTTTGGCAGATTAATGTTGTTTCTCATTGCTTGGCCATTTTAAGTTGGTGAAGCAATTTTTTGCTAACAGGGCCAAACGATTAACTAAATTTTAAATGCACCCTGATATAAAAAGGCATAATATACAATATAATATACAATATTATGAGTCTTTTTGGACTGTTTGAACATTTTTTTTTTTTGGCAGACCCATGTTTTTCTGCACTCCCTTTGTTCAGTTATCTTGCCAGCTAAGGCAACAGTGAGGAGTGTAAATCTTTTTAAAACTGTCAATAAAGCTTGCCCAAATCTAAGGAACAGGGAGAGAATGCAATGATATTAGCAATGATGTAACTCTGGTGATGTTTTAAAATTTTGTTTTTATGCTTTACATGGTATTATTTTGAAAACATAGTCAGAACAAGGGCTGTAGTCAAACAATGAATATCTTAGTGAACCAAAATAAACTACAAACACTGACCAATTGATTGGTTGTTCTTAACTGTTAAAACAAACCTAAACCACAATAGCAACAACATATGGTTGTATGTTTGTTTGTTTGTCTGTTTGTTAGCACGATTATGCAAAAACTTTTTGACGGATTTTACTGTAATTTCAGTAAAATCAGTATTGATTTTTGTTTGGCAGTCATAAATGATTTTTTTCCTGTAAAAGTAAAGTGTAAGATTTTTAGATCAAAGAGAATTTGGTCAACTGAGGAGTTATTGACCAACTTATCATCAAGTGACTGGAGGGTATCCACTTTAGTATGGACAGTGTCATTTCTTGAAGAGGACACTTGAGGTTTGACATAATCTTTGTGAAAAGCTATCTCATTCTCCCACCTGCAACTTGAAGTCACGTATAAAACAATCAACAACAACATAGAGTTTCAAAACTGTACAGTGAACCTTCGGGCTGCACTTATGAGACAGCTGCATGTTATATCAAGCAGGAGAGTTCTTAAAAACATGACCATCAACAGTGCAGTGAGTTTCAGAGTGTGATAAGTGTGTGTAAATGTAATGGTATCAGGATCTTAAATGACAATACTTGGATGAATCAAATAATTTTTCAGTAGTTTTAAGGTTGTTATTGCTTTGCTGATAAAGCCCTAAATTACATTAGTAGGCTTCAGTAGTTTTCAGTTTTCAGTGACTTAAAATAGTGTATGTTTATTGAGTCCAGAGGCCAAACGACCACAGATACTTGGATATAATCTGAGCCTGAAGCTATAAAACAGGCAGCAGAGGATCTCCCACATCGCTCTCCCTCCACAGCTGTGTGCACTCGAGCAGCTGGACTCTCACTGAGGCTACAGTTGTCGGTTAAGCGTTTATATCAACCACATGGTGTTTGACTGGCAGCAATAATACAAGGTTTACTCATCAACGGTCACACTGAATGGCCGTTCTGCTGCGGTCACGTGTCTTCTGTTGGCTGAAGCCGCTGGCCTGCCTCCTGTCCAGGGACTTGGGTAGAATTACAGGGCACCTAAAGCCTCTGATCTATTATTTATCGACTCATGTCAGATATTACAGGGGGACAGGGGGACATGGGGAGGGTGTGGCATGCACTGCTGCACCACAGGGTCAGGAAGTGGACACAAACAGACTGGCGAGGGAGCAGGCTGCCAAGTAGATACACAGACAGGCAGCCAGGCAAGGACTGTAAGGCTCTGTCTTATAAGATGCATCTGTCACAGTGTCTCTGAAAACGCTGCTGTTTTTCTGCAAAGATCCTCATCTGTCATCCTGTTGTTGCTCTCAGTCTAAACTTTTAGAGTGGCTGTCGCTCTAATATCATCATAAACTCAATCAATAGAACTAATGCAGCCAAAACTCTGTTCATCAGTAGGGCAGCTGCAGATGGATTACTGTGCCTGAGCGCGATTGCTTCTGAACAGGTCTTCTTTTATGCTTGTAACTAGAGGTTAGATTTTCTACCCAAGCCCTGCCCAACCCAGCCTACGAGCTGAAGCCAGGTCAGGACTGGGATTTGTCCTCTTTACTTGGGTCAGGTTGGGCCGGGCCTGTTTCTTTTTTGATGGTTTGTTTTCTTTTTGAGACTGAGGTGAGTAATCTATGGAGATAACCACAAATAATGTTTTTAGCAAGTAACCTTATTAAACATAGTATATACAGTACAGGCATAGTAAGGCTTCAACAATCTGTTCTCTGTGTGTGCGCTTGATGCACACTCGGTGCATGCTGCTACTCTGTCACTGTACTGAGTCCCTTTAGTGTTTTATAAAGGTGTACATGTTAACAGTAATGCCTGCTGCAGACAGTCGGTAAAGAGATGACAGTGTCACCTGGTCTTTGTGTAATCTCTAAGTCAGGAGTATCCAAACTATGGCCTGGGGGCCAAATGCTGCCCATGGCCCACCTTTAGTTGGCCCACAGCAAGTGACTAAAAATAAAGGAAATTTTGCCTACGCTAGAAGATAAAGGTTGTGCTTTACTGATGATAATAAAGTCCAACCAATCACAGCATGAACAGCCCATTTTCTTTGCTTCTTTTCTTTCTCAGGGTCAGATTTACAAAGAATAATGTGCCCATTATCTTCATGAAGCACCAAGCTCCTGTTACATATTTCAGCTTTGTGCAGTTTGTTCTTCTTTTGAGTCTGAATAGAGAGGGCCTACCCAATGGTAGCTTGGGCCAGCCAGGGCCATCTGAAATCTGATTGGCCACCCCAAAATCTTTACAAAGAGAGATTTTTTAACTTATTGAGCCTTTAATGGAAACTATGATGGAGACTGCATTTCTTTAAGGATTTTCAATGATCAAGGATACCTTAAAGTACATGAAATCAATTTTACTAATACACTTTAGGCAGGTTCATCAATATGACCCAGTCATCCTTCACTTTTTTTGTTTGTGGCTCTTAGTGAAAAAAGTTTGGACACTCCTGCTCTAAGTCATTACAAACTGATATCTATAAGCTTCATATTACTACATTTTTATTAGTGATTTAACCTTACAGTACAGATGGATATGCCTGATTCATTTGTCTGTAATCAGACTGGTCAATCTTACCAGTTACAATCTACAATGATCGTTAGTGGCCCAAAATGGCAGGGCCCAATCAGCGTCTTTTAGGAAAGGAAGAGGTGGGAGCTATGCGCAAGATGACAGCAAGAAGTGACTGCTTACACTGAGGTTAGCATTGATGCTAAAAGCTTCAGTAGCAGTTTTATCAGATGTGGATCACATTTCTTATGTGAAAACAAAAAAACGCACTACAAACTTCTCTGTAGAAAGGATATATTTACTCCACTTCCGAGATGTTTTGGCGAGAGGTTGTTGCATGTAGTGGCCTGTAATGGATATGATTGACCGAACAGTCATCCAGTTGCGTGCGGGATATGCTTTTGAAAGGTTCTGCCTATTCCCAAACACTTTCTATGCTCTCTTTCTCAGATTGAATCGTGAAATGTATTGAACACTTTATCTGGTGTGTCAGGTTAGCAGTGATTTGCCCTTTTTAATATGCAGGTTAGAAATAAAAAATACCTGAATTTACCTTTTTTTGGGTGCCTTGAATTTATTTTTTGTCTCTGTGGTGTCAAAACAAGTATCGCTGAATTTATGATAGTTCTATATCAAAACTCAACACCATGCTTTATGAAAGCTCTGCATCATGCAATGCCACTTATTCCCCTTAACTAGTAGATCAGGTGAAAATCAAGTAGTTCCCTTTATAAGGAAGGGTCATTTCTTGTCTCAATGTCTCAGTACACAGTAGTCATTTCAAGAAAACTGTCCAGTTAAGGGTAGTGTCACCATTCAGATAGCTCCCAGTGAGACCTTGAATTAGCCAAGTGCCCATAGCTGGAGTGATCCATTACTCTGTACACAACATGTGGAGGAGGGGTAGAAAAGACAGTTCAGAACAGGGTTTAAAAAAAAAAAAAAAAAAAGTTAAAACCTGACCCTGCCGCTGCAGACAAAGCCTAGGGGTATGTGAGGGGTATGGGAGCAATAATAGCCCTGCCTAAAAATAAAAGGGGCAAAATGACAGTGGAGGATACCGTTACAAAGAGCTCCAGTGGACAAATAGGAGGTCCAGCGCTTTGAAGAGTTTCTCACAAAAGACCGACCACACACTCCCCCCTCCTCCACCCAACCCACCCACCTCCGTCGCCGGCCCTGCTCTCTCGCCGATCAGGTTCCCATTATCGGCGAGGCCACACGGTGGAGAGGGCAGGAGGGTTTGAAATGCCTGTCAGAAGCCACTCGCCTGTGTCCGGCTCGAACATCTAATGTGAGGCATGCATGCAGCGGGACAGCACGAAAGCACTCACTTATCCACAAACACGCATATGAAATAACCAACATCGGCTTACAATAATGGATACCTCATAATTCTTGTATTATGGAATCAGTGTTAATTTTTCACAGCACTTTCTAATTTAGTTTTAGTCTTTTGCCTAAAATATCTTGTAGTTTTAGTCATAATTTAGCCATTTAAATTGTTTTAATTTTACTCGAGTTTTAGTTGATGAAATTTCACAACATTTTACTCAACGAAATCTACTATAAATTTAGTCGACTAAAATATGAAGTGTAAAGTGTAAGGTATTTTTAATGTTTCCTTGAATTTCTGAAGTCATGTTTTACACCTTTATTAAATGCTAGTGAATTTTGAATGTATAAATTAACAGAAACAAATTAACTTTTTTGTGAAATGCAGTCACCTTTATTTAGGCTACTTGGCAGAGCATCTCAGTTACAATACCAGAATTGACTACAAACAGTGAACCTGCTCTATATGAATATATCAATTCGTAAAGAGAGTCGCTCTGATTGGATCGCTCCCCAACTTATCCCACCACCACAAACTTAAAGCAGTTGTGGTTGGATGTCCCTCTTAACTCATCTAACCTTTCCACACAACCAAAGCAGCTGTGATTGGATATATTCTTAACTTGTCCCCACTTTCTACATGACGAAATTAGGTCTGATTGGGTAAAGTCTCTGTAAAACATTTTCATCCAGTTTTTATTTGTTTGGTGATCCATTGTTTGGGACAGTCTCCCTGCAGAGAGCCCATACTCACGTTAATTTTAGTGGTAATCACAACTTTAAAAAAAAAAAAAAAAATACAACACTTTAAATTCACAAATCTCATTTCCTCACCTGTTGCATTTGATTGTGCAGAATATTTTCGTAAGCATTTCCCTTGTGAAGAGGTATTGCATTTTTTTATTTGAGATCTTGAGATCTTAAATATTGAATGTAGTTTCAGTTTGAAGGAAAAGCCTCAATTTAGAGTACTGACTGGCAAAATTTACTGTAATTGACTCTTCTCAGGGAAGAGACTGTAGCTATAGTTGTTGTCAGCAGTTGCTAGGAACCTAATGGATGGGAATTTGTAGTTGTCACTCACAGGAAATGAAATGAACAAAGCGAAACAGCTTTTTCCAGCTATTAAACACTTCACTACTCATTGTATGCTGTAATTAGGCCCACCACACCCTGTAAGAAGTTCAGAAGACTTAACAAACCATGACATATTTTCTCATAGTGAAAGACTGAGGCCCTCAGAGGGTGGGTGAATAATGTTAGGGGGGTCCAGTTCAAGATATGTGTGTATGTCAGGTTACGTGTTAGGCCATAGTACACATGTCCAGGCATGTCCCCAGCTTTCTGTGTCTCAGTTTTACTCTATAATTGAGACCACAGAGGGGTCACAGCCTTGTCCCCTACTGTCCAACAATGTCCCACCAACACTATACACAATAATGATAACATTGTCAGATGCTGATAAAGCAACCGTAAAACTATCAGGTTAAATTATTGTTAACCTAAAAGGTTAATATTTTTAAGTAATTAGGTGATATCATATCTTGTGAGAGGAACTCTGAAGGAAAATATTTGAAAGTAAATAAACTGTAAATATTTGCTGATATCAAAGCCTTTCATTTCTAATCCAATAATCAGTCTAACTTTATATGCACAGCCCCTCTCACAAAGAATAATGAAGCACAGTGTTCTGTTCATAAAAGAAAGCAAATGGATGAATAAAAAATATATACACTTAATTTTTTTTGGTTAGCATCTACTGTCTTATTTTGTTTTTGACACCCTTCAAAAAAGCTTTATAACAAATACAGTTATTGTTCAGGGTTTTCACAATTATATAGTTTTTAACTGCTTGAACATAGGCACTATTATCTGAAGATATTCAGACCCTCCGCTGCCCAGTCTGGAGAAGCCGTGTCAACATCTTTAACCTCTGTTCCTTTGCGTCTGAAATTGTGATGGGGCTCGAAATGGTAACTTGTGTGGCTTTGGTTTGATCATAAAATCCTGAAAATCCTCTCCCAAAAAACCACGCCAGTGCATTGCATATCTTGCACATGAATCTTGCAATGTCTGTGATGGCCTTTTTCTGTGCCTCTGGCAAGGGGCCTTACAAAAAAGATGCAGTCACACAGGGCTGAACATTTGATGAAGCGCTGCTGGACTGCAGTGCTTCCTCCTCCACCACTATGAAGAGCTTGTCAGAAATGTTGTCTTTATCTATCATGCGTGCTGTTTCTTGGCTGCACTTCCATGCTGTCACAGCCTGTCTATCTTCAGGAAGACCTAGAAATAGGTTTCTCCTCAAATGATTTTATTTCTTGTATTATTGACAAAAAACCCTTCACAATGAAAGCATACTGTATGATTTAGGGGGGTTTCTCCACAAAGGCCGAACTGGGCTTTACTTTGAAAAACTCAACTAAACTGTAACTGCTTTTTTGTTTATCTTGCCTGTGGCATCTTCTACCATTATGGATATGAGGTGAAATGAACAAACCGTCTGTTAACTAGGTTCTTGGGACAATGCTCCTTCTGGCAGTCTGACAGCCCGCCACTCTGAGTTGGAGGTCAACACATGCCACAGTCGTTGCACTGCCAAAACACATCCACTATGAAACAGCTGAGACTCAAACTGTTACATGTCCTGCTAAAAGTGGAAAAATAAATGAAGATGAAATAAATGATATTAGATAAAAAATTCACACAAATGCCTTTCATATGCACACACACACATTAGAGATGCAATGATTCGTTGACATAGTCAGCAAAATTCGATGACATAAATGTTCAATGACGGATTTTATGGTCAGATAGTCGTTAAATTATGTCGACTCATGATTTTAGTTTAATGCACTGACATTAAATTGTTTTCTGGAGTGGATTATTCAGTGGAGTGAGTAATTTTACTCCCCTTTCTGTCTTTGTTGGACTAGTGTAATGTGGCAACAGAGCATCATGAAAACACAACGTAGCTGCTAGTATGCCACGTGCTATGTCCTTAACCTTCATTTCTCTCAGCGAATTTCATCGTCTACACTGACGATAAGGAAGTTAAACCTCCTCATATAAGTCGAAACGTATTTTTCAGCTCCAAGGCTGAAGTTGCAGAGCTAATGGGGCTAAAGTTGTGGCTAATAAAAGAGCTAACCTTATCACTCAGCTACAGTTTAACAAACTACTGTGAAAGGATCTTTTTTTAAACATTAATTTTCATTCATACTAACATCACAAAACAATAGTAAGACCCATCAGGTAACTGTGGGGGCAAAAAAAAAAAAAAAAAAACCTGACCATTCGACTAATCGACCCAGTAGTTGATGACTAGTTGTCGATAGAAATAGTAGTTGGTTGCATCCCTGACATATATATATATACGTATGTTTGCCTTGAAGTCGAACACCTTGAGCCTGTTTTTAGTGAGCTGATCATCCAATTATTTTGAGGTTTGGTCCTTGCCTAAGATTTTTAAATTGACGGTCAAAAGCATGCATTACAGCTGAGTCATTGCCTTCTCTCTCGTTCTTCGCTCTTGTCCTTCCCTGTCATCATTTAGGATTCAACCAATCTTGAGGTGAATCATCTTTTGGAATAGCTACACACATTCTCTACCTTGTATTAGTCACATCTTTTCTCTGAACAATTACTTTTTTACTGAATGCCATTTCATCCCTGTAGAATTTGCTGGTTGGGTGAAATCATGTGCAGTGTGTTAATCAGCACAGCTTGTACTGCGGCGCTCCCTTCTAGTTACAGCATCACGGCAGGTGCTTATCAGACCTTACAGCTGGACCACACCTTCTGATCGGAACTGGGTTGGATTGGGGGAGCATGGCGTGGCCCACTCCCATTTTCAACACTACATTGTTGTCCCTAGCAGCAGGCACGACTAGATTAAAATCTTGCGGGAGAAGGTGTCATTTCCTTAAGCTAAACCCACCCGATTTGTGCCTGCTGCCACTTTCCTAAGAAAGCCAGGAACGTACATTTCTAGCCCGTCTGTCACTCAGTGCAACACAAAATGACCCTGTATTAACAATGCAGCTGCACCCTCCTAAGATCCTCACAGTGATAAAAACACATGAACACACCCGGGAGTGCTGTATATGAAATCACACAGATTTGGCCTTTTGGCCTTCAGCTCCCTCAAAGTCTTCTCAAATGCAGAGAGCTAAATGACTTTTTTTTTTTTTCTTTTTTTTTTAAGCTTTGCTGTATTTTTAATTTCCTCACTAACAAGAGCCAACAGGTTCACTTCAAAATGTAGATATTTGAAAAGGATCACTTTTTCAAATATATTTTTAAGAAGTGAAACTTTAACATTAAGCTTGTACGGTATGACAAAAAGATGCAATGTGCGATCACCCTGTTCAATATTGCAATGACAGTAATCCTCGTGATAAATAGATGTGTTTGAAGAGTAAATTCTAGCTTTACGTTTATATAAATTAAGCCAATACACTGCTCTGTCTCATCACTGGTTTATCTGTGCCTGCAAATTAAATAACCATGTTTTCTGTCGTTAGGCAGGAAATTTTTCTGTGCAAATGAATGAAGTATAACACTTGGGTTACAATGGTACACCAAGGTTGCTTTCACACCTAAAGTTTGGCGACCTTGGTTTCAGGGTGAAGTTGCAAAATGGTTTCATTTTTCACTTGGCTTGGTTTTCTTTCGCACTGTCAGGCAGACCAGGGCCTACCCTCCCTCCACTAGTTGGGGCTGTAGCTTCCATCTTTATCCCTGCCATCCTGCTCGAAGTACACAGCTGGCTTTGAGTAATAACACTTAGCTTGAAACACTTGGGAACTCTTCATTTAAAAAAGATGATGCTGCATTTGTATAGGGATGCAATGGTTACTGATAAAACGATAAACCACATTAAAATTTATGCCGGTTAGTATTACCATTTCCTGTGTTAATTACTGGTTTAACTGTGTTTGGTTACCTCACTTTGTCAATGACTCATGGTGATACTGCTCATTGCCTGGAAAAGCCAGAACTATGTGTCTTCACACTTTGCAGTGTTTGCCTCTGAAAGCAAAAGTAAAGTGGTTGATGCTGCACAGACACTGTACAAGAGATTTTTTCCCCTCGAAATATGTTAAGCTGTTTCAAGGACTGGAGGCTGGCAGTGCTAGCAATGCAAACGTTAGCCACTCTATTAGAAATAAAAACTATGCTAGCTTGCTTACTGCTGTGATATTGGCCAGATTCAACCCACAATTCCCTGCTTTTTTGTTCAAACTTAACTCTGGTTAGAAGCAAACCAAGACCCCCGTTTTCAGGGAGACCAGAGTTCGGTACTTCAGTCCACATCAGATATCGCTTAAGGTTTCACATCACCCCAAATGAACTGAACTTTCCCAAAAGGCAAACCCAAGTCTAACTGGTCCAGATCAAACATGTTGGTGTGAAAGCACCCTAAGTCCCCCCCCCCCATTAGCAAAGTCAGACTCTGATTTATATAGTCCAGTTGTCTTTATATGCATCACGTCCTTTGCTAAATAAATACTTGCCTCTGTCACTTCACAGTTGTATAGTACTTTATTTAAATAACAGTGATACTCATTAAAACCTTAGAATTAATGTTTGTTGAAATGGCTGAATGTTTTTCAGCTCAATGTCTTGATGTTGCTGAATGATTTTGGTTTTGTTTGAATAGTTTTGAGTGTTTTTTCCTTGCCGTAAAATGTTCAGAGAGATAGCATTTTCTAACAAAATGCTATGGGCATGATTCAACTTTGTCTTTGTACTAATGGTTGTTTGTCTATTCCCTGTTACAATATGATGCAATGACTCAGCAGTAACTTTTTCTACAAGTCCTTAAAATGCTTGAACAATTACTTTACTCTAGGAACCAGTCTAAGTATTCAAGAGACACATTTCAGTTCTACATCCATTCTAAATTAAATTCAGGCCACTTTAATTCCAGTGCATACCTGAAGTCTGTACCACAATCTAATGGGGGCTCAAAGGCACAATAGGTTGGTATTTGCCTTTTTGTAGGGCTCCCCTCCCTCTGCAGAGGCATATTAACAGACTTCTGTGACTACTGGATGTAGTGGGATCTAATTTAAGGGAGCAAGGGTATCAAATCCACACGTGCACAAAGACATTAAAGGAAATCCTCCGGGAGGGCACTGAGTTTTGATCCCTGCTGCCCCTCTTGAGACATCGAGCTGTTCATTTTGTTGGATAAAAACCAGGACAAAGAGGTATAAAACACAGTACGTGGTACTTTTAATTCACCTGTGATTTACAGAATATAACGGTTCAGATGGTCATCGAGTGTCACGTTCATGTGGCTGATGTGAACTCCATTTGGTTTTGATCTCTTGTCTGCCAGATTATGACACTCTAAGAGTGGAGAGCAAAAGAACAAGCAATTCAGAAAATAGTGGTGCCATTTTGAAAAGGAAGAGTTTGGTATTTTTAAGAGGGGTTGTATGAGGTTCTGATAGTTATTAAAAGTATTAGCCAAAGGGGAAGCCAATCAGTGTGACCTCCTTAAGGAGAGACTGACCAGAGATCCAGCAAGGAACGTGCAAAAATTCTCTCTATGCGGTGTACATTTACCCAAACTTTTATTTTTGGGATTTTTTCCCATTTCGTGATTCGCTTTATCACAAAGGGAAAATGGATCTTACTGCACATCTGTATTGCTTTGCTTCTATGACTTCACTCTGGCCTGTCTTTCCTGAAAATTTCATCTTCTGTTGCTAATACACTCACTGCTAAAAAGTGCCTTATAAATACATGCTGGGGATCTGTTGACAGATGGAGCCCTTTGCTTCTCTGGCCAGTCAGATGGACGGTGAATCAAAGGCTAAGCAACATACTGCACTTAGTACAATATCATAGTTACAGATGAGAGCTAGCATGATGAAACTGATGATACTGAACCGAACTGAACTGAAAATTTTCTGTACCGTTACACCCCGACCAGTTGAAGGGATGATTCATGTGGGGTGGTGGAGGAATGAGTCCAAAAATGCTGAAACACTTTGGCAACTCCACTTCCCAATACCCAAAATGTATGGGATTATACAACAGCCTTTTGGATAGGTTTCTGAAATAAGGTCCCTGATAAAGACATGCAAAACAGATTTGAATGTGTCATTTTGCAGCACAAAATGCATCTGATATTGCCCTCTTTTTGAATTTTAAAGTGTTACTGTCTTTCTAAAAGGATGGTTGCTTGCAAACTGCTAGAAAGGACTACAAAAATCAGTCAAAAATTAGTGTTTGGGCTTCATGGAGGAGCCCACAGGACCCCCGGCCCGTTACTTTTTCTAACAGACGTTTGTCTGAGGGAAGCCGTGAGCCTGTTACTGAAAAACAAAACAAAATGGCAAATTGTTTTTTATTCTTTTGTCATGCAGGCCTAATAGCTTTTCCCTCAGTATCAGTGCACAGAGAGGGAGTGGACCTTCGTCAAGGCCTTGTTCTGTAGAGAGATCTGAATCTGCTCCAATATTCAATGGGTTTCTCTTTTGCCCACACTACACCCTTCCTCTTAATTTCATAAAACTTCCTCTAAGTTTCATAAAAATGGAGTCAGTAAGTTTACTTTGGAAAACTGAGACAAAGAGTACGAAAAACATAACCTCCTTGGAGGATTTAATCAAAGAACGCTTGGTACATGACTTTTCTTTTACAACCAGATTTGAAGACTTTTTGCCTTCAAACATCACTGCTCTATATGAACTGCTGTCTTAAACCAAAGGGATAGGACGCATATTAAAACTGCAAGCTGTCATTTTTAACTACTTGTCAGTTACAGTATCAGTCATGACTCTAGACACCCGCATTCAGTTGATTTTAAAGACTGTTATTCAGAGAGGACTGCAGGCCTCATCATGCTTCATAATACACTTTGAAGCCACTCATCAATGAGTTTTTACCACAGAGACCATGAACTGACTCAGTATCACCAACCTTTTTACACATGTACACATGTCCAACATGTAGAACTCCAATTCTGATCAAAAGAAACATCAGGTAACGACATGTCCTTACTTCAGTCAGATATTTTAGAAGATGTTTTCTTTGGCAAAATACATGAATGATGATAGACTGATGGAGTGGAAACTGACACCGAATGGCTGCAGGGAGATTGCACTGAGGGTTTCATTTTAAGGTGAATTACACACAGAGAATAGAATTTGAGAAAGAACATGATAAAAAAATACCTTCATGATTATTTCCTCATACATTAAATATTTACTGACAACTTGTGTCTTATTGCCGGTGCTCTCACAAGCTGACACTTAACATCAAGGAATCCTCTGTCAGACCTTGGACTTCAATATTGGATGGACTCTCAGTTCAAGATTGACATTAATATCTGATGTTGGCTAAATATAATCTGGAATTCAGACTTTTATAAGTAAAACATTAAATGCCGGATGGTCAACAATTTCCAGTACTGGACTTATCATAAGCCTTGGTGTATTCATTACACTTTCAGGACTATTTTTTAGGTTTGGGAATCGCCAGTTGCCCCTTTTCCTCTGGCCTCTCTATAGCTTTTAGCTTCACTGCTCTGAAGAGCTTTGGTGCCACTGCTGTTGAAGTTATACCTAAGAGATGGCAGCCAGAATGTGACCCTTGTTTTCCTCAACATGGTGAGTTAGTAATAAATTGAGCTTTTTTCTCAGATCACTCAGAACTGGGAGGCAGCTTTGACAAGCTAAGTATGTCAAGTATTTGCTGGATTATTAATTGCGTTATCTTAGCATTAGCTTTGATGCTGTCGACTTTAGCTTCTCCTGGGTGGTGCCAAGTTAGGTGAGCCTTATGTCTATTCTGTTTTACTCTCATGCCTCCCCATGTGTCATGTCCTTTTCTTTTGTTCCCGTCAACATCCAAAATAAGTCCAAACAATAAACTTAAATTCCAGTGATGTATTCCTTGCATCTCCCTCTCATGTGCAGCCATGATTGTTTACTCTCCAGGATGTCACTTGTTTGACCTGGCTCAACAGCACCATAGTGTGGACTTAATGAGTAATTGATTTTATTCTTCTGAACCAAAAGCCTTAATACATTAAAAAATGTTGATGCATGGCAGCCGTGAATTGGTATGACATGACCATGCTAAATATTGCGATGCTATAGTGTATTGATTCCCCCCCCCCCCCATGTTTCCGTCTTAAAAGTTGTCTGATCTGTGCAAGAAAACTCAGTATACCAGAAAATGCTGAGACATGCATTGATATTACCTCTCGTGAAACAGACACCATCTCCCACTGCATGCAACCTGCTTTTTTAAGACCTTGAGTTGTCCTGATCTAAGTGACAAATTGGTCAGTCTAATTATGGCAGGATTTGGAGGTAAAGCCAGAAGAAAGGGCTTATTTCACATTGTTAAACAGTGTCTGATTGCACAGGAAAACTGCAGACAGTGTCCCCCTATGAAAGGTATGTGTCTCCCTGCATGCACAGTGCCTGTTTTTGTCTTACCCAACATGGGGTTAAGGACAGTGATTTGTGCTGGGGAGCAGTTATGACTTTATGGTTTAATTGCTCTGCCCTGCTGCTGGACAGTGACACGCCCGGCCCTTCCCTCTGTACATCGCAGTAGGATATTTTCACAGGAGGTAGGCACCTGCCCCGGCTTCCTCACTGATTGTTTCCAGGACCGGGGGCCTCTATGGTCCTGACATTTTTTGCACTGAGGTAACGTTTCCTTGCATTATGGTCGCAGAATGGCTCCCCTTGTCCATTGTGCAGCATGTTAAAACTCCTTATGGATTCGTGAACAGTGATGGGGGAAAGTAGGGGGAGATTCCGGGGAATTCCAGCGGCATTCCTATCAGATTGCCTTCCTCTTTATCCTTTTTTCTTTCAGTAAAATCAGGGCAGCTTGTTGGTGTCAAGGCCATGTCAAAGCTTTGTACTTGACACATTATATTAACTGGAACTTGCAAAGCTCAGTGAGCATCTAAATAGAGATAAGGTCCAAAGTTGTTATTGTTAGCTAATACTAATGAAATAACTAACACTAGAAGGTAAAAATTTACAGAATATAATGGTTCAGATGGTAATTATGTATGCCAATCCTGCTCTTTTCAATTGAACTGAATGGAGAAGGAGAGAGAAAGGGACACATGATGCACTTGCTTACAACATGAAAGGAAAGATGAATAACATCTCTTAAGACAGATGACTAACTTTCAGAAGGTTTTCTGACTTTGAATGGGTAAAAGTTTAGTCCCATTTAGTTCCTTTACCTTTTCTGTCCAGCTCTAGGCACCCGGGACAATAATTTTGGACCTATGAAGGGAAAGCAAGTCTGTATCCACATAAATAAATAGCATGCATTTACTTTTCTTATGTCCAAAAACTATTTAACGTATAGCAAAAAAAAACCTCAGGAGCCTTATCTTATTCAAACCAGGGTACTGTCAAGTGGTCAGATTTTATGGCCAAGACTTTATGCAAAGGTGCTTTAAAACTTAAACTGTATAAAAACTTCAAATAATATTAAATGTAAGTGACAGTGAATAAAATTTATCAGCCTTTTTTTATATAATTGACTCTTTCCTGCTCTTCTGTGTCTTAAAGGAGGGTGCAAACTTTGTCTGCAAACATAAAACACAATTATAAAATTTAAAGTAAAACAAAGCACTTTCATGAAACAGTATAAAAGGGCAACAAATACTACTTAAACCCAAACTGAAAAAAAATAATAATTAGACGAGTACAAATGAAAACTGATGGAAAACCAAAACTACGACTGTTTGGATGCATTACATCAGAAGATTAATTACAAAAAATAAGCATTGAGCGTTTCTTTTCTCTTGACAACTTGAAATTTAGACAAAGTTTGATAAATAGAATTCTTTTAGGATTGTTATTGAAGATATTGGGCAAATATTTTTATTTCAAAGGGATTTTTCCCAGAGTTTATTTTTTCTAAAATATTCTTGTGAAAATGATGTCACTTGCACAGATGTAGTAGTAAATCCAAAACTTGTTAGACAAACAGGTCTTTTGATACCAATCAAAACCAAAAACTTTTCAGTACAAAACCTAAACACTCTTCCTCTTGATGTAAAGCACAGAGTCAGGCAGCTTCAAGAGTGCCTGCTGCATCAGGTTTCAGAGTGACCAAATGAAGAAGTCTCCAACAAAGCACCCTCAAAAACTGTTGCTTGTACTTGGAAGGTACTTCTTTTCAAAGAGGAGATGGGACAAAAGAAAAAAGAGAAATAAACAGAATCAGAGTCTGAAAAAGCTTTTTTCTGTGTTGATAGTAAATAGAGAAGAAAGACTTTGCGGTCAAAGAGAAGCAGTGATAAGAGGTCAAACTGAGAGCTCTTGGTTTGATGATGGAGCAGCTCTGAGCGGGTCGCTGCGTTTACCCCGGTGCTGCTTGGGTTCACTTGAAAGCCTCCATCTAAATCTACCTGTCTGTCACTGCTTTCTTATCCTCCAACCATCCATCCATTTACCAACTCATCAGTCAAGGAAAGTGTTGGACAAAGTACTTTGAAGCCCTCACTTAAACTGTGGCAGAAAATACTTTCTAATAAGCGTTGTACTCAAACTTAACATCAAAAGCAGATTAAGACCAATTCAAGCATCTTGCCAGCAGTGTTAAAAGTAGAGTTTCTTACCAGAGAAAAACAAATTACAAATAAATAAGTACAATTAAAACAGTTTTTTTTGGGCAAGTTGTAGGATTTTGCACAGAACCTTTTGTTTATTTATTTATTTTTTAATCTCTTTTTATTGAGGGTTTTACAGATGAGACATATACATTTAATTTAGTAGAGAAGAAAGAAGTGAAGATTAATAACAATAATGACAAAAAAGGAAAGTTGGAGGCACAAAATATCTTATTCAACTCATAATTCATTCAAAAAAAAGAAAAAAACTATCACTGCCTCCTCAGTTCATCATCTCCGAAACATTCTCAACCTTCAACCTCAAATGCCCCCCCCCCCCCCCAAAAAAATAATAATCATAAGTCTAATGAAATGAAATAAGACGATAAATAATACAAGGAAACAAATAAATAAATAAATTATAGAAGAACCTTTTATGAAATCAGAATAAACGTGGAGAAATTACAGTAGCATTGGTGCCTTATTTTTAGGGCCAATATTTCACAGTCTATATTAGAAGTGTAAAAGTTAAAAAATGACATCAAGAAGCTACTGCAAGCCTGCAAGCAACGGCTGCTTGTACAGAGATTAGCATGGATGCTGCCTGCTGGAGTGGCATTTTTTTTTTATCAGAACTTGACAACATTTCCTGATTGAATGAAAAAGAGCAATACTGAAAAGTTTCTCAGGGGACAACATAATTCTGCTCCTCTCCTGATAGGTTTTGCCAAGGGTGTGAATAACTATCTGGCAAATCCTGTCATAATCCTCAGCAGAAGCACCTGCGTACTATTCAATCTGAATGGCCCATAACAAATGTGATTGACAGAACAATCATCTAATCACCTTCCTGATGGGTTTTTGAAATGTCTCCATCACTATCTATGTGTTGTTGTCTCTATACATCCTGTAGACATATGAGCCATCTTATCCTGCATGTCAGGTTATTTGTCAGTACATGTCTCAAGACCATTCATTCATTCAGTTCATTCAAACTTTTCACAAATGTCCATTATAGGGCTGCAGCTATTGATTCTTTTAGTAATCAAGTGTTCTATCGATTATTCTGGCGATTAACCTAGTAATTGGATAAGGGATACATTGTGCAAGCTGTAAGATAATTGAACTAGCTAATGCACATTTATTTAATGTATGAAAGGATGCCTTATACCTGCGTCCGGTCTGCTCTGCAGACTTGATGCATAGACTGGATGTTTTCTGTTAAGGTGCTGCAGCATTGACGATGTGCTATTATAGTGAGCTAACTTTGATTTACAATAGACACACTGCACTATGTTTTTGTTTCATTTCAACTTATAGTGATCCCACACTTTGGACCATACCGTCGCTTCTTCTGTGGAGTCTCTTCTTTATGCCCCTCTCTTTTTTTGTCCTCCTCTTCCTCCATGATTTTGCAATCCGAACCTCACATCTATGTTACAGTGGTGGATCAGCAGCGGAAGCAGAAAGTACGATGCATAGCAGAAATGACCATCAGTGTCAAACACAGTGCCCTGTATAGTGGTTCGGATTTAAACAAGGCCTCGAGGCAAATAATTTGCGTCAAGGCTTTTTAGTACTCGAATAACTTGAATTATTCAAGGAATCATTTCAGCTCTTGTCCATTCTAATTATGAATTAATCCATCATGGAGTTCAAATGCCAAGTATATTTGGCATCATGTTCATCCTTTGTCTGTAAATGGCACATCTCAATAGTCCCTTACCTGGCCTTTATCTCTGCAAAGGTCGCAGCATCAGCAGGGGGCAAAACATTGCTATCATGGGATGAATTCCCACCAAACGTTACTGTAGGCCAACCATTTTTACATAACAAATCAAAATGTATAAACATGCAGTAGGCACCATCTTTATCAGTTGCTCTAATTTGCGGTCATCCAAAAATAAACCAAAAAGTGTTGGTATCTTTTAATGTTTGTCCATCCTTGCTTGTGATGATGAGAACCTAGTTATTTTTACAATCAAAGTCATTTGGATCAGCTCAATAGCAGAAGCAGGTCTATTTTTTTCTAAATGGCTTTTCATTCGGACTATGAGTTTTATATCTAATTTAACAACAAAGAGGTTCTTTCAAGCAGCTTATTCATAAACAACACATGATTACTTTCACATCACTTTTCATGTTAGACTTAGTTGTCATATTTCTGCATCTAAATTGTAAGTTACTTTTGCATTTAATAGCTAGTTTAAAGAGGAAATAAAAAGAAAAGATGTAAAAAAGCACTGCTAGCCTCATGGCAAATTTTTTCCCCATCACTTCACTGTCACAAAACATGCAGGCATAATAATAGTAATAATAATAATGATGATGATGATACATTTTATGTAAAAGCAACTTTCACGACACTCAAGGACACTGATTAATAATAATCAACAACTGGAGGCTGAATGGATATAAATATATCACAGACTGTCACTAAGCACATATTAGTGATAAATTCTAAGACTGCTAATGCTTGAGTAACATCATCTTGGCATCCCAGTGACCAAAATAGATATTAACTCCAGGTAATGCATTGAAACAGGGTTTAAAAGAGAAGTAAAAGTAATGGCTGAAGGCTGCAATTGGGCCAATTTGGTACTGTTTCAGAGTTTTTTCTTTTTTTTTTTTTTTTTTACAAGAAATAATACCACTCCCAAAGAGTAAGTGATCTCACAAATCCATAAACCATAGACAGAGCCATAAACACCTTGCTGGCCAGCATATACTAACTTGTCTGGCTGAACCGGCTAAGCCCTGTTCACCAAAAATGTCACACTGTTGACAAACATGAACAGAGTCTGTAATGTTTTGAAGAACTTTCTGCAAACTTAACACAATTCATTCTGACTCAAGGATGAATTGATCTGTTTTTGGAAGGCACAGGACAGGATCAGGGCTATTGGGCTCACCAATTAAAAAAAAAATGGTGAAGGATTTTCTTAATAGTTTACACAAATGCCCACAATTCTGAAACAATAATGAACTTGTTAGAATGTGGAGGTCATAGGTTAGAATTTTAAGGTCATTGTTTCCCATTTTTATCCCCTTGTATCGAACAGACATCTCTTTAATGCTTTGAGGATTTTACTCAAAACTTGTCAACTTTGACTCAACATGAAACTTAATACATTTTGGTGGCCAAAGGTTAAGGTCAGTGCCACATCCAACCTCATTTCAAGACATCAAAAAGCAACTGGATTCAGGTCCTAGGAAAGTCATATCAGCTCTGAAGGCCTAAAGGTTTTCAAACAGTGCACTAGGGTTACGCAATAAATCACTTATCATTATCACCTTTTCTATGAGGACATTAGTAATCTGAATTTATTGCAATACGTGATAGAAAAAATGTTGTCAAGCAGTGTTTCTCAAGGTGTTGGGAAAAAGCCTCACTTTTATGTGTTTTAAAGCAGTTATTTATTGCTTTTTAATCTTTTTTTTTAACCAGATAAAAACCCAGGAAGATCAAGATCTTTTTCACAGTGGTGACCTGTCCAAAAGGTCAGCAGCACACATCATGAAAAAAACATTATTGAAAGGTGACAATACACAGTAAGTTGGAGCAAATGTAGCTAAAGCTGGTTAGAAGCTACATCTAGCTTATTGGAGCCAATTTGGTTGAGAAAATAAGTATTTAGTTTCTTTTAAAGTCAGAAGAAACATGTTATAACTATAAGTGTTGTATAAACCTAAGGAGTGGCACAGGTGAAGATGATGATGCGATATGTATCCCGATACGCGTAAATTGTGAACATTGACAATGCTTTTAACAGAATTCCCGATAAGTTTTGTTTTTTATTACAAGAAGAAAAAGAACAAGGAAGAGTATTAAATGATTTTACAACTTAAGAAACTTAAAATCAGGTCCTCAAAGATGGCAGACCTAAGTTCAAATTTGAAACATGTGCTTCATTATGTTGCTTGGCTTCTACTTTGAACTGTGCCATTGTTATTATTACCCAAAGTGTACTGACAACAACTTTCAGAACATTGAGGCCTATTCAGTTCTGTAGAATCCGTATCGATACAGGTATCCCCAAGGAGTGCATGACGATATTTTGCTGTGTTGATATTTTGAACACAGGCCTATCATCCAGGCCTACAGTGCACATCAGTTCTCTTGGCATTGACTTCTTTGAGCTCTTGCCATATCAGCCAAAACTGTCTCCTGCCAGCATAATGAGCAAGGACTCATCAGTGAAATCATGAACATACACAAGCTTTTCATCCTTTTTTATGTGACAAAAGCATCAAGATTGGTGTATGCTCTGTTTTTGTACAACATATTTCTTTATTTTACATTCAATTTCTGTGTTTTTTGATTTTATGTGCATTTCGGTGCTCCAAAGAACACACAGGAACTTTTTCCCACTGCTCTGCGGAGCCACTGCTCTGTTGTCGAGCACCCGCAGCCGCGCAGGTCATTGTATTTGTGTCCTGTGTATCACTTCCTGCGTCAGATTGTGGATTGTTATCCAAACAATGGTGTGTTTTGCCTTGAAAGGACACCTCAATCATTTAGCACCAGGCTGTAAATGCAGACATATACAGCACTGTTGCACTGGGACAATATGTATTTTTCCCTGTGAGCTTAATACATCTTGAGTTATCTGAAGTCCATGTAATAAATCATAATCTAGATAAGAGCAAAGTCTCGATTTGTTTCCTAATATCTGAATACAATGTAATGAATTAATACTGGCTATTACTGTACTTCAAGGCAAGAAAATGGGTGCCAAACCACACCCACTTTTGTTGGCAAAAGAAAGAGGGGAGATTTCCTTAAAGATAGTGCTGGCATTATTCAGATTTCCAGAGAAAAATATTTTTGTCCTCTTCTGATGTTCCGAAACAAACCTGCCAATTTACGCATACTTCTTAAGAGTGATTTTTGGTGTAATCTCCTCTTGCACTTCAGCAGAAATATTTGTGTGCCTCAAAGCAAAAATGCCAACCTCCACAAATATGCAGTCAAGCACACACTTGTTGTTCCTGGTTGCCGTCATGGTGATGGTGGTGAAAATGAAGCCTCTCCCGCATCCCAGCCCACCTCCCACAGAGGGTGTTGTGCAAAAAAAAGAAAAAGGTGGCGAGGATGATGAAGAAGAAACCAAAGCAGAATGTAAGCCAAGGCATATCTTGGACTGAAACACAAACATATCAGCACCAAAACTCATCCTCCAGAGCAGAAGGTTAGTCTTTATAAGACAGACAAAGTACACAAAACCAATCCCTTCTTCAAAGTAAAATTTCGACATTTCAGCAGTAATCGAAACCGCCTACTTCATCAGTGATAAATCATCATTTAAAACAGCAGCACGCTGAAAGCCTGGATTCATGATTTTTCACTGAGGATTTAAAACATCCAGACTAATTAAGCTTTAAAACCTGCAAGTTGTTCCATGCTAAAGGTGCAGGAAAGCTTTCTTTCCCAGCTCAGTTCAGAACTTAGGAAAAACGAACTGCATGGCGGTCAGTAACCGAAGGTTGTGCGTTCCATCCTTACATAGTAGCATGTAGTACGACTATTAAATAGCTTTTATTTTGCCGTATGCTCGACCTGGGCTGATTTTTCTTGTATTTTATTTGTTTTCTAGCGGGTGGCAATTTTCATATGAGGTGCATTACTGCCATGTTGAGCTAAGGTTGGGATCAGAACAACCATTTCTACAATCTAACTCCTAGATTAAACACATATCTAATAATCCAGTTATTTTTTTAGGCATAAATATGGCTGTTTCCCTCCTTAATCCAATAATTTAGCTGATATTTGCTTCTAGTCTTGAAAACAAAGAATAAATGGTGGCTTGGCTAATGGCTAGTGCAGCTAAATTAACACCCATTAATGGACTAAAAAGTGATTTATTTGGATTTTTGTGATTTTTACAGCTGGTCATTTACATGTTGAATTTGTAACATCTATTAAACAACTATAAACATGGAAATCTATAAAGATTTGATCATCTTTACTGCTTAATTAATGTAATGGAATTAATGCTTATGCTAATAATGGATATATGATGTTGCCATCTGCCATTAGACCCCTGACCTGTTGGCGCTTTGCATTGTGGGGAACAGGTAGACTGGTTTGATATATACTGATAGTTTTTCCTATAGTAGTATGACATCCAAGTATTTTTGACATACTGTGGATTTCACAAATGTTTGCAAACTGCATACTACTTATACACATATGCATACATACTACACTTTGGCTAAATCAGTATGCACTGCTACTGTAGTGTAGTGGTTTCGAAAGTGCCCCTTTTTTTATCTAAAAGAATAACTTCCCTGGGAACAAATATTTATGACATTTCATTTTTAATGAACAACTTGAACTGGTCAGTAACTATGTACTATACTAAGTGCCAGTACTCTACTCAGCCCATTTTTTCTGAACTTTATTGAGTATGATTTTGAAGAAAGTACTACTTTTACTCTACTTAATTTGAGTAACAAAGACTTTTGATTCCCACTACTACTTTTGATTAAAGAGCCATCTTTTTCCCTTAACTCTGGTTCATCTATTTGATTTTGGTGACTGCTAGAATATGTTCAAAATTGCCAATGTTTTAGAAAAACCCTTCTAGTTTTCATATACAGAGTAGTCCTGATTGTGCTGTTCTCAGCTTGTCTGAAACGCTCTGTAAGAACTGGTGGATTAGGGATGTAACGGTTACTGATAAGATGATAAACCACAGTAAAATTTCTGATGCTTAGTTTAACTGTTCCCTATTTTAAACCTTTTGAGGGGGCAGGTGAAATGAGATGTTTTAGGTAGCTGCTTGCACCATGAAAATGGGAGAAGGAGAAGTCTAAATGCTGCAGACACAAAAAGGGCATGTCAAACTAAAAGAAGCACAATATGGGCTCTTTAAAGACATTTTTTGTACATTCTAGGAATGAAAACTTCATGTGAAATCACTTAAAATGTTTAGGTGTAAGTGTCAATTAGATGTCAAAACAATAACACTCACATGAATACTGATGCTGTTTTACATTTGGACCAGAAGTTGATCACATCACCGATAGCATTGTTCAGTTTTTTGTCTGCAGAGGCATCACAGTCCATTTAAACTGCAGATCACAGGTTTGATTATGTCGCACAAAGAAATTCTCACTCACCTGTGAGGTTACCCACAACAGCATAGTTTCATCAAAGAATGTTATTTGTTTTTATTCACACCCACTCTGCATGGCAGCAAATGATAACACAGAGAAAGTGGTGGTTTCTTCCACCGCTACCTGCCTCCACAGCAGCGGGCCAGAAGATGAACAACACAAAGACACAGAGATAAACGCAGATCTGAGGGAGATACCAGCAATACGTGACATTCAGTGGGGGGAAAATGGACAAGTTCTACCTCAGAAAAGAAATGCCAGTTATAGTAAAAGGAAACTGTGATGGACCAAATCAACTTCACTATTTAATTCTGGTTTAAAAGCTCTTGATTGATATCGTTTGCAGATGCAGATGCACTGTTGAGCTTGCAGGGTTTGAGTGTTTTTTGAACAGTCTTTTGGGCACTGGAGTGTAATTATTAGGTGAACCATCTGATGATACAGTGAACTCTTGACCTTCAGACTCCTGACCCCCAGGTTTGTATCAACCAAATATGTTGTAGGTGCTAACACTTCAGGCTTAACTAAAGCTGTAGTTCCACTGAAAAGAGTAGTGTTGGTTTTTAGCAGGCTAATTTTCATAGCCTAATAGATCCCAGGGCTGTCACCTTAGACTCAATTTCTGAACAACCGTTGGAGCATGGGGATAAATATCCGTAACCAAAGAGTAAATAAATATTCAAATGTAAAATATTAAATGTAGCAGCGCATCAGGGCACCTGCAGCCGTGGACTATTTCATCCAGCAGAGGGCGCTCTCAGCAAAACTTGACCGTCAGCCACATACACTACTCTCTTGACCTCAGTAAACAAAGAGTGTGGCACATTTTAGTAAAATGGAGAACAGACAAAGCCACACCGGGCGACGGTTGAGCCCGCAAATTTGATGTGGAGGACGAGTGACTAAGCTATTTTGCACATAACCGACACACAGCCCAGTCTTTGATTTTATGTTTGCCATCAACGGTGCAGAACCCAAAATACTATCACACAGTACTCCTCAGATGATTTGGTGTTGTTATTGTCCGCTCGGAGTGGCAAGTCTTCGTTACGAGGTCAAGAGAGCAATGGATGTGGCTGAGGGTCAAGCTGCGCTGAGAGCGCCCTCTGTTGGATGAAATGGTCCACTGCTCCGGGCGTCCTGATGTGCTGCTAAACTCAACATTTTACATTTGAATATTTATATACTATTCGGTTACGGATATTTATCCCCATATTCTAATGGTCATTCAAATATCGAATATAGATGACAGCCCTAACCACTACTGAGTCAGTTGTTCAAGCCTATTGGCTGACCAATTACCACGGAGGTGGCAGGCCCTCCAATCAGAGCAGACCAGGCCCATGTGGTGGGGGGGGCCTGTAAGTGTCAAACTCCATCAGAGTGTCCCAGGCAGAGTCAGGGTAGAGGTGGATAGACTGAACTTGATGTGTGAGAACTGGCAGATTTTTTGAACATTAGTGATTGTGAACAAACTCAGGCAGTCACTGAATTTTCATATATTATAAACCTGAAGAAAATATGTCCACAAACTGACCAGGGTGTCGATTGTCGGCCTGCTGCTAAAACATATTACACTTTGGTGTTGCGTCTTAGCTGATATACTCTGACAATGAGACAAGCTCTGGTTCTTTATTGTTAACCTTTTGACCAATAGCAGCACTTGAACCTGCTAAAGAAATAAAACTTTATTGCTGACTGAGTTCTTGTTTGATGTACTTGTTCTCGCATCAAATAGTCATTATAAAATGGTACACGCGCTCACTGATCTGACTTCTAAGGTGTGCAGGATGCAGGAGGAAGTTTTTTAAAAGCCTCACAGAGTTCACAAAGCTCGTGCAGGTAATAATTTGCAGTCATTACCTGCAGCTTCACAGAACCCGCAGCACCTCCAGCCAGCAATCTCAGACGGGGGCCTAATTGACACTGTCTGTTGGGAGGGAGGAGGGGGAGCTTGTTGCTGTCGTTTTGTTCCTTCCTTTATAGAGCTGAGGGCTCCCCACCCAGCACAGCTTAATGAGATGTTTACATGGAGCTGGGTGTGGGAACCGGGGCCCATATGGTGCTGTGTAAGATGACAGGGACCTGCTTTGTGTTTTGGCCTTGTTAAGAGGTTTTAGTGTTGAAATCAGAGCCTGCAGCCTCCACGGATCTGCAGCGAGGTGAGAGACACTCGGCATAACATCTGCTGTCAGTCACAGTGCTGAAAAATAATGGAAGAAAAGGTCATTCTTTATCAAAAAAAAACAAACTCACTATTGATTCCTTTATCAGTACAATGCACAAGAATAATTAGGGGGCTATGAATATTTGCTGTGGTGCCCTGTCCATTTTCTTTATGTTGTTCAATATCTTCCTGAGCTCCCTTTATATGTTCTTCAGATATATTCAATTTGCATTGTGAGGGTTGTTTTCTTAAAAATCTGGTCAATATGAGGTGTCTTATAATCAGTGTCTTTTAATTCTAAAGGACTCAAAGAAAGCAAAAGGCACACTGTCTTGGGGTGGAAATAGGTCTGGGCAATATATCGACTACATCAATCAATTTAAATTATTTTCTGCAGAAGATTTAGAAATTAAAAGTTGAGATTTTTTTTCTTGACCTACTCCTATTGTAAGTTGTTGCAATGTTTGAACATTTAAATACTGAAAGTTTCCATTTTTTTTATGCATGGCCCAGTCAGGTTTTGAACAAGCACACGTTTAGGCTTGTGTTTGTGTTTTAAGTGAGATTATATCTTGATCAAAGAATTTCATGTTAATATACTGCGAAATACCTCAGCCTTCAGTGTTTTGGAAGACAAACCTGCCCCGAGTATCGTGGAAAAAAATCAGGGATTTTATTTTTAGGCTATTTTTCCCAGCCCTAGATGGAAAATATGTGTCAACAAATGAGTTAAATCCTGTCTAGTACATAATCTTTATACAACACCATGCATTGTGTATTTAACTTCAGAATAGCCGGTTGCATGAGGGATGCAAGATAAACTGAATCAAGAGCCGTTAAACTGATGAGGATGCATGCATATACAAATATCCCCATAATCAGTCAGGCAGCAAAGTAGCCTCAACAAGTTTTGCTAACACACACATGAAAGGAAACTTGTCTCTGAAAAAACACTTTAGTGATAGTACGCCATGTCCCTGATCACGTGACTAACAATGCATGTTCTGCGATGTGACTTTAGTGCATCACATTTACAGTGGGAAAAAAACAACATATTCTTCAACCCTGAATGACACCCATTCCAGGAGGAAGATGGACAAGCTGACAGACAGACAGTCAGGTGTGGGTCTCTCTAACCTCTGTCCTGGTTGTGATAAAAGCAGTAAATCATCATGGCTCCAGTGTTATCAAACATAAACCTTCAGATTAGGGAGACTGCACCTGCTGCTGCTGCTTACACACTGACCTCAGCGAAGAGGAACCGGGTTCTTCCCCCAACTAACACCTGCTCACCTGCCACCTGCCCTGTATCAGTCTCTGTGTGCTATCTGTTATGTTGTGTGTAGTCTACATTGGTTTATGGTAGGTGGGTAAGGTATTTTTGTGTGTTTGTGACTTTTTGTAAAGGTATGTAGTGGGCAGGAAAGTAGCCAGGCATTACAATGGCTGTTTAGATTAAATATCTGTGGACTTTGTTGCACAAAGCAAATAAAATTCTCATTTTAACATTTATGTTTTATAATATGGACTTTCCCAGCACACACACCTGCTTCACCTGAAAATATTCTAATTATAATTTATGTAACTGCTTATGAATGAGTAACACCTGTCTGACAGAGCCTATGACATTCCTAATTGTCATTTCACATTATGAGATACAGAGAAATAAAACAACTAAATATTGGGTCAGTCAGCATTAATCAGTAGGGATGTGTATTTGATCCAAACTTAAGGCAGTATATCTTTTAAATCCCATTAATCACATGCATGGTCGTTAAACAACCAAAGCTGTGGCAGCAACTGGATACTTCTTACCACAGTGTCCTCAAAAGTCCAAAGTAAAGTGCAGCTTATGATATCAAACTTTTATTTTTTTTGACTGTTTATATAGCTGTTTTCATTTCAAGTTCTTTATTTGTTTATTTTAGACAATGCTCTAATTTTGGATCTACCAGAAGTTCCTTGTCCCTGAGGTCACTCTTACAGGTAAAGTTTGGTGGACTCAGGTTGGTTCAGAGGTGATGTTTCAATCTTCGCTTTGTTTGCTTTTCTGTCTCACTGCACTTTTTCAGGCTGACCAAAGCTTGTCAAATACTGCGTAATATAGCCACCCATCACTAGTTGGAGCCGTAGCTTCGGTCTTTGTTCCTGCCATCCGGTTTATTTTTGAACGATGACCCAGAAATACACAACTGGCTTCAAGTAATTGCATTGTCCAGCTCAAAGTAGCCTAAAATAAAGATAGGTCTGCATTTTGTCTACGTCAGGTACGTCAGGTGGCACTTGTATATTGTTGAGTGAGTGATGTGTAACCATATTTCATATGAACTTGATGATATTGTCAGTGATCGCTATGTTAGCCAGCTTACTGTTGTTGTATTTTGCCAAATTAAAGCCATAATTCAGTGCTTTTTGGTTCACTTGTCTTGTTTGGTCCTCTCACCAAACCAACCAAACTCTGGTTTCCTAAGAAGCAAACTGAGACCCCCTGTTTATGGGCTAACCAGAGTTCAGTTCTTTGGTCTAAACATGTTTTGACACTTTTTGACAGAGTTCTTACTTGTGTTTCACTACATTTGTTCTCTGCCATCAGCTGTACGTTCTTGTGTTCCAGTTTCCCTTTTCGCCTTAGCTATAGTCTATTCAGAGTCACTGACTGTAGAAAGAAATGGCAGAAGCCACGTTGAATCAGTAGTTTGATTATGAAAGTAGCCTTTGAAATGCTTTTACTGTACACATCATCTCAGTATGAACTTTAGATCAACCTTGTTACAGACATAGAACCCGTGTTGAGGTGGGACTTATGGCCGACTGACCAATAACAACTCTGTGCAGACTTGTAGCCATGTTCATCATGTCTGTATTTCACAAATCAGAAATTCTCAATAAAATAAAAATGGGCAGAATATAAAAAAATCAGCCCCCCTGTACAGTGAGAGATGCATTATATATTCAGGCAAAAGCCATTTTTGTACCATCTGAATGCGGCAGGATGAAGTCGGTGGATCGGCCCAAAGTCATTAAAAACTGACAGTCATCCAGGTTTATTGCATAATAAGGAATGTTTCTTCACAGAGCAAAAAATGAGGGAAATATGTGTGCGTGGGTTGTGTGGCTCAGACACACTCAGGCCAGGAGTGATGAATAATGCTCCATTCGGAGAGCTTGTTCCAACACTTCACTCATAAAGTGGAGATAAGTGAGTGTGTGTGTGTGTGTGTGTGTGGGTCCTGCTCGGTATGTGCAGAGGTGGAGAGCGGGCCCCCGGCTTGTCGGTGAGCTGTCAGGTGATCAAACAGTGTTTCCTGTGGAGGTGTAAGCCTGTAAAGCTGAGGTGAGAGGAGCTGCAGACTGAGGTCAAACAGGGTTTCTACTTTCTGACCTGGTCTACTTGAGAGGGGTCAAACCACTCAAAGCTGCAAAGTAGGACGCTTCTTTCCACTGACAGTGAACTACCTCAGCTGGAAATATACACCTATACCTTGTTTTTTGCAAACATTTTCTGCTTAAAGCAAGGTGGTTAACCCAGCAATGTAGAACAGGCTGGCAGTACCACTTTTTATTAGCTTTTCTCCACATGTATCATGGTAATTTATCTCTTGGAGACACTAACATACCATTATGTATTGAGTAGTTGACATCAGTATTTGTGCAAGGTTTTCACCACTCAAACATGACCCCATACAGCAACGCAGTCAGCGTCCATGAACTTCTGAAGCTCTTTGTTGATGAAGCTGCTCTTGCTTACTTGGACAGTCTAGCGGATGAAGTAGATTTTAGGGCTTTAATATGGAATCCTCTTGTTTTGTTAGAACTAATACTTGGTTATCTGAGCACGTGGCAAGCACACATTACCGGATAGCTACACACGCTGGACTTGACTGTAGTATTGCTGGATAACTTCATGTTAATTCATGTCTCTACAGGTAGAGACGTGGAGTGAATTTGAAAGAGCACTCACACGCTTGTTTAATGAATTTAGCAATATGAAATCAAGCTGACATCATCATCATCACCATCACATGAAACTGAAATCAAACAACGAAGTTTTTACTTAACTGTACAAATACTGAGGATTTTTCCTTAAGATGTAAATTAACCAGTTACTTACAAATAATGCTTCTCCAAGGCTTACACAGGCGGATGGTGCTGGATAGAAAAGGGGGTCTTGTCTTTAACCCATTCTCGAAGAAAATGGCCTCCTAAGCCCCAAAGGGTCGAAGCATGCTGCTGATCATATGACAAGCAATGTTGTGGCTCTTGAGATCCATTGAACACAAGACTATTTAAAGGAACAAAAACAAAAAAAAGTTACATTACAACTATGAAAGCATACAATTCTGATATTACAAAGTGCTCATTTACAGAAATTTGGAATAATCTGTCAATTTTCATACAAAAATAAAAAATCTTAGTTTTGAGGCTTACAGCCCTAGTGAGCATGTAGGCTTAATGTTTTACAATATTTTTTAATGGCAAAATGCTATTTGTGATTAGAATCTTCAAAACTGTCTGCAAGAAAGAAAGTGTTAAAGTCAAGGACTATAACAGTTTGCAGTTATGTAAAATACAGACAAATACTCACAGACCTTTTCTGCAAAGGATGTAAGGTAGTAAACTGATGCACCAGATGAACCATTCAATTTGGGCCAATCAGATAAAGATGGTGGGTGCTACTGCTGCGGTGTAAAATACAAAATGTAAGCCTCTATGTAGAGCAAGCTATCTGTAAAACTTTCGGAACTTGAGCAAAAATGTCCTTTCTATCAGGGAATGCTTTGACTGTCATTGTTGGCTCTTCGTTTCATGAAGAAATGCAGTTCAGTCTATAAACTGCTACTGAAGCTGTTAGCATCCATGCTAAGATGGATCTGCCTGATCACAGCCAATGAATCAGGCAGATCCATCTGCTGCTCAAGGTTAGTAAGATAGACTCTTGAAGATGAACTACTGCATGTCCTCTCAGAGGAAACAAAAATGAAACTACCAAAGACATTGTATTATTTTTTTCATGTAAATTTAATCATAATTTTTTTTTTTATTTCCATTTTTTCAAACTTTGCTTTTATAATACTACTAATTTTATCAGTTTAAATGACTGTTTTCCTTTCATTTTAAATTTTTTTATGATATATTTTTGTTTTTAATGAAATGTTTTGCAATAATATCCCACATTCATACCAATTAAGCTATTTCAACAACAATCTCTTTTTTGTTTACTTCTTTTTGTTTTTAATTATTTTCATATTCTTTTTGTGTTTCTATATTCATTAATTCTACACACATCTCTGTCCCTGACATTCCCCTGTAACTGTTTGAAAGATGCTTTTGACTACACTTCCCTCAGCACATGAAGGCACCACAGGCAGGAACACGTGGAGGCAGAGCAGCAGACTGCTTTTTGTTTTAATTTTCCTGCAGGTACTCACAATGACTTGATCTTCTTCTCCAGACGCTGAAGCACATCTAAGGGTGTTGTGACGAATCAGCTTGCTGCTACCGTGTGACCCAGACATTGACCCCGCCCTGTCATGAGCAACACTTATCAGTCAGCTGGGACGGTCGCTGCTCTGGGAATTGAGCATCACAGGTTTGGATCCCTGCTGGGAACTGGACTGTGAATCAGAAACTGTCTCCACTCCCTAAACATCATCATCATCATCATCATCATCATCAGGTTGTCATGCTTTCATTTCTTGGCTCTGAGTGCGTGAATTCATATAATCCTCTTCCTGCAGACAGTACCCCCTCCCAGGCTGTCACTGTAAACAAACATGCATTGTTGTTCCAGTCTCTGGGTTTTACAAGGATTTACGAACTAAGACAGTCATCTGATCTGAGAAAATCATGCCGTATTGTGGTCCAAAGACCACACAGGCAAGCCGCAACAAGACTTTCTAAAGTTTACTCTTTTGTCAGATAAGAGCTCGATCTCTGTGTTTGCATTCTTCAGGACAGGACTCGTAAACGTTTCTATGGCAGCTCCCTCAGCCTGTTTGTGTGCAGAAAAAACCACATTAGTCTTTGATTTCAACAAGATCCAGCAGCTCGTGAGTCTTTAAGGAACAGAAGGAGGGAAAGAAAAGGAAATGAGAGGTTCACTCTACACAATGCAAGGTTTTAAGACCCAAAAACCTGATTGGTGCACTGTGTCTTGTGCCTGCTCCACATGTATCAAGATGTTTAAAATGGGTATTTTGTCCCTCTCCTACACAATCTTTGCTAAAACTATAACTACCATCTTGCTGTTGGATTTCTCTGCAGGGTAAACAGTTGCTGGACAGTGAAAGTAAAATGGTGGATAAAGAAGGGCTGGGCAGTTTGTGTAGTAGTGGGATTGGTTAAAATCTTATTTCCTTAGCAGCATAGATGCCTTCCCTATTATGAACTTTGGATTACAGAGATTGTTGAGTATATGGAGTTCATATAAATGCAGAAAATAATGACCTTTGACCTTCAAAATTTAATCTGTTCCTACTCAAGTCCAAGTGTAGATTTGTGCCAAATCTGACCAAAATCCTTCCTGAAATGTAAAATATCCCATTCAAAGCAAGGGGTCAACTTGATATGTATCAACTTTCACATTTGAACTTTGACCTCAAAAAAATGTAGTCATCATCAAAAAAACTTGACAGAAAATAAGAAAACACAACAACAAATCAAAAAGCTTAGTGCCAAGAAAAAAAAACTTGAAAGAAACAGACAAAACAAGAAAACTGAACAAAAGACAAAAATACAAAACAGCATAAATAAAATACATTAAATTAACAAACATAAGGGAAAAACAACTACTTTAACACAGAATGATGAAATAGACCAAACAACCAACGTATAAAGGACATATGACAAATAAGAAAAAGGACAACAAGTGAAATAAAAACACATTAATTAGAAAAAAAATACAATAACAAAGGGAAAAAAAACCCAGAAACAATTAAAATTCGCAATAACAAACAAAAAATTTACATTTAAGGAAACATCAAATTAAAAACAATGCAACAGCTAATTAAAACATCAACAAATCAGAAAAAAACACATTTAAAGCAAAAAAGCATCATGCCAAATAACAAAACAAACAAGACAAACCTTAAAACAAAATAACATTGAAAATACTAGGTCCAAAAAGCAAGCTGAGAATACAAAAAAAATTCTAATCGAAGAGCTGATGTCAAAAGGTTTTTATTTGTAACCTTTTTAATGTTTTTGTATTTTTTATGTTTTGTTTTTCTATTGTGTTTATTTTGAAATCTTTTTGAGTTTTTGTGTTTTTTAATTTGTTGTTGAGATTTTTAGTTGTTGTGTTTCCATTTATTGTGGTATTTACTTTTTAAATTAAGTTTGTTATGTTTTATTTTCTTGTAGCTGTGTATATTTTGTTGCTTTGTCTTTGATATGTTGTTGTGATTCGTATTTGTTGTTGCATTTTGGTGCATGGTTTTCTGATTCTTGGTTGTACTTTACACTTTAGGGTCACCGTATGAGGCCCCTCAACTAAAGAAATTCTTCTATGAGTAAGCATAGACTGTGTAAACATGGCGTCCTCTCAGGGATATCACCCATCACTTAAGGGGAATTTCAGAGCCTGTTGATGGAAGTCACCATTTTGGAAGAGCTGTCACAAAGTCATTGTCCAGGAAACTATAGGTAATGACTATGGTTACATCAATAGGACCAAAGGCAGACATGTTTTTTTAAAAGGTTGAGAGAAGAGCTCCTTTTTGCTTGGATGGTCACGTAGGTATAAACAGTCAGAGGCTTTGACTATTAGCAACAGGACTGACACACTTTTGAGGAAATCAATCCAAAAATGTTAATCTTTCTTTGAAAACATCAACGACCAACAGCTTACAACCTGGGTTTGACTTGATAAAAGGGCTGCCCAAGCCAGAAAATCAGGTTAAAGCTTTTTATATTAAGCAGAGTTTCTCATTCCTGTCATTTTTTGAATTTAAATGAATTTTCAGAGCTAATACACTTATGTCTTCTTTCTTTGCAATGTACCTTCCTCAGGAGCAGCTGGAGTTATGTAGAGTGTGTTGATACATTGAAAAAAATCATCAGATTAAAAATACGGTGCAATAAAAAAAGTGAAAGGGATTGAAAAATCCAAACCTCCTCCTGTACAGGTAGACACACGCTGAGCTGTACTCACCTGCAGGGCTGATTCAGGATTTCCAACAATGACAGAGGAAGATCCTCTCAGATACTAAAGTACAGTTATCATAAGCACAATTACTTTAATCATTGGGTGTGATTAATGTGCTGGAATTTATACCAGCACAGAGACAGACCTCAGCTTGTAAAAAAGAGGTCATAGAAGCTACAAGTAGACGATCAATCTGTATAAATCATTACAAAGAAAATATAGTGCTTAACAATATGTAGACATCATGACAACTAAATAGAGGCTAAATGACAAACTGGCATGTGTTAGATGTTAACATAAGCTCCATTATCAGATCAGATTTCTAATTGTCTAATGTTTTAGGTAAAATAAGTTTTTATATTGTATAAAAATGCCTGTTGGATGATGACTGGAACTTAAATTGTCCTAGTGCAGAGCTTGAAAACAGCATCTTCATATCTGTCCCGCCGTACATATCAGATCCGCCTGTGCAGACTCCAGCTGGGCTCTTGTTTAGTCTTTGTTCTGCATTAGAGGCCCCAGCAATGTGAGATGGGAGTTTATCTCCTCCTGACTTTCATAATCCTTCAAACCTTTACCTGCTGAAAATGAAAACATTTTTTTTGTTTTAGTTTTAATCTGCCACATCAAAAGTCAAACGATAAAGGTCTTCTCTGACTGCTTTGTGCTGCAACATTTACTTTGTAGGCCATTTTACTTGGACAGCTCCACTAAGAGAACATCTTAATTTTGTGTGAACTGGCATTGTTCCCTTTTCAGCTTAACAGATTTTAACAATAATACCAATGGATTTCACTGGTAAAAACTAGGAATGCATGATATTAGACTTTGCAGATATCCGATATGCTGATATTTCTGCACCCATTATCAACAGTACTGATATTATGACTTGTTGCTTTCAATGTGATGGTATGTTTGTGTGAGAAACAGATGCAGAACTAGAAAAACTGCGTTTAACTCTTAAAAAATGAAACTCTTTATTTTTAAATGTGCCCATACAGTGATAAAACGGTGAAACATCATGGTACATTTGAGTATTTTTCTGATATGGCCAATATGTATGGCCAATATAGCAGCTGTAAATATCTGCAAAAATGTCAATATCTGCCGATACGATACATAACATTTTAGGCCAATATCTGCTGATGCCGATATCATGCATCTGTAGTAAAATTAACTAGAGAGCATTGAGACTTGTTCCCAGGTCAGACTACACAGCTGAAATCAACTGCATGTAACAACTAATGTGATGATGGTAGAAGGAGGAGGGCAACACTGAAGACCAAAAACAAACACACTGTATTTAGCGTACAGTACTTCTTTATATATCTACAAATATTATGTTGAATAATATGTTAGTTTGCTGATGAATATATCAGTCACCATGTTGAATCTGCTGTTTCTCTCTAACATTTCTCTGTTTACAATCTTTAGCAGCTCCTCAACAACACATAAGTGCAGCAATGCTGTTTTTCAAAGCTTTGCAAACGTATTCTCTCTCTTGTAACTCTCAAGGCAGAAACCTTGGTTTGTTTACATCCGTGATTGTCGCACATGCCGAGCTCTCTGTGCTCTCATTGGTCCACGTCTCAGATGTGGAGGAAGACATCATAGGAGGCAGGACAAAAATCAAACCTGCTAGATTTACTGTTGCGTTTCATTTTCATTAGAACTGGAAAGAGGGGAGTGGGAATTACGTCACATCCCAGCTAGATGCATTCCAGTTAGGAACTGGTAAAGTTCGGCTAGCTGAAAACACCGACTTCGAAGTGATAAATTCCAACAAAAGGGGACATTCCCAGTGACTTAATTTAATTTAATTTGCAACTAGGACTATCCCAGTTCTGAGATCAACTGGAATGCCCCATTACACCCACAGCAGCCATTTTTGATTGTCAACTCGGGGGTGGTGAGGTTTCTCCGACTTTCCGACTTGTAATTCCAACTTCAGGAGGCGTTCCACTCAGAAATCCCGACTTCCCCGTACAACTGGAACGCACCATTACTACAGATGATCATATCAGTGACCACAGTCAGCCAACCAAACATTTTTGGTACATATCAGCCAATAGTGATCAGCTTTCAAATGATTGGGACAGCTCTAGTTGTTAGACTTAATCTACAGTAGTTTAAAGGGATAATTCAGGTTTTTTGAAGTAGAGTTGCTCAAGGTCTATGGCACAGGCAAATATAATTGCCAATAAAGCAGCTGTTCAGCTCTGCCCTTGTTGGGGGATACAGTACCTGGCTATGGACGCTAGCCGATACCAAATGTAGCAGTCAGTGGTGCCACTGCAAACCTTGTTGTTACTCCACAAAATAACTA
Organism: Cetoscarus ocellatus; assembly: GCA_037902135.1. Lineage (NCBI taxonomy): Eukaryota > Metazoa > Chordata > Actinopteri > Labriformes > Labridae > Cetoscarus > Cetoscarus ocellatus. The sequence continues at coordinate 132,445 of JBAMNC010001361.1, read as the reverse complement.
TGTTGGTTAGACTAGACACGACAATAAGATTCTTTACAACACTTCACTTTTCCTGGACAAAGCTGTTGTGTTTGGAACTATTTCATGATGCAACATACAGGCTACATATCCCTCCACCAGCAAGGTGCTCTCTTCAGCTGTTACGGTTGTCGCTCTGCATAAGAAAGAACAAACGCTAACTTCATAAAAACTGAACTAAACTGAACTAAAAATGAATCATTTTGACTCTAATGACAAGACATGCTGTTAGTTGAGAGGATATCTTTATGAACCAGAGCACACAGAGGAAGAACTTTTGCAGATGCAGTCACAGATAGAAAGAGGGATAGAGAAACTGTTGTGGAAACTGAGGAGCAGGACAGATCACAAGTTACCTGGCGGTGCAGATGCCTGATGATGATATTCAAAACAAGCCAAGCCAAAACAAGGTCAATGTCAAGTGATTAAAATCTTTACTGTGATGATTTGTTTTGCCTGTTTTTACATAGAGGATAAATTCAAGAACAACCCATCTTTTGCTTACTCAGGAGAATTTGATTTATCTCAGTTTGTACTCGTATGACCTTTAACTGACCTGGTGCAGCACTCTGGCATGAACAGCTGATGAGAGGCTAGCTTGACAGAAGGATATGTAGCACATATGTTTCATCACAGCATCGTTAATAATAGAGAATTAATCTGTATGATGTGGCATTTTAGTATGTAAACATTACGTAAAAATAAAGACCCAAGAATATTCCAAAAGGAGACAGTATTACAAAATAAAAGTCACCAATCTGAACGTGAAACTGAAGAACAGAGCTCAGAAAGACATAAAATCGTCTAAAGCTGGTCTCACTTAAATGCTTTTTTGTGTTTTAAACATTGATCATCTGCTTCAAACAGTCCTGTCATCTTCTGCAGCTATTTAACCTCCTTAACTCTTCAGTTTATCTGTTTCTCGGTGTTTCTCATACTCCCTTATCTTTGTTGATAAGAGCCGTTGTAAAAAGATGAACATGAGATGTTTATGTCTGAGCACAGGCATGTGAATGACTCATGAACACAAGTTATGTGCAAATGACAAATGTGTTTGTGTGTGTGTTTGTGTGTGTCGGCACCTGCTCCCCTGGAAGGAAACATCTGCTGCAGGGTGTCAGAGGCCACCTGTCCTTCTCTGTCCTGCAGGAACACAGCAGCCGCTGACCGGCCGACTGCAGAACTGATCCAGTGTGAGCATGAGCCAAATCTGCAGCAGGAAGATCTGTGCAGAGAGAAACAGCTGTCTTATGAGAGCCCGCCATCTGAGACAGTGTGAGCTGACTTCACTCGCCAAAATAAAAGCCTGGTGTGTCAGATATTAAAGTGAGAGGAAATCTTCTCTGCACGCTGTGAGTACAGACTGGCAGGGTTTGTGTGTATTCAGGGATGCTTGAAATTGCGATTAGACTGGTGTATGAAGTTTTAAAAATACTGTTAAAAACACAACTTCACAGCAAATTAAAGTCTGACAATGCACAATCATGGACATAATTTGACTTTAGATATTTTGTGATGATAAAGTGAAGCATTATGATGTATTTTACTTTAACTGCAGCTGATATATGAGATATATGACCGATAAGTATGGCTGATATGTCAGCTCTAAATATACTCCTCAAAAAGAGGTTGGAAATGTTGTTTTGGTAGATCATTTCTCCCCTTTATAATACCAGTTGGTATTGTATTTTATATCATTGGAAGCCTGATTTATCACCTTTATAACAAGGTACAACTTGTAAGGATTGTGCATTTGTGGACTGATCTAAACATGTGGGTAGCGCCCCAAAGAAAAATGCCAAAATCGCTCTTTCCCTGGAAGAAAGTCTGTGGTTCCTCTGTGAAGCCAGAGTGAGAATCCAGTCTTCTGGGGATGTTGTCTTCCTGGGATGCCCACGTTGCAATCTGTATCAACTGGTATTATTAAAGGGGAGAAATGGTGATCAAAATAATGCTTCCAGACGTTTTAGGAGTATATATCATCAAACCTCTTCAGATACGGATGATCAACGTTTTTGGCTATTATCTGCAGGAATGCATTGGGATTTTGCCAACATCCAATTTGCCAATATTTTCAAACACATTATTGTGGATACAAATACTAAAACTGATAGTTTATTTGTGGATAGAGACAGATGTGAAATAAGAAAAAAAATAATTTATAAATTACACTGAAGATTTTCAAATGCACACATTCATTGATAATAAGTAAGGCAAAATGGTACATTCACACTTTCTGCCAACATCACAGCTAATACATGGGATATATCAGCTGATATAAACAGCTGATATAACGTCTGTAAGTGTAGGCCAAAATTTTCAGAGTTGCTGATACCAATAATTCCCTTTTATAGCTATCACCTGTCAGTACTGATATTGTACCAATAATTTTGTGCATTCCTGATTATCTACTGATGCCAGTATCATTCTGATGGTGTTGTACATTCCTGATTTCCATCCCACTGTGAAAATTCTACATATTGTACCTTTAAAACTGACATCTTGGGTGCATGGACCCAAGAAGCCCTGCGTCAGAAAAATCTTACACAAACTATACAATGGCCCAGTCATGATGAAGCTGTAAAAATACTCTTAAAAACACAATTTCACTGTAAGTTAAAGTCTGACAATGCACAATCATGGACATAAAAAATGGATAAAATGAAATACTGTAACACATTTGACAGCCTTTGTGTTAGGAACCGATGTATTATGGAAAGGAATGTTTTGATTTTATGACTGGTTCTGCATCAATTTGACTGTAGATATTTTGTGATGATAAATTGAGACGTTATGGTATATTTTACTTTAACTAAAGCTGATATATGAGATATATGACCGATAAGTTTGGCTGATATGTCGACTCTAAATATACTCCTCAAAAAGAGGTTGGAAATGTTGTTTTGGTGGATCGTTTCTTCCCTTTATTAATACCAGTTGGTATTGTATTTTATATCATTGGAAGCCTGATTAATCACTTTTACAACAAGGTACAACTTGTAAGGATCGTGCATTTGTGGACTGATCTAAACATGTGGGTAGTGCCCCAAAGAAAAATCGCTCTTTCCCTGGAAAAAAGCCGCCACTCTGTGTACCAGGATTCTGGCACATTGTTTTTGGGCGCTACCAAAATTTTTGGCTGTGTCGCACATACCGCAAATGCACAATCCTTACATGTTGCACCTTGTTGTAATGTTGACTAATCAGGCTTTCCAACCATAAAAGGTTAGTACCAATTGGTATTATTAAAGGGGAGAAATCGTGACTTTTCATAAGAATCATGTTGGCGGTGGGATGCTAGGTGGTTGTTGGGCTGCTGGCAGCAGTACACAGAGCATGCTGGGGTACTCTGCAGAAATCAAGTCCCATGGACTAAGCATGATAGAGAGAAAACTTTCCTTCTGTCTCCCTGTCCGAGCAATTTTGAGAGGAGTTGTGAAGTATAAAAGCAGCACAGGAGTCTCACCTGTTCAAGTGGCAGGACTTAACCTTTGCTAAAATGTTAGTGCTCGTGGGCAGCAGTAGCTCAAACAAATCCCCAAATCATTGTTTTACTAATTCACTTGACCAAGCCTAAAAAAATCTTTAGTCATTAAAGAATCTTCTGTTCATTTTATTTCTGGGACCTACAGTCGTCCCATAGTGTTCACAGTGATAGATCATGTGCCCAGTTACATCGAGCAGTCAGTGTTTCACGAAACAACAGAAAAAACTGTCCTACAGAGCAACCCTGACTGTAACCCCTAACCCTTAAAATAACAATGCCTGAATGACACGTAAACTAACTATTCATAACTAAAGAGACATTATTAAGGAGAGAAATCTCTTTGTTTTTTGTTTTTACTGTTTTTTTTACTCTGGTAATGTTAGCATACAGGTACCCAAAGCTCTTTCACAATACTTAACATTTATTTAAACATCAACTTGACCAAAACATGAGTCACTCGGGGAAAGTAGCTTCTTCTTGGCAGTATTTCATAAATCCATAAAAGTGTTGGATAGAAATGAGAAGGAAAACCATTTTGCTCCATTAAATATGAATGTTGTAACTTTTCATATTTCTTACAGACTAAGGTCAGTCTCAAATGAATAGATGTGTGTGATGATACAGTTACTTTATTGATAAACAATAATGTCAGAATATTTGTTTACACAGGAGGCCTGATATTTGGTCCAAAACACTCAAAAGATTAATTTTGTTGTGAAATGATTGCAGACCATTGACTCCCTCCTTTTCTTTGTTTTGAAAATCAAATATAAAAAGTTCATAACCACTCGAATCAAACAAACAGAGTTGTACTGAATTGGATCAAACTGGATGTAATTGTTGTAATTTAATGTTACAGTTTGGGTCCTTTTTGCTGTAATTTTTTTTCTATACTGATGCAAACCATCTCCTTACTGCAGACCTACATTTCATGAATTTGTCACAATTTAATGACAAAAGCACATCAAATAAACAGGGCTATAGGCCATTAAATCTCAAAAGTGAGTGAAGTTTGAGACAAAGTCCAAAGAATATAAATTGTAGTGATAATCCACCATTAAACAGTGATGTGGCAAATATATTTTTAATTATCTGAGAATTTTTCCATTAGTACAAACAACATAAAACAACTACAAAGATGTGTAGGCATATGCTGCACTGACTTTATAAATCTTTTGAAACTAAATATCAGAAGTTACTTAAGTACTTTTTTTTACTATAAGAGAAACAATAATCTTTAAGACTTATTTATTTATTATGCTTTTTTGCAGTGAGTCACGGCACAAAATAGTGTATTTAGGTCCATCATTCTTTCTCTTCATTATAACAGATCTGTTATTTAAGCTCATGGCTACAGATGAGTGCTGTTTGATGCGTCTGATTTGGACACAGAACTCTGAAACTGTCAGGAGAAGAGCACAGATGAACAAACTGGTATTAATGTTTTGTGGAAGAACTTGATAATGAAGAGCACTTTGATATTGCAGGATCAGTATCTGTGAATTGTGATTTGAACTGAATCTTCTTAAAGGGGGGGTCACACCCTTAATAAGCAAGGCTACCCATAAGGGGGGATGAAGGGGGAGCTTTCTGGGGCTCAGAATCATGGGGTTGCCCGTGCATGTTGGTAAGACATAGCCTGTCATAAATGAAGAAAATGGTTTCTTAAATACTTTCCTAAATACTTAACAATTCTTATCAAACCAGAAGAAAGCTATGGCTGTTTTTGCCTATTTTAAAGTATAACCCCTGCCCTCCTGAAATGGTACAGTCCTTATATTAATGTTGTGAATATACCAGTGACTGTAACATTTAGCACAATAATGTTTGACATGTTCAGCCATGCTTGGACCTGCAAGAAGACTTTGTTTTGGCTCCTAAGCAGCCCTGACGGTGAAAGTTCCCAGCCCTAACGCAGGATGCACATGTTATTATTATTGTCTTTCTTTCATATGTCTTATTTTTGAACTTTTATGCCTTTTTTGAATCACAGGACAGTGGATAAGTTGAAAGTTGGGGAGAGACAGAGTGGAATGACAGTGGATAAAGAAACCACAGTCCATTTTTAAACCAGGTAAACATATTTATACTGTAAAGTTACATCTAAGGAGAGCCCATTTACAAATCCTTTAAGGGGCCCGGCCAAGAGTGTATGCTTATAATGAATAAAATTCTGATTTAACAGAAATGCTCAAGTAAGTTTTTTGGGTCACAAAGAAGAAAGAGAACTAGTTTTCTTTGGATAAAACGTCCTACCAGTATTCATATTTTTCTCCTTTTAAATAGAATCAAACTATCAGGTGTGTTTGAATCACTCGTATATCATAAAATTGAATATATTGAAGGATGAGGACTCTGCCACCTCCTCGCTGTATTTTGGTGTTGTGTTGCCAGCAGAGGGCGCTGACATCCATGTTTCCCTCTGACTGCAGGTCAGCAAAGAGCAGCTCAGGTGTCGTATACCGGGCACATCCAGTGCTTGCTTGTTAGTCATGCCAGCTGTATTTCTGCCTGTTTTATGGATGTTTATGGGTGTTAGGTGTTGTTCAACATGATTGTCGTTTTGATGTGTTTTGGAGAATCTTTCACTGTAAGTCTTGAAATTTTTTATTATTATCATTAGAACTGCCTTTGTAGAAATTGTATGTCACTGAAATCTGGCTCATTTTAAATAAAGTTTCCACATTCACAACCTCCTGCGTGAGTAACTTCTACAATAAATCCATCATTGGTCTTCCCATTACTCTATCTCAGCCCCTCTTTCTGATTGGCTCTGTATCGACAAACGGTCCACCTAGCCGGCCTCTGATTGGCTCACGCTGCTGTCCGTCATCGGGGCCGCGCTGGGCTACCATCTCCGTCCAACTGAGACGCACTGCCGCTCTCCCTCACTGCTGTTTAGTGCGTCGAGCGGCGAAGGCAAGAGTGGAGTTCGCGCGTCTTGTGGTGCGTCCGTGGACCAAACAGCAGCCTCAGCGGTGCGCTCTTTTCTTTTTTCCTCCTCCAGATCCGCTGGCATCCCGGGAAGAAGAGACTCCGTGCGTGCCTCGGACACAAGGAGGAGGAGGATTACAGCTTTCTTCTTCTTCTTCTTCCTTAGGATCATTTTGACTCACTGAGACTTATTTTTGCATTTCCCTAATGGTAACCAACACCGAGCAGCCGGAGACATGTGGAATATTCCGGGGAAACATCACCGCCTCTTACTAGTGTGTTTTCTCCTGACGCTGTGCCCCGAGGTATGAAATTAATTTAATCTTTATTAAGACTTAATTTTAAACTTACTGTTAGGAGGAATATTTCGGAAGGGCTTAAATTCCAGCCTTAATTGAATAGCGTGCTCGGCAGTCGAATCATGTGAGCCTGGAATTTCTAAATTTGTGCTTCCTACTGGGGGGATAAGATAAGTGACGGTACGAATACTTTAATACTTTCGATATTGCTTTTGTTTAATTACTAAAATACTTTAAGGAAAACATTTATTCCTCCCTGAAGTTTCTGCACTAACGTATCGATGCCAATAATCCGTGCGCAAGTTGGCATTTTACGCACACTTTTAAAAGCTTAATTACTCGAAAAATGTCAATAACTTGACTTCACATGTAAGCAGTGCCCCTTCTCCTGCCTGGTAAACGTCGAATAATTCAGCTTCCAAGCTCAGCCATGTCTAAATCTTCAGTAATGTGTGATGCATAGTGACTCCACTTTGCAAAAGTAACGACATTGTGAAGAACTTTTCCATTGAGCGTGCCACTATGATGCCGTGGTTAGTCTTAAATGAAACAATATGCAGATTTTAACGTATAGTTGAGGCGAAGTATTGTCTAAGTCCTACAGCTTTTTTCGTGTGTATTTTACGCGCCCCTACGGCTGATCGACCAAAAATAGTGGAAGATCTTTGCTTGACATTAAGACTGCTGCTTCGCATGCATGCAAATTGTCACGTTATCCAGCCTCTAGTGCAAGTTCTCGCCAAAACGTACAGTAGTGTGTAACGCATGGGGACTGTACTTCCCTAAAACAACCTCATGTTGCACTTTGAAATAAAACCTGCTACTCAAGTGTGATGTTAGAACTTAAGTATCTGAAATGCAGTTTTTGGTCTATCTAGCTTGGGTCCAGTTTTGTGTCACTGCTTAGATTTTCAACTCTTAAGCATCGGTGCCACTGTTGTATGCGTAAATGACTCCTTTGCGCGCACTCTTCCAGACCTAATTACGCAAAAATGGTTAAATGCCGAGGCTGTACGTTTGCGGTGCACCTTATCCTGCTCCATAGTTGTCGAGTTATCCAGCCTTGAGGCGCAGCCATGCCAAAATGAGCATTGCAGTGTGATGCACGGTGTCTGCATTCTGTATAAAAAGTAACAACGGCATTTTTTTAAATCTCTAAATCTGCCTTTAATGTGTGAAATAAGGACTTTGGACGTAGCAAATCGCAGACTCCTGTCGTTCAGTGACAGTGAGGGTTTTCGCATCTCTTCAGAGCTTCACTAACAGTAATCGTGCCAATCTTGTGTGCGTAAATTGCGCCATTACGCACACTTCTGAGAGCATGATGACGCCATGTAGTTCAGTGATTTGACCGTACATGTTTGGAGTGCAGCTCAGCAAGCACAAAAATGTGCAATTATTCAGCCTTGAAGCGCAACCGTGCCAAAGCATACTTTAAGCTTGACTGTACTCTGCGTAAAAGTAACTCCATGTTGCACTTTACCTTAAATCTGCTACGAGTTTGTGGTGTTTGGACCTCAGACTAACACCAACGCATATTTAGTTTATTTCAGTTGAAGTTCTCTGTTCATTCTTCTTTAACACAAACCCATTTGTGTCAATATTGTAATTGCTCTTTTACGCGCACACCTAGAGTCCCACTTGCGCATAGTATTCAGTGTCTTAGCTGAACTTGTCTGGGGTTCAGCTTCACCTGCTTGAAAAATCCTCAACCTCTAATCACCAAAGCTTTTTATGTGCAGTTATCTCTGAAATGTTTTCATCAAACTCAGTCTTCTGTCTTGGTCAGGGTGATTTTTTTGTACTGTTGGGATACAGTCTGATAAGCAGGTAGCGCTAAATTGTGGAATGTAGGATTAAAAAACCATGAAGGACAACTCTGCCAAAACTTACAGTAGTGTATGTGCTGCTGGTGTGCATAGTGCTGAACCTTCACCTTATATCTGCTGTGAAACTGTGATAGCGGTCTCTAACGGTCTTTAAATGAGATGGAATAGTGTGCATCCTACTGGTGGATTCAATTTATTACAATTTGTAGAATGTATCCAGGTATTGTGAGACATTTGAGGCTGTGTTTGCCCAATAATGCATGTTAATATTTTAAATAGATAAACTTTCTGCATCTCTCAGAAAGTGTATGGTGTTCACCAGATGTGGAGTGAAACTTTGTCATAAAGTACAGTAATGTGAGCTCCATGATGACAGTTGTCTGCATATAAAACAATTTTACTGCCTCCGGAGTTTGATTACATGATTTTAATGTAACATAGCAGCATATATTGGTGACACAATATAGTACATAACATAGACTTTCAAGCATGTGTAGCTCTTTAATTACACAAAATAGTGCAGTTTTGCTTCTCATGTTGGCAGAGCAACTTCCTCTCCATAGAAAATGTACAACTTTAAGTCTTTGTTAGTCTTCAAATGAGGAATTTGTGTGTTTCTTACGCATCTTATTCATGCCCTATTTGCATCTCTTGAAGTTTTTTTTTGTCATTGCGTTTTTGTTAGAAACTTCTACTCTTGAGTGTTTCTATCAATCTTCATCTGCAGGTCTTTTAAGCGTTGACCCTCTGTTGTGTTTGGTGCTGCTTAAAAAGCAGAATGAGTCAAATTGAAGTGTGCAGTGATACTTACAGGTACAACTGTGCTATAGCCTGAAGTAATGTGTAGCTGCGAGATTACTGCATGGAACAGAGCTGCACATTACTTTTGGTTGACCTTTCGTCTTTGCGCTTTTATACCAATGATCAGTCACTTCTTCCTTTTTTAGTCATTTTTTTTTTAAATTCAGTTTTATTTTAAATTGATTTTTTTTGCTCTTGTTCACAACTTTCTCTGTAGCCTAACTAATTTTATTATTTTTTAAGGATATAACATACAGATATTTAAGCAAATGTTGTGAACAACCAAATTTAAGGTTTTTTCATTTCCTCTATTGTCTTATTTTTTGCTCAGTGTCATGCCATTCGATGGCCTTAATACCATAATGTCATTTTTTACTCTGTAGAGCACTTTGAATTGCTGTGCAACTAAATGGTGCTGTGATGATGAAGTTGCTTTGCCTTGCTTAGGCATAGAGTGGCTCAAAATGTGAATCATTAAGCATCGAGCAGCGCTAGTAGCCTTTCACGTCTTATTCAGCCCATCTTACCCTCTTATGTCCCCCCCAGGTGTCTCAGTCCACCGGTTACTTTGAGCTGCAGTTGATCTCGGTGGAAAACCCCAAAGGTCAGCTCCTCAACGGTGACTGCTGCGATGCGGAGAAGAGCGCGGCAGAGGGCCACTGTGGCGCGGACGAGTGTGACACCTACTTCAGAGTGTGTTTAAAGGAATACCAAACTGAGGTCACGACCAATGGACCGTGCACATATGGCTCGGAAACTACTAAAGTTATAGGTGGGAATACTTTTCAGTTCAAAGGTGGCCAGAAGACCGGACAGAACCGGAACAACGATGCCGGGAAGATCATCATTCCCTTCCAGTTTGCATGGCCGGTGAGTAGATGACTGATTCCCTTGTTTATGAAAGAAACGTGTTGATGGTTTTATTATGAAAAGCTTGAAGTTGTTTTCAAAGCTTCAGAAGACTCTTTTGAGAGCAAATATGTTCTTCACAGTCATAGATCATTTTACCGTCTGGCAGAGGAAGGCACATGCCTTGAGCCTTGAGCTCCAAGAAGCCTTAAGTTAGACTTTTTAAAGATGAGCATCAAATATGAGGCAAAGATTAAGAGTTACATTTACACGTGGACAAACACCTTTAAAATGTCCTGACTTTATCAAGGTTTGCTGCATGTCAACATAAAAAGCAGGTTTTTACTAAGACTTTACTCTGATTTTCTCTTGCTACCCGCCCGACTGTTTCCCCCTCACTCACATCTCCATTACCAATGCTAACTGCTTTGAGGGACAAGTGTGACAAGCAAGTTTGCAAATGTTAGGATGGGTTAGCCTGAACTGTTGTAATGCTGTCTTAGACCTGGATCGGGGTCTTTGTGCGTGGAGTTCGCATGTTCTCCCTTTGCATGCAAAGGTTCTCCAGAGGAACCCCAGTTTCCTCCCACAGATCAAAAACTTTCTCATTAGATTTATTCAAACTCTGAATTGTTCACAGGTTTGACTGAGTGTTGGTGGTTGTGGTTGCATTAGTGTCTGTGAAAAGCTAATCCAGGGTGTACTCTCTCACCCAATGACACCTGGGAAAGGCTGAAGAGATGCATTTTAAATTTAAGTAAAGTAAAAGGCAGAGAGTGAATAAAGTAGCATGAAAATAGATATTCACAATCCCAAAAAGTCCCTGTTCATGGCCTCAACTACAAGGTGCAAGCCCATCAAAACCCCTGCAGTGTTTGTATATCAAGACTGTAGGGGCGTATAATTGCAAGCATCTGGCTTTACGATACAATATCACAATATATAGCAGTTTATAAACATGGCAATACTTAACAATTTTTATCAGAATGCTCTCTCTCTCTTGTGGTTAAGAATGTGACTGAACACTTTCAAGTTTCTGTACTTAAAAAAAACTCAAAATGTCTTAAAATCCATCAAATTGTACTGGAAAAGATCCCTATACACTGGGAAGAGGTTTTGTATTAGTCTGTGCTTTGTGCATCCAGATGACTCAAAACTTCCCCTGATTTCTGTTTATTGCTTTAGTGCCTCATAAACACAATTTCATGCCCAAATCCATCTATGCTGTGTCCAAAAATGGAGATTATAAGATTGAGATTGGATGTTTTTCCGTTGAAGTTCAGCATAGCCTGAAATTGCTCCCACCCTATTGTGCAGTGTAATTTTGGTACATTTTGGCACTGCTTTCTGCCCAGCTTTACTGTCTGCCTGCTGTTTATTATCCACTTTGCATGCCTAATGAACAATTTTCTCGCTCTTCATCTTCCCAAATACCTTAAAAGGGACACAATGATCATCTATTTAAGCTTGTTATTGAATGACTGTGGGTTTCCAATCAAGCAACAGGTCCTTGTCCATGTCATGCACAATTTTTACTCACAACAATTGTCCATTGTAGTTTGATAAGTTACCAAACAAGCTACTGTTTGTGTGGGTACAGTGACAGAGAGTGTGTATGGAGGGGAGAGGAAAGAGGGAGGGGTGTAGTACGAGTCTTTGAGAGGTTAAAAAAAATTACAGATCTCTACTCCAGTGTTGATAAAGAAAGTGGCAGGTAACTCATTATCTAAGCCAAACAGAGTCAGCAGCCAATCAAAACCTGCTTACCGCTCCTTCTTTGGAGAAACAGCGTGGGAAACAGGAACAGTGTTTTATGAAAGCTTCTGTAAGATTTAAGGAGTTAGAGATGTGTATCAGGGAGGTTTAATGGTTTGGGGGGGGCAGACGTCACAGGTTTGATTCCCACAGCAGCTGAGTGAGCTGTCAAAGACAAGTCGCTGTGAGTCAATGCCAGAGGAAAGTTAGAGCAACTTGTCATTCAGGAGAAAAATAAGCTATTGCTCTTAAGATGATCGTTTTAAAGGCTGCTTACAGAACTTTTTTTTCCTCTGTTGTTTGGTTGCAGTTTTATTTTCAGATACTGGTTTGCTTTATCTTTTGGGGGCTGGTAGAGGTGGAAGTTGCATACAATCTGAAAGTATGGAGGCAGTATAAGCTTAAAACTGGCTTTGATTGGCTCTGGTTAAACTCTATAAGGTACAATGAAATGTGGTGTGCATTAAAAGATTGAGCTTTTTGCATGATTAATGGGGCAAAAAATGATTATACAGTCGCAATAAATAGCAAAAATCACACCCATTTTATGTGCTCCCTACTAGTGCTGTCACCTTATACTCCATATTTGAATATTTTTTTGAGCATGAGGTTGAAAATGCAACACTAGAGCTGTAAATATACATTTGAAAAGAAAATATAAAGCTCTGCAGCACATTAGGGTGCCTGGAGCACTGAATCCTGATCCAACAGAGAGCTTTCCCGGCACAACCCGACTGTCCATTGCCTTCTTGACTACAACAGGAAATACACCTAAAGAAAACAAAGGACAGGCAAAACCACTCCGAACAGACAATAACAACACCAAAACGTTTGAGAATGTCACGTGGAAGCACTTTGGACTCTACTGTGTGTTGATTATAGCAGAGCAGCTGGCCCACTCCTCATCCACGACGAATCCATGGGTCCATTTGTCAGCTCTTTTGCCCATTATAGTCCAGCATCCTAATAGAACAGAGCAAATTACTTTAGTATTACATCAGTTATTACAGATAAGTTGATATTTATGCCTGGGGAGGCTATTGGGTATGATCTATTAGGAAAAAACGTTAAAATTAATATTTAAATAGACTGAGTGATCGAGCACGCCATGTAGCTAAAAAGTGCCGTCTTCTTGTAATAAGCAGGTATTTGACTGTGTGATTGGCACAAATTATCAAATATTTGACTTTATAGGATCACCCCTGAAAAAAGAAAGATAAACTTAGTATTGATGGTCACACGCACTGCGCTGACTTAATACAAAAACAAATCATGTGGTGGTTAGTTAGTGAGAGTTGGTCCTGTGTTAAGAGAGGGGACTCACCTCATTTTAATTTAACCCACATTTGGTGAGAGGGAGGGTGCTGATTTAACACTTTAATGTCTGAAAACACAAATTTTAGCCAGAAAATTCTAATTTTTTTTGTGAAATAAACAAATTGTTTATTTCACTTTCTACTGAAATCTTAAAAAATCAAAATTTCCATAAAATTTAACATATATATTTTTTGTATCTCATTTGATACAGTAGGTGTTTTTGGCAATCCACTTGAGGACATTTTTATCATTTATCTGATTGTATTCAGATTTTTTTTAGTCATTTGTTGATCATATTGATTAGATAGAGGTATTGTAAAAGTATGTATCAAATATGATACAAAAGGCGTTAAAGGGTTAAGACTCTGGGTGAACATAAACTACTGATAATTCATAAATATGGTGATTTTTTTTGTCTATATTTTGGAGCGGGAAATTTAAATGAATGATATTGTGACATTGTTATGAATTCATTGCTGGCTTTCACTCTTATTGTTAGATTTTAGAAACTCTGCTGTCAAAAATCAGTGATGAAACAGATCTGAGGCTCCCCAAGCTTCCTAAAATAATTGAAATGAAATCACCTCCATTCCTGACATAGTTTGCCGTAAAAAAGCAGAAACCCATGTGTGTGTCCATGTCAGAAACATACATATCGAACATATCGGGTGCTTTGTGTGCTCGGCCGGCTATGTGACCTCTCCATTCATCACTCCCCATGGTCAGCTGTCAGCAGAGGGGAAGATGGAAGTAGTAAGTTGGGGCCCTGCGGGCGGATACGGTTACCACTAAGTTGTGTGTGACACAGGCAGAGGGTATCGGTGTCACCAACTACTCAAACAAGTGAAGATCCCCGCTCAATCTGGGCCGGGGGATGCCTTTACATCGCCGCCTCTCAGGTTCACGCTCTCTCCGTTATTGGGTCATTGTCTCACTCGGCGTGTGTGGGGTCAGTATTTTCCACTATCCACCCGGACAGGGCAGGAAGAGTGTGTGTGTGAGGGGGCACAAAAAAAGGAGGGTATCAGTGTTCAGCAGCTTCTCCTGATGAGGCTGTCAAGGTTGAAGCAGTTAAAATGTCATTACAGCTCATGTTTTTTAAACCCAGTTTGACATCTCATACTGTTGTCTTTGCTTTGTGAATGCTTCTCAGAGCATCACAGACTTAAAGCAGTGCATCATAGAGAAACAGTTTGGCTGATCCATCTTTGAGTCATTTACATGCACTTAAAAATCTAGTTTACCTTTCATGCTTAATTAATCTAAGACCAGATCTTCAATTATTTAGAACTCAAAAGCACAAGCATAAGATGTTCAAGCTGATCTTTAGACATAAAAAATGAAACAACAAAATAAATATGTTCTAAACAAATTTTTGACAAAATAAAATGTTTAATAAAAGTCAGCTTGTCACCACTACTGTGTCCACAGAATGTATAAATACAGCTGATACATAATTGGGACCTCATTTGTCCCATTCAAATCAGATCTTAAAAGCCTCATGTCCTGATGTGGTTGACCATTTACATCATGTGTCGGTGGTCGATTAACCAAGGATTTGATTGAAATTGGACAAAAAATTGAAAATTTCATCTCTGTAGAGGATCAGGTGCAGCTCTTTTTGCTTCCCCTTGATACGCGCTCTGAACTGAGGGGATTGGGAGGCTGTGATAACGAGCTCTGCGCTGATTGGCTGCCCAGATCCCTCCTCGGAGGGGGAGAAGGGGCTACAGGCTGCAGAGTCGACTTTCATTACAGTCATGGTGTCTGCCTGGGATGAGCAGAAAACACACATGTAGGTAGAGGCTGTATAGCTATTTGCACCTGTATTAATGCATTTTATGAATAAACAAATTGGTTGGTTGGATGATTGAAGAATAGGGATGTGGGTATGCGCCTGCAAGCTTTTACTTGGCACTGAAGTCATGTCATAGTGAAATTTATTTTAATATCTCAAGGCTCTATGACAACAAAGCTTCATGGAGTTATATATGAATCAGAACAATACTGGTATCATATCTTCAAAGTTGATTATCAATAGGGATGCACAATATTGGATTTTTGCTGATAATTGATATGCAAACTAATTTCCT
The DNA here is from genome assembly GCA_037902135.1 of Cetoscarus ocellatus. Taxonomy (NCBI): domain Eukaryota; kingdom Metazoa; phylum Chordata; class Actinopteri; order Labriformes; family Labridae; genus Cetoscarus; species Cetoscarus ocellatus. Next base: position 117,063 of record JBAMNC010001361.1, on the reverse strand, counting down.
TGATACCGACATATTTCGTCTCAAGCACAAAATCTTTACTTGTTGCTTATATTAGTCTCAGCGATAATGAGTAAGAAAATAGTGGCATATCAGACATCAGCAAATATCCAATATTGTGCTTCCCTAATTTGGAGCTTAGTTTTTCTCGAGTTCAAAATAAATGAAGAATCTTTATAACACAGGGGTTTAACAAGAGTCACTGGTTAATAGCAGGGTTTCATCTGACTGTAATAAAATAGTATGACCGTTGGAAATGCACTTTGAGTGAAGTTTTGCGTACCTGCAGAAGCTCATATTCCAGAAGCACAAAACAGCAATTTAATGTGCAACTCCAGCTGCTGTTGTATCAAATGGGGATGCATGATGTTATTGGAACAATATTGGTATCAGCAGATCATTTCCTAAAAAGCTGATGACATGCATCAGTAGACATGTAAATTTTTGCAGATATCTACAGCTGATGTTTTGCAACTACAAGTTACCATTTATGTCCCTTTAGTTGGCTGTAATATTGGCAGAATGAACAAATGTACCAAACTGTTTTACTTCACCATCACTGAAGTTTCACTTCTATAAATCAAAAGTATGATTTTTTTAAAGAATAGACTGTTGTCTTTCTCGTTTTACGTCTATTTCTGACAAAAAAACTGTAGCAATTAAAGGAACAAGTCAAGCTTAGTAAAGTGGAGGCTTTTTTCTCCTGACAAAAAATGTCAATATCAGTATCAGCAATGATGATTTTGTGAATACTGGCATATCAGATATCATCAAAAATCCAATATCATGCATCCCTAGTATCAAATCTGTATTCTTAAGATGGAGTAGCATACTTTTCTTGGAAGTGAAAGAAAAAAATCAAATAAGACTGATACACATCCTGGACTTTTAACACAAAAGCTGTTTGAATGAATGAGTAATTCATCATTTCTGAGCCTCAGCCCATGAAGATGTTAAAAGACAGATGTCTCTCTCACCCGACTCATTCTTCTCAAAGACCTTGTCCAGCCGCAGACTGTGGATGAAACTCTGCACGCTGTCGTCCTACAGACAGACAGCTCTGAGTTTGTCTGTGTTTGAGTGTGTGTATAAGGCCGTGGCCTGTAGCCTCTGGTGCTGCTATAGTGGCCGTCTTCAGTGGGTCTGACAGTATCTGGGCCACTGGTCCTGACATGAATTAAATGCTGAGGAACATAAAAAAAGAGGGACATTGTTCTGCCGCCTCCTTGGCCGATCATTTCCCCTTCATGCTAACCCCTCAGGCTGTTTGGGTCTTTAGTGACATCTTTTTCATGAAAGGGACGAGAAGGGGGAGGAAGATGGAGGAGGCAAGCCCCCATCCTATTAAAACTCCACACGGCGTTCTTGTGAGGTTTCAGTCACAAGGGAGGTGTATTTTTAGGATGCAGAAACTTAAGATGTTGCTTTTTTTACAGTAGTGAGCGGAGCAAAAACAAGCATTTTCTTCTGCTGCTTTCCCCCCACTCTTCTTCCTCACCCAAATCTCTCCTTCTCCCTCTCTCTCTCTCCTTATGGGGTATTTTTAGAGCTGCTGTCCTCCCCTCACCCCTCTGTGAGTAAATCAAGGATCAAGGGTGCGTACTTCTTCAGTTTCATGGCCCGTCTTCCCCCCCTCTCCTCAGCCTGGCAGATCTGAGAGGACAGAGGTGGAACAGCTGTTGTTTAGAGACCTCTCTCTCCTCCTCCCAGAATAAATGTTTTAGTGAAATAGCATTAGGAAAATGGGCTATGATTACAGATCGACTTGCTTGCAGGAGTATCGGTGAGCAATCACAAAGTGTTATGTTGGACGACGGGTGAGACATCGTCTTCATTGCTGGTTGTTTGGCTCATTCTGGCGAGTGCGTCCCTGGCTTGTTCGCCTGCACCACCATTAGACGCGCCCGGCTCAGTTTGGTGATGCTTTCATGGTTGATTAGTTTGGGAAAAGAGAAGGAGGGTGTGATAATGAATGAAGGTGTAGGGTTGACATGTTAGGTTGCATGTCAGGAAAGATAGGGGATGACGCCGTGTATTTGAGCTCCAGGAATGATCTTATAATGAAGAGGAAGCCTTTAGTGACACATTATTTGGCCAACAGTTGTGCAACAAAATAAGAGATGCATACCACTTGTAATGCCATGGTCAAACTACAGTTTTTTCCTTTGGTTACAGCGGTCTCTATGTCAGATAAGGCGACCACAGAGCCACAAAATCATCCAGTGACTTGCTGGACAAGCATGACCACACAATTAAAACAACTGCATAGAGCAACCACTGTTATGACACTAGAAGATGGAAAGATGGCAGACAAACATACTGTTGCCAATGTAAAGTACTCTTTTTTTCTCAGCATTATGCTGAATGATTTGTTACCTTGATGATGAATGCAGGCACTCACTGAGGTGCTGTGGTGCCTCTGCTGTTTCTCTCCAACATTTCTCTCTGTACAGTCTGGTGGTAGCTCCTCTATAATAAATATCAAAGGTAAGGATGCTGTTTTCAGGGCTCTACTTTTTCTCTGTCTTGTGGCTTGCAGGGCGTCAACTTCAGTCTGTTACTCCCAGTGCTCTCGTTGGTCAGTGTCTCCGACTGCAGGCAACAAATCGTAGGAGGCAGGACAAAAACCAAATGTGCTAGGCTTTCTGTTTGGAAGTTGTGTGGCGTCCCAGACTTGTTGTGTTGTTGCTCTCTATGACAGTTCACGACACAACCAATTTTCATGACTGATTGGTCCCGAAACACTAAGACTGTCGAGTCGCGCTATAACTGCATAAATCGTTAAGTCTGACCTTGGCATTAAACTTTTATTACAAGTGATTGTAGTGCCAGATGTTGTAGCTAAAGTAGACAAATAATAATAATAATAGTACATTTTATTTAAGGGCGCCTTTTATGACACTCAAGGTCACCTTACAAAAGTATGAATTAAAGTATAAAACAAACAATACAACACAACAGACAGTGCAAAAGATCAGAGGGAGTAGGAGAGCTTGAACAGATGGGTTTTTAGTCTGGTTTTAAAGAGGGGTAAGGACTCAGTGTTGTGGAGGTCGGGAGGGGGAGTAAGTTCCATAACTGGGGAGCTGAGCGGCTGAATGCTCGGCCCTCCATTGTGACAAGACGACAAGAGGGGACAGAGAGATGGACAGAGGAAGAGGATCGGAGGGTACAGGCAGGTACAGAAATGTGAATGAGGTCAGAGAGGTATGGAGGGGCGAGGTTGTGGATGGCTTTGTAGGTGTGGAGAAGGATTTTGTGTTGAATGCGATATGTGATGAGGAGCCAGTGGAGCTGCTGCAGGATGGGTGTGATGTGATGAGTGGATAATGTCCTGGAAATGATACGAGCTGCTGAGTTCTGGACCAGTTGAAGTTTATGGAGGATTATCTGAGGGAGACCAAACAGACTGTATACTTTTGATCCTTAATTGATCATGCACTTGTATTGGTTATCATAAAGCTTTAGACCAGAGGCACTTGTGTGCAAAGTCAAGTCTCAGTCCGTGAGATTGGTCCGTACAAGTACCACAACCAAAAGATATTTTTCAGGATTAATTATGGCTTGAAAGTTCTGGCAAAAACTGTAGTTATAAGTATAAAACCACAATTTTTATGGATTTCAGGGCAATTTTGTCGTTTTAATACTCATTGTTTGCCTCTCTGAAAATGTGTTTCATTAAATGGTACTTTATTTTTAATCTAAATGATGACTTTGTTTTTTGTAAGCAACTCGGTCAGTCATACAGTGGTGACATGTGAAATCTGTGGTTAATCAAAAGTTGTGCAATTGAGTGTTCACGGCCTCATTTTATTTATTTTTTGCTGGTAGGGCTCACTATCTCAGTTTCAGAGGGCTTCTGATCACCATCAGTGTTGCAAGGTTATGAAGGTTGACTTCCACCTCTGCAGAAGTGACTGCAGCAGTGTTTCTCATTGAATGAAACTGTTCTTGGAGGGTTCGGGTACCGTTTGGTGTCAACCTTCCTGACTTCACTCCACAGACTTATTTTTATGTGTTTCTGTGCTGTGCACCTCACATGTGCCATTATTCATTGAAAAGAAGTAATTATAGATCACTTTATGCCTCAGTTTCATCCCACTTCTGCTGCTGACTTCTAAATACTGAATTCATCTAAGAAACAAAAGCAAAGATAGAAAAGATAAAAGGTCCTGGCATCAGCTGCAGCTGTGTAAATTAAATTTGTAATTTAATAAGTCAAGTCTAGTTTTTTTATTCACCATTTTTGTTGGTAAGGTTGATCTAAAATGTCTCGCTCCACCTTGAGCAGGACTTTATTTAAATGTGCCAGTGAGGAAAAAGTCACATAAACAAGGGCAGTGCAGCTCCTGAGATTTAACTTTTTTTCAAGCGACTGACTTCACTCCCTTTAAGCAGCATTGACTTGTACCTGACTATGTACAGAGCAAGACTATATACCACCTCTGGAATGGCTATCACATAATTTAAATGAATGGATCTTTTCAAATAAAAATGTAACTCCTTGAGATTCAAAACAATGTGCTTAAAGATTTGTACTCTTTTTTTATAAAACACTTAATTTGGAAATCCATGGATAACAATAATGAATATATTTTAGCATTAAAATATCGCTTTGGTTAGGGAGCTTTTACATTCTGTGTATTGACCATTACAGAAACATAAAAAATTGTTTTTGTAATTACCAATGCTGTTAATTTAGGGCAGCTGTCGCATAAACCTAACATTGGTGGTAGTTAGATAGATTTGTTAAGCACCTTTTATACATCTGTAACTTGCCACCACCCTCAGAATGCTTTGTGAATGGTTGTCCCTTTGTCTTATGTTAAATCTATACAAGACAAAAGAGCACAGGTGTACAATACTTTATAGTAAATACACCTTGCAGACTGTAGTTATTTTTTTAAGAGAATAACTCTAAATTCATGAGAGAAAGTACGTAGCAGAAATGCAGTGTGGTTTTACTTTGAGACTGCTTTGAGTGTGACAACAATCAAACAGCTGATCCTGAGGATGAGTTTTGCTCATGATGTGAGTGCTCAAGTCACTGGACAACATCTGTTTTGTATTGAAATTGAGCACTGCCAGTTTAAAGGCAGATTTAATACATGAGCTATGGAAGAAAATCAAAGCACTGGAAGATTTGAGGTTATCTCTTCATAGGCTGACCCTTTAAAAATAGCTTTGAATAACCAACGAAGTTCATAACTTCCTTATTAGATTATTTCTTCCAAAAAAAAAACATGTTAATCCTCTTTCTGTCCACTTCACATGGCATTAAAACTGAAGAGCAGTACCTTGTTTTCTTCTTTATTCACACAGAACTTTGTAACATCTCACTCGTGTTGTATCGTCTGCTGAAGTATGAAGGTTAACCTTGAACATGTTTCTGGGTGTAAAACAACAAACTGGGGCCACAAATGTCTCCCTCTGCGTGCGCTCTCTGTTTTGTGTCTTTAATAAGCCTGAGAGCAGCCTGCAGGACGCCCACAGCGGGGCTCCGTTACGTGGTGAGTGTCGGCCAGGCAAGGCGCTTGGACGCTCTCTGCTCGGTTAACTGCGGTCAGGACGAGGCTGCTGCTCGCCTTTCCCACGATGCCGCTGGGTCAGAGTCAGCTGACCCGGTCCTGGGGCGTAGAAATGTGTGATTAGCTGCTCAGTCTGTCCCGCTGATCGATTGTTGATGCTGTTGGCGGATTTGGTCTCAAGTGTGACCTGTGTGTGTATAGTGGCAGCTTTGTGTACTTGTTTTTGTCATGCTGTGGGGACTTGATTCTTTCCTCATAGTTGCATAATGGGGACAAAACAGCAGGCCCCAAAAAGGCCTGGTCTTTTTTATGATTAAGTGGGTTTTAAGTGAAGCTTAAAACTCCAGAGGATGAATGAAAGTTCATTAATGTCCTTGTAAATCTCTCCAAAGATCAGAGGGTGTGTGTAGGGCAGGAAATTGTGTCAAGTTTTAAGATATATTTGTGTATTTTAAGAAGAGACACAGGGTAAGACAATAATGTATGCTCATATTGATTTAAGTCATAACTACCAGACCTCATGCCCTGTACACAGGGTCTTTATAGGAAGAATCCCACTCACACTCCATAATCTTATTAACTACAAGTGATCTTCTATAAAAGTTTAGTCAAGATGAATAATTATCATGTACGCACAATGGATTTTTTGCAGATATTTCATAACTTATTGTAGCTGCAAAAAACGTTAACTATTTTTTTTTGGATCACACATACATCATATGCAAAATGTATATTTGTCAGTAACACTTAGACCAAGCTTCATCTGCCCTTTTAAGAGCAACAAACTGCATTGTAACAACTAGCTGATAGAAAAAATTGCCACATTTTTCATTAGATTAGTTTTCAACTACAATTCATTCTCTTTCTGTGACAGCAGAACTAATGCTTAGTGTCCATATTATAGGCTCATATAAGCAGTAAATATAGGGAAGATTTTCCATATCTGTCAATGTGAGAAATAACTTTTAAAGCAATTATCTGCTGACATGAGTATCTCAACAATGATGCTGTGCAACCCTGCTTTTTATTATATATATGTTATTTATGGAGCTTTCATGCCTTTAGTAAAAATAGCTAAAACTTGAACCTATTTGACACTGTGACAACAGAAATAGATGTCCCAGACACCTAGTATTTGGTAATAAAGATTGATTAGTTTTGTTGATCAAATACTTCATATTATATTAATTATTTAGTGATGTACACAATATAAAGTGAGTGCTTTAATATGTTATAACTTGCAAAGTTATCACACTTAAATCACGACCTCTTCCCTCCTTATGCAGCGTGAAACATTTATATTGTTGCTATGGTTACTTTAAGTTGACTCTATATCAGGCACTGATTTACAACTGTGGTTAAACTTACACAGTGTTTATCATGTTCTGATATACGGTTTCAGTGGACACCTGCCAGCCAATCAGAAACAAGCATATACTGTACGATAGACATGATATGACATTGAACTACATCCAAGCCCTGTTCCTATGTGTGTGTGTACAGTATGTACAGGACACTTTTATACTGCACACTTGAGCCATTTACACATGAAAGCATACATGTTTGAACTCCTGCATAATGCTGTCAAGCTCACTAATAACAGGTGTTTTATCCTGATTTCTGCCCACATCTTCCTTATAATTTCAATTTTCAAGTCAGGTTGCTTTTGCTTTGATATGAGGGTGCTGAAGTCTTTCCCACCTGCTGAGATCTGATCACAGTGCGACTCAGTCCACCTCCAGATATGGTTTCGCTGATCCTATAGCATTCCCACTGCAATGCATTCATCATGCATTTACACCTTGTATTAACACATTTTTCTCTATCTAGATCAGATATCCATTTACACATTACATGCCCACACCAGGCATTAATGGTCTCTCTGTGTGTTGCCATGACATACATGTTTTTGTGTATTTTTAGCAGAGATAGATGCAGCAGAGAGATGAGCAAGTTAATCAAAGCATATGAACACACACACATGTAGCCTGGGGAAGAAGGGCAGGATGGGAAATTTAGAAAAGAAAGAGGTGGAGGTTCAAGACCAAACCCTCCATTGTTGCTTTATTTGTTTATTCACAAAAAATCTCATATCTCCCATATTTATCTTGTCCATCTCTCCCAGTCCCTCTTGCACTAAGAGAAAACCCCGTTGCTACATATTTTGTGTCTTAGAAACCATTTGGCTCCTGTGCTTCACTTTTGTTAGCTTGTTTTAAGGGTGTGATCGCACCTACAGTTTGCTTTCTTTGGTCTGGAACAGAGTGGGAAAAGATCGGCGTGTTGTGTTTTTATATTTTGCTCATTCGGGCTCACATTGTGAACCAAAGTTACATGGAGTCAGAGGGTTTTGGTTCCCACCATGCATGAGGCTTTGGGAGGCTTGGCCTGACAAAACAAGTGTTAAATTGAATTATTTCTGTCTGCCAACGTCCATATCTTTTATTGCGTACCTTAAGTCAAGCTTGAGGGATTTCTATTCATTCACTGTTTATCAGTGTAGATAAAAACACAAAGTTGAACTGTGGAATAAACAACTCCTTAACATTTATGCTGATTGTTTAAAGATCCGATTTTGCAGACAACCTCTTTAACTGAAAGGGCCGCATTATGAAATTTATTGAAACTGGAACAAACTACTCTTGACTTTCTGAGGATTAAATGATTAGGGTTGTATGTTTTACTCTGACAAATGCATTGAGTTATGCACAAATGGGAGATTTACAGAAACACTTACAGCCAATTATATAGCTATATTTTCTTGGATTATTGCTGTTTCAAAGGTAGATTTAGTCATTTTTTTCTTTATTTATATGCAGCAGTTTTTGATGTTTTAGATTGACTGAAGGGCCGTATTGAGGGAGTAGAAGCTCTCTGGCATCTAGTTGCCCACCTCTGTTTTGGGGAAATTCCAACTGATAAGCAATTGATTATTATGAGATTGCTTTCACTAAAAATATGTAATCAGTAGATCAAAATTAATGGCCCTGCCCACCAAAAATGATCTGTTATTAACACTCTGGCATCCGTGGCAGAGAGAAACACTTAGCACTCATTTTAGAAAAATATTTTACCCTATGAAAGTTCTTTAATTTCCACACTGAGCAGAGAAGACATAGAACTTTCTGCATGTTTGGCTCCGTCATAGTACCTCAATAAAGCACGTTAATCCATGTTCTGATGCAGTTGGACAGATATTGCATGCATTGGCACTAGTATCCATCCCTATCAGTTATTGTGTTTACTGAATCAGTTGAAATCATCTCATTGTGTAATTCAGTTGTCCTTAAAGTAGGGTACTTGTTGCATTGTTCCTTGGAAGTTTTTTGTACTGCTCTGTTGATTAAAGTAAGTAAAAGCATGCTGTTTAGTGAATCAAATACTTTTGTGGCCCTATTATCAGATTCAGCAGTCATCTGTAGTTGTCCCAGTACACTACATAGCTTGGTAAACTTACCAACTGCTACACCAGCTGTTAGATCATGACACAAAATATGTTCAGTTTGGATATTTGACAATCTCACCCATAGATGATTGGTATCTGTATCAGCAGCATAAGTCGTACATTGTAGCTGGTCTTAGCAGTAAAACCACAATCCTTCAAGTGAACTGCAGAACACATTCTTACTCATCCTTTGGCCCTTCAAAACTAAGTAAATCAAACTGGGCCGATCTTTCTCTGACTTTTTAATCTACTACATTATTCATGTTTCTGAACATGGATGTGATAGAGCTTGTTGAAACCGTTCTCTCCAGAGGGAGTAGGTGAAGGTTCATCTGGGTTTCTCAACACATCTGGAGCCAAAATCTGTCAGTTATCTCAGTTACCAAACCTCCCACTCGATGGAGAAAGCCCTAAAACACTTTCACACACTAATTAATCCAGTGCATGTCATGAAGAACATCCACTGTGTTCATTTAATGGATCTTAGATATATTCTTTGCATAATATTTCAACAGTCACATAACTCAACATACACTCACCCAAAAATGGCTGGAAATGTTGTTTTGGTTGATATTTCTCCCCTTTAATGATACTTATTTTTACTGTATTGTTGGAAAGCCTGATTTGTCACCTTTACAGTGAGGTAAAACTTGTAAAAGTCATGCATTTATGGAATGAGCAACTCAGCTAAATGTGTGGGAAGCTTCCAAAAAATGAGCCAAAATCCCTTGGAAGCTGGTTTTCCAGTATGCAGAGTGGCAGCATTATTTGGTGTCAGCCAATTCCAAACCTAGGACCAAGTGCCATGAGACTGGTATAGTCAAAGACACAGTGGGTGTCCCAGGAGGACAACACCCCAAGAATACGAGTTCCTCACCCCTTCTTCACTGAGAAACTGTAGGCTGATGGGGATTTTGGCACATTTTTTGGGGGTGTTGCTCATTCTGTGAATGCACGAGCCTTACAAGTTGTGCCTTGTTGTAAAGGTGACTAATCAGTCTTTCCAACAGTATGAAATACCAGTTAGATTATTAAAGGGGAAAAATGATCCATCAAAATAATGTTGACTAACTTTTTTTGGTGTTTGCTTTGTTGTCAGAGTGATTTTTTCTCTGCAGTATTATCAACACCTTACATTCATTTCATGTATCAGTTTTGCCATCAAAAAGAGGGTTTACATAACTCTCAGCTCTCATGTTGATTTAATTCTAAGCTGTCTGAATATCTGACTGCTTGTTTTTGTGCCATTCCCCACCTTTCTTTGACATTGTATTGTGTTTCAGGAGCTTTACTGCAAGAACAGGAAACATAGGGTGTAACGTTGGCCCAAGAGGTGTATAGTGCCAATCATGGACATCAATTCTCTTGCTTTTTGTGTCCTACAGATCTTTGTTTTGTCTCTCATTTGCCATCTTGGGCTTTTTAAAAACCAACAGTTTTCCCACATACATTTTTCATTCTATGAACAGAACTCAAAGTATTAATAAGCATTCTAAAAATGATAGATTCATTTGTGACTTTGAAAGTTTTCTACACAAAATAAAACAATCCCTTTAGAGACTTGTCCTTCATCCTCTAGCTCCCTCTATCCCCTCAAAAGCTTCCTAGCGCCTCCCATCAAGTGTAACCTGCAAGAGGCTATGGAACTAGGGACAGACAAGTGAGACAGAAATAAAAATTTGAAAACATGGTTTGGGAACAATTTCACGTAAAAGCGTGCCTCTCATGGGTAATTCAGTGGTTTTGCATCAGCCTTTATAGGCTGAAGGAAATTTTAGGTTTGATTTCATTCAAGTCTGTGTTATTCTTCAGATATTCATTTATGGTGACACTCCACTCAATATGCCTCTTTAAATGACATTTCTGAATTGGTTTGGTCATTAATATTTCCCTCACAAAAGGGGGAGAGGGAGGGGTCCATGTGAAAAGGACACACATGAAATATGTTTTGTCTCTGAGTAAAACAAACAAAATGAAGCCCCATCCCATCAACGTGAAATCAGAGCTAAGAACAACAAACCCAGAGGGCGTTTCCCTCCATTGTTTTTAGGAAGTCATTACTCCACAATATAATTACATGAGGGATATTTAATTTTTTTCTGTCTTCATATACTTAAAATCCACTCACTTTCCATTGAACTGGGTAAACCTGTTCAAGAAACAAAACAGCTTTCCAGATAATCACATGGCAGCAGCTCAATGCATTTATGCGTGTAGACATGGTCAAGACCACTTGCCGAAGTTTAAATCAAGCATCAGAACAAGGAAGAGGGTTGATTTTGCATGTTGGTGCTTGTTGGTTGTTGGTGTCAGACAGGCTACTCTGAGTAGTTCAGAAACTACTAATCTACTAGGATTTTTACGCACAAACGTGACAGATTTACAGAGAGAAAAAAAGAGGAAATATCCAGTTAGCAACAGTTCTTATGGCAAAAATGTCTTGGTGATACCAGTGGTCAGAGGAGAATGGCTGTGGTTTGAGATGATAGAAAGGCAACAGTAACTCAAATAGCCACTTCTTACTACAAAGGTACGCAGAGGACTGTTTCTGATTGCACAAGTCTAGTCTTGGTGCAGACGAGTCTTGGCAGGTGAGGCAACATCGGGTGTCACTCCTGTCAGCTAAGAACAGGAAACTGGGTCTACAGGGAATGCTGCAACACTCAGATAGTAGAGTCAGCATTTGGCATAAACAACAGTTCAGCCTGATGTAATGTGTAGGGGATGTTTTCTTGGTACACTTTAAGCCCCTTAGCACCAATGCAAGAGCTTACCTGGGTGTTGTTGATGACCATGTCCATCACTTTATGACCATTGTGTACCCATCTTCTGATAACTTCAAGAAGCACGACAGGTCATGTCACAAAGCTCGGATTAACTCAAACTGGTTTCTTGAACATGGCACTGAGTTCACTGTACCCCAGTGGCCCCCCAGTCATGATATGTCAGCTCATTTGGGATGTGATGCAGTGGAAGATGCGCACCTGTGTGACGCTGTCATGTCAGTATGGACGGTATGTGAGGAATGTTTCCAGCACCTTGTTGAATCTGTGCCACAAAGTATTAAAGCAGTTCTGAAGGCAAAAGGGGTCCAGCCTGTTTATTTGTAGCAAATAAAATGGCCGGTGAATGTAGTATACGAAGTAAGTATTGAATAGATAAATAACCCACGGTCAATCTGTCCCTTTATTTTACCCAGTGGTTGAAGTTGATAATATATGCCTTCCATTTTTCCCTAACTTATCACCATGTGTTGTGTTGTCAAGTCATACTGATTGTCTCAGGTTGTTGCAGCTAATTTTGCTGTCATCTGTGGCGTTTTCGTTACACTGCATGGGCTTGCCGCCTGCACAACTCACCACCCAGCCTGCCCTCAGGACACTAAGGTTAATGCAGCCTGCTTTGAATTCAGCAGACTTGCTCTCTCACATGAATCCGGCATGTCAGACAGACAGTTTCATGAAATCTGGTGATTCCAGCTGTTTCTCATCAATCATGTCTCGACAGAAAGGACTTGAACATGCCTTTGCTCCATTTTTGTTACATTTTTGCTCAAGTAGATGAGTGATCAACCAGGCCCTAAAGGTTCTTTTTTTTAAGCAGTGTAATATCACCTTACTGTCCGTGCTTTGAAAACCATGCCTGCTTTAGCCTCCTTGTCACAGTTCCTTTCAGAAGGAACAATGAATATATGCCTCACCTTTTGTGTGCGGGTACTATGATATCAAGAGAAGTGGAGGAAGAGGGGACACAGAGCTGGAAGAGAGAGATGGAAACATAAAGACGCAGAGATAGAGGAGGACTGCTATGATGGGCAAAATGTCAGGAGTGGGCTTAAGAGCGTTTACAAAAGGCTGCTCTTTTGCTGCAGCTTTTCTTTTTTTTTTTTTTTTTAACTCTTATTAGTTAGCAACATTTAGAAACTGATCATTGTCTTGATTTGTGTGCTTAGACTCCTTATTTGTTATGTTGTCAGACAGAAGAAAACAGGGAAGGAAACAATAAAACATGCAGTTTTGAATCATGAACCACATATGAGCACCATCCTCTTTGAGTCAGATTAATTCTATGAGCTGAATAAGTCATCTACCAATTACTTTTTAAGACCTTCAGTAAAATATCCTGAAGGGTTAATTAATTTGATTCTATATAAGCCGTCGTTTTAATATATTTAGTCATATTATTCCATTATTCATTGTTGTATATTTAGGCCAAATTATGGCAGATTTGAGAAGAAGTAACTCATCTAGGTCATGCCATTTCAAGTTAAAGGCATAAGGTAAGTACTTGTTTGATAGTCTTGAAGATTTTCTTTGCAATTGGAAGGTCTCCAAACTTATTTTTTTTTATCATAAAACTTTTAAGACGCTCCAAGAATGTATTTTTGGATTGATTATGCCCCTATTATGATCAGTCTGGTTTGTTTTGCATAGCTAACAACACAATGTTTTTGTCATACAATCTCCTTTAAGCTTAGATACTGAAAAGTAGAAATGTGTAATAAAACTACAGATCTTCAGTAATATGGATCAAAGATGCTGCATGTGTGAGCAGTGGCAATCCACTCAAAATCACAGGATCGGCAAAAACAAACTTCTTTTAACATCCATTAGTGTTTTAAGTTCCAGGGTGTTTCATGCCCAGACTTTCACTCCAGCTTTGGGTTATATGGCTGGAGGTGACAACCCAAAAGGCAGCAATAGCACTTTTGCAACAGAAACTTTATTTTAAGCAGGTGACTTCTCTCTCTCTTTCAGACCCTCCTGTAGACCAAAACCACAGTGATCTAGAGCTATGTCAGTCTGGACTGTTTGCATAGGCTTCAAGTGCTGAGATGCCTTGAATTAAAAGTTAAAGTTACTTTTGCAGGGTTTGATTCCACACTCGTAACCTGCCAGTAGGAATATTCAAATGCAGTAGCTGGATTTCAACATGTAGAGAGCTTTCTCTACACACATTTCTAACAAAATGTGTAAAATTTAAGCACTCTGTACTTGACTCCCCTTCATACTGCAAATAAGTTGTTAGCAGAAACAGAAAGGTTTTCTCTTTTACGTTTTGTGTATGTTTTTTCAAACAGAGAGCAGGAGAGGTGACATAGTCTAAAATGCAAAAATACATAAATATTTGGGCTTTAAAGTCACCGGCTATTATGCAATACATGCAACAAAACACATACAAAGTACTCTTAAGTGCTTGGGAATCTAGTGTTATACCAAATCCGAATTGTTTGCCTTTTGGGTTGTCACCTCCAGCTACAGAATCTAGTGTTATACCAAATTTATCATCGCTGTGAGGCCAAAACCTCAGGAAATGAGGAAGATACTTTACTACTGAATAAATAAATATAAGGTTGTTCAAATTAGTCATTGCTATTTCTGCTTTTAATTGGTTTAAAATGTACAAAACCCACCCATCAACAGGAAAAGTAACCAATTGTACTGTTGTACGAAAATAAGTGAAATGAAGTTTTGTTCTTACAGTGTTCAAAATGTTTATTTTTCTATTGCTATATCAAAACTTTCATCTGGTTTAGAAACAGCCCTGCATTTAGCCCCAATTTCCATTTAGTCTCCCTGCATTGCGTTCATCAGGTGCCACACACTCTGCTGTGAATTACCCCCAGTCTCTCCTATTAATTAGTTTCCAAGCCTGCGCCTAGAGCATGACAGCAGTTCAGCTCTGTGCAAGATGGCCACTACATTGCTGCATCAATCACCACCAAGTATATCGACCCGAAACAAGAAAAAAGGCAAAGCTGTGACATGGAAATAACACTTTGCAGGTGAATTGTGTGGAAACTCAGGTTAGACATCCATCACAACCACCTGCCAAAGTTAAACTATTTTTCTCTTCAGCTTCCACCTGTAATACAGTTGGTATTGGAGCTCTCACTGTTTGCATTAGCATGCATTGGTTTGCTGTGGCATTTCTGGAAACACAAAAAAACAAGCAAAAAAAACAGAAAGTATAGTTAAGGTGGAACAAAGCATGTAGCCATACACATCAGTAGAGCCTTCTGCTAAAATAAGGAAACTCCACTTCAGCCACCTTGCTCCTGCAATTCTGATGCTCTCTTGTGTTGCAGGTTTCTGTAAAAAAAAAGTGTTTGTTTTAATTACAGGCATGCTCCCCATTTACAAATGCCTGTAGCTTTTCATTTATATAGCATGAAAAGATACTCTGGTTTAAAATGTGTCTAAACCAGATTGGTAGAACCTACAAAAGTCCCCCAGTGAGTCACTGTGGACTGAATTCCCCTCTCTCCACTGCACTCTCTGCCTCTCTCTGGTTGTTTCCTCCACTTCACTCTGTTTACAGCCTGTTATCAAATCAGCAGCTTCAGCCAAGCATCTGAACTGGTCACAGACTCAGTCCCAGTATTACTGGTGCATATGAGTTTGCAGAAAATCTGTCAGACGGTTCACAATTTGTTGCTAAATGTACAAGCTTAGAATTTCTAGATGGCATTCCTCACTGGGATTATGGGGATTTTAGTGTTGTAAACAGGATTTTACAGCTATTAAGAGTATTGAGTAACATTTTTCTTTGATTTTATGCTACAATAAGGCAGTGTTTTGACTTAATTCTTCATACATACCAAGTTCATATTGATTTTTTGTGTGCACAGTGTTTATATCTTTCTTCTACCTCTTCTTTGCTGTCTGTTGTAGATTTCCTCTGTCTTGACACTTTTTAAAGCACAGATGCCACAGCCAAATGCATGAAAGAACTTGTGCCTGCAGCAAACCACGTGCATATATTAAAAAGCTTCCATCCTGTTAAAGCCTTCAGTTGTGCATGTTAACTTTTCAAATAAAAACAGGGTGCCTTTTGTTAAGGGTGAGTGGTACGATTAAAGATCATTTTGTGTCTCCACTTTATAAACCACCTTTTAACGGTGGGTGATTTATTGAGTTTCAGTTATAATTTTTGCCTCCAACAATCATTAAAGCACAATAATGACAATATGTGGGTTCAGTGCTGCTCTCAATGTTGCTCTTGTTCTGCTGTGTCGCAAATGAAGCGCACCCTGCTTCAGTCACACCGCTTCCCATGAATGCAGTGTTGAACCTGAAAGGGATGAATAAACTTGCCTCTATTTTGGCAAATGGTGAATGAAACACATCATTTTTTGATTAATTAATAAAGATGAAAACCAGTTGTTCCTGCTTTGAGAGATACAAAGAGTTTACGTTTGTGTGCTGAAGCACAATCACGCTGCTGGCAGTGTGCATCCTGTCTCAGTGCATCCTGGCATTGATTTCAAGGCACAGTTTGGCTTTCAGGATAATTTCTCTACTTCTTTAAACCATCGATCAAAGTCTATAATTCTGGTATTGTAGCAGCCATTTGTTATTTCTACACAGACAAAAAGTTTTGGGTTATTTATTCTGTATTGCCATTCAGCTAATAATACTGAGGCATGATTTTTGGTACAAGTACTCTGGCACTAGTCCTTATTGCAGCCTATAAGTCTAACATTCCTACTCCAGAAATGAGCAATTGTGGTTTTGATGTTCGTCACAGTAGTCAGAGGTGAGACAGCATGTGCCCTTCCTTGTGGTTGTGTTGTGGAGTATAGGAAAGTGTATATGTGGTGTATTTACAAGTATGCAACAGTGGGAGTTGAGGTTGAGTAGGTGCTGCCTGCAGCAGCAACAGCATCTGATTACAGACGACTCGACGAGGATGTAATAAAAAAACTGAACACAATGTTGTAGTCAGATTTTATCTCTGTACGTGCTGTGACTTACAGAGATCATTGCTCAAAATCTTTGGCACTATAAGTTGATGAAAAACAAACAAAAAGAGTTTGAACAAGCGTGTTATGCAATAGGAAAAACCCCCTCAAAAAGGGAAATAACAGCAATATGTCATCTCATGTAGTCAAAGCTACATAGGCCTATTTTTTACATGTTTGTCACTGAGTGTGAGGATAACTAATGGATTTAAGGTGGTATTTTCGCCCCGTGCTCCCTTCACAGAGCATGTAAAACATCGATTTACCATAAAAGACAAGTTCACAGGCTGCTGCTGGAGGAGCCGGCGTAACCTGGTGCGACAGAAATAGCTCCTCATGTGTTTGGTGTGGGAAAAGTGAATTGGGTCATTTTTCCATTCTGCTGCTCAGTATAAAGACCTGATTAGATTAGCTTTGATTAGATTTGCTGTCTGAACGAGGCCCCCCGGGACGGAGGGGGGTGAGATCGCTGAGGCCTCCTTACAGGGAGAGGGAGGTGATGGTGGTGGTAGTTGTTGGAGGATGGAGGGGTAGGTGGGGGCCTGGTTCTGTTAATAATGTGCTAAATTAACCATCCTGGCTCGTCTCTGCCGGGAGCAACATGTTTTATTCATGTCAGTAGACTAACAGGTGTGACGTGACAGGTGTTGCTGCTGCGTTTTTTTTTATCTCATTCTCTGATCACAACTCCAGGAAAGTTGTTAATTGGGTCTCAGGCTTTTTTTAAGTATTAACAAAGCCCTGCTGCTGTGCAATATCTATTAAAGGAACATTCCTCTTAATTTAAGCCCCACTCTAATGTAAAACTCTTGTCTCAGGTCACAATAGGCCAAATATTTGAATTGCTCACTCATTTAGTTGTTTTCTATAGGAGGTTGTCCTTCTTCTGAATTTCACTTATATCTGTGGGTGGCAGTTATTTGTTTGTTACCTTTGTTAGTCTTGTTAGCTATCTAATTCCTCTTTTTAGAAAACTGCAAACCATAAATACTTTTAATATCAAAACTGTATCAAACACTAGATATTAGATATATAGATATAGATATAGATATATTTATAGATATAGATATATTTCATATTCTAAAGAATATGAAATATTTGGCTTAGGCATAGGACATGTTTAATTTAAATTACATTGATAATTTGATTTTTGTTACATGTGCGCATTGTATTGCTTAAATTAGCAGGGATGTCACTTGGATGGCAGCAAATGTTGCTCCAAAACCTGTATGTACTTTTCAGCATTAAAGTTGCCTTCACAGATGTGCAAGTTACCCATGCCACGGGCACTAACACCCCACCATACCATTACATATGCTGGCTTTTGAACTTTGCTCTGATAAACAACATGAAATGTGGACTCGTCAGATCACAGCACACTTTTCCTGGTTTTGTGTCAGTCCGTCTGAGATGAACTCCGGCTCAGAGAGGTTGGTGGTGTTTCTGGGTGTTGTTGATATTTGACTTTGGTTTTGCGTGGTAGAGTTTTAACCTACAGGTGTAGATGTAGTGATGATCTGCTTTAACTGAGGGTGGTTTTCTGAAGTGTTCCTGAACCCACGTGGTAATATCCTTTACAGAATGATGTTGGTTTTTAATGCAGTGCCGCCTGAGAGATCAAAGGTCACAGGCATTCAGTGTTAATTTTCAGCCTTGCTGCTGACATGCTTTCCCTGAATTCTCTGAATCTTTTGATGATATTATGGGCTGCAGATGATTAAATTCCTGAAAAAAGGTGTTCTTAAACTGTTGGACTATTTGCTCACACACTTGTTCACAAAGCGGTAACCCTTGCCACATCCTTGCTTGTGAACGACTGAGCCTTTCAAGGATGCTTCTTTTATACCGAATCATGAAACTCACCTGTTTCAATTAACCTCTTCACCTGTGGAGTGTTCAGAACAGGTGTTGTTTGAGCATTCCTCAACTTTCACAGTATTTTGTTGCCCCTGTCCCAGCTTTTTCTTTGGAATGTGTTTCAGGAATCAAATAGAAAATGAGTAAAAATTTGCAAAAGAGCAGTGAGGTTTATCAGTTGGAACATTGATTTTCTTGTCTAGGAAGTATATGTGCAAGATATATACAAGATAAAATAAAATCTTTCCGGACAGCGCAATTGAAACTCTATGTATAATGTGAGATAGAAGGATAAGATCATAAATATAAATATTTGTTTGTGGAAATGTATTGCACAGGACAGCTGAATATATACTGAATACTTGCAGTACAATGGTGAGTAGTACTTACAGATGATTATTAGTCCCATATGATTGTATTGCACAGGATGAATGAATATTGAGGTAGTATTTAGAACGCAGCAGCAGTAACAGTGATGGGTGTATTGCACATTTTACATTATATCAACTGCTGGGGTCGTTGCATGTGGGAGTTTAGGGTGGTGATGGCTCTCGGGAAGAAACTGTTTTTTCTGTTGTGTTTTTTGTTCATGTTTTACACAATGTCCAATCTTCATTGGGATTGGGGCTTGTAGTTTACTTTTGCATATCCTGTCAAGTACTTCTCAAAGTCATGGAGAAGAGATTATTTGTCTGCTGTTGCAGGTGTTGTAGAGTTCAGGATAAAAGTTCTAGTGCACATACACACATCTTGAACCAATGTATAAGTCTATACTGTTGCCGGGCCCTCTAACAATACTGCATGTTATAGGCTAAAATCAAGGCTCCATTGAACAAGCGTAAATCACAAAAGAAGCTTATCAGAAGAATGATTCTTATTCATTATACATAAGCCTTGTACGCATGTATCACAAACCGAGTTCTGTGTGTAGCAGCTCCAGACTGTACAGTAAATTCTCAGTAGAGCTTCTCTGTGTAGCTGGCGGCTGTTCCTGCTGCGCTGAAGCAGTAATTTATTCATTGAACAGGTGAAGGCGGCGCGCTGTGGGCTGCTTTCTCCTCGCCTAATGAAAACCCAAATCCCTCTGACTCCTGTAAATTGGTTAGGAGGTGTCAAGTGTCTCCCAACATGTCCCCCAACCCTCCCCTCCTTCCCCCACCCATACACACACACTTTTATAGCACACACACTGACTTTAATTCGACTCATAAGGTCTTCTCTCTGCAGACGTGACACTTTGATCCTCCAGCTCCTCTCCTTCAAGGACACAAACTGAGCACTTGAGTTCAGTCACACATACAAACACACACTCTCATGTCAGGCTCCTCTGAGGCCGTGGGACAGCCCCATCTGTCTGGGAGCCGATGACTGTGACATTTAAAATTGATTACAAAGGTAGAGATTGATTATGATAATGTCTTCTTATTCTCACTCATTATAGAGTTATGGCTGCTCTCTGAGCTCATAAATCAAGGCTTTGTCATCCCCGGTTAACGGAGGAAACCCTCTGTCTGATCAGGTTGATGTTTTTGCCAACGCTGGTGATGTGATCAACTCCAGGATGACTTTATTTTGAGTGATTTATGAGGGTTTGGAGTAGTTATTTATGCAGTTTCTAGATTTTGTTTTATTTCTGGAGTGGCCCGTTGGCTGTGGATGGACATACTTTTAAAATTGAATCTTCTCCTCTTAATTGCCAATCAAAAGTTCTACCCTTTGCTGATCAATTAATACGCCCTTATGTAAGGTTTATTCTGGTCATGAGACTGATAACTAAGCCAAAAACTGTTTTTTGGATAGAGATGTACACTTCAAGGAAAATGGCTCTTTGGAAGTCACAGGCAGCTTTTTTATGGAAAAATAAATTACAAGAAATGGACAACAAAGTATATCTAACTTTTTTAGCTTGATGCTAACAGATTGTGGGAATTACTTTCAATGGACTTATGGATTAAGCATTGCTTTGCACTGATTTTAACAAAGAAAAAAATCAATCTCCTTAATTAAAACTCTGTTAAATAGGTAATAACGTCGACCAAGGAGGTTATGTTTTTGCCAGCGTTCGTTAGTTTAACTGGATAACAACAAAGTGAGTGGAATTTAAAGGGAATTCAAGAATTTCTTCAATGATTTGTTAACGGTGAAAGCTAGGGCAGTTTTCCACTTTTTTCTTCAATGTAGGAAATGCGTTGGCAAAGGTAGTTTCTTAGCTCTCTAGACACATTTCAGGATATTTCTGCTTTCTCAGTCTTTAGTTATTAAAAGACATTTAGCAACCATCTTTCAGCCACCAACTGGAGGAACCTAAGACGTAAACAAGCCATCACTTGTTGGGTGTGACAGGAAGGGTTGGGTGGCATGATTGAAATATCATGTAATGGTATTTTCTGCTTATTGAGTTAAGGAATAAAAGTGATAATGTGATTAATTGAGTTTTTTTAAGCACTACAGCCCCCCTTCTCTCCATGAAACAAACCTATGATGTGGTACTTGATGCATGTGTGTGCCTAAAATCTCTCCGGAGTTATATTAAAATGCCACTGAATCATTTGATTTACTGATTTGGATATTAAAGATAAAAGCATTTTGCTGTCACATGTTAATCACTAGAGCTTTACATGCTACAGTTACCTGAAAGCCTTCTAGGCTGCAATGTTTTAAGTTGCTTCTTTGACCTACTTACGGCTTCTACCTTCTTCTTTGTGTCTTCTTGGACCCAAGAAGCAGGTGATTGGACCTTTCTTTAAAGTTGGTTAACTTTCCCATTTTTATTACACAACAGCCGTAATCTAATCTTTTGAAAAACTGCAGCATCCCACCCTCTCTCTCTCTCTCTTTCGTTCTGTTTTAGTGTTTGTAAAAATATTGCAGTGTGTCTGATGTGAGTATCTGAGTATGTAAACACAATCCTTTTGTATCTGCACTGGGTTTTAAAAGGACATCACCATTTGAACTTGTTGACTAATTTTGGTTTAAAAATCAGCAGCGTTGTCAGCAGCGTCAGCATTATTCAGCATTACCTGCACCTGGACTGAATTTTTTCTCTAGTTGAAAATATGTGGAAGAAAATGTGCATAGAAGAAGAAACAAAGACATCCCATTTTGTTTTAGGAGTCTATAATAAAAAAGGGAGAGACTCATATAATGCCTATCTCTGAAGTTTTGCCCCCTAAATGATTCCAGGACCCCCTGAAGTTGCCCCGTGTCTGTTTGTAATCTGGTAATGGAAAAGAAAGAGGTTCTGTTTAACAGACACTGAAGTTTAGTGCGGTTTGGTCTGTAGAGGAAAAGTTTGAATCTGTTATTGGAGACCACAGTGTTTCTGTCTGCTCTTATTTTGGTGATGTAACTGCTCTGATTTGGCTGATTCTCATTTGTTGATGGTGTAAGAGGAGAGATGGTGGTAAAATATTAGACTGCATTTTCCTATCTTGAGGCAGATTGGGGCTCAAAAACCTTATCAGAAACAACTTAGTGGATGTAGTAACACATTTTGTTTATGGTCATGTACTCTGAGATTTAAGATTGCATCTGTATGTTGTAACTACAAGCAGTAGATATAGAACAGACATTTAATCTTGAAGAAGAAGCAGTTTGGGTTCAGAATTTATGTGCTTCTTTGACCCATCAGCATCAGTGGTCGATCAGTCGTTGGCAGCTTATAACTTATCAGCTAATTCATCTCCTTTAGACATGTTTGTGCATTCCAAATAAAAATAGTGTGAAATAACTGAAGTATAGCAGAACAGTGTGATTATTACGAAACCCAATGGTAACTAGGGTAAAAGTTACAATATATTTTTTATTTTGCCATTGGCAGTGTGGAGCCCAAAGTGCTTCCATGGAGTTGCCTTGTCTGTCCTTCATTTCCCCATGGTGTACTGGGAGTGCTATCTGTTGGATTGGGTGGTTCACTGTTTCAGGCACCCTTATTTGCTGCAGAGCTTTTTATTTTCTATTTGAATCTTTACAGTTTAAGTCCTTGAACGAATACTTGAGTATCAAGTATAAGGTGACATCCCTATTAACTAACTAGATCTGATGGCATTTTAATACTTTTTTATGTTCTGATTCACCTCTAGCTGGCTACCTGTAAACAATAGAGTGTTGTGCTGATACTTAAATGCAGTGAAAAAGACCTGCGAACATTTTTCTGACTTTTCAAAATAAAATGTAACATTGAGGTGAAACTTGTGCCAACTGGGATACAAGCACAAAATTTGCTGGTTCTTGCAGACTTCATTAGAAGAGATCTACTCAGATTTTAAAGGTTTAATTTGGTTGGATACTGTTTTCTCTGCATTTTCATTTGAAAATTGCAAATTACATTGGTGTAGTTGTTTTACTCCTCTCTTCTTGCTTTGTTCCCAACCAAAATTCAAGAAGAGGGTCTAAAAAGGTCTTGAAACTCACAAGTTCTCTGTATGTACCCTTTTTATGGGACTTTTTCAGATCCGTGGATCCAAGGTCTATTATCAAGTTATTTAGATTTTTCCACATGGACACTCACCATGACATCTGGTGTAATGTTTGGCATATTTTAGGTTAAATAGGAATGAGAATGGAAATCACCAGTAAGTCATACTATGCTGTCAAAGTTGCTTTTCTTGGAAACAAGTCCTGCAGTTTTCCCCATGTGCCTCTTCAATTTTATTTATTTAATGCTGTT
This sequence comes from Cetoscarus ocellatus, assembly GCA_037902135.1. Classification (NCBI taxonomy): domain Eukaryota; kingdom Metazoa; phylum Chordata; class Actinopteri; order Labriformes; family Labridae; genus Cetoscarus; species Cetoscarus ocellatus. The sequence goes on along the minus strand of JBAMNC010001361.1, from coordinate 93,823 downwards.
GATCATAACCAATAAAATGCTGCCAAATCTAAAGACACATAATGAAAGCACCCTAAAGCAACCACTAAATACCTGTAACAACCCGGTCTCACTGTGAACTCTTCAACCCTAAAATCTGAGCTCCGTAAAACAACCTGCAAAGTGCCATAAAGCACTTTAGCTCTCTACCTTTTGTTTTGTGTTGCTGTGTCCTCTCTGCCTCTAATCTCTCCCAGCACCACTTTGTAACGTCCCCCTGTAATCTTCCCCACAGCCCTCAGTCACTCTGAGTCACACTTGGGTCATGGGAACTCACAGCTGCTCGTCCGGCCCCATGCAGTTGACAGACAGCGAGCTCCATTTTGGTTTGTTTGCTGATGCCCGTGAAAAAAAATGGAAAAAAATTGACTCTGCACCTGAAACAATTTCAGAGTTGGAGTTTGTTGGTGGATTGTGTCCTCTCTGGAAAGTAGGGCATAGTGTGCAGACCTGCTGGGATTTTCTACACAGTATCCACTTAACACTATCAGAACACTAAATGGTGTATGTCTGATCTTTCCTCTGTTTTTAACAAAGACTCTAAAAGTGAAAGACAGCATGTTGGTATTAGAAGTGTGCTTGTTTCTGTTTGTTGTTCATTTGTAGTATGAGTAACTGAGAACGGTGAGACGCTACCCACCAAAAGATCATATCATAACAATAATAACAAAGGTTGAATGTCCCATGTAAGATTATATAGATGAGCATATTTATCAATGTGTGATATCCTTCTGATATAAGTGTAAACAAACTCTGTGTACGAAGAGCAAGGGCCTTTGATTCTGGCCAGTAGTCTATGGCAGATCACAGGGGACACCAGCTAGCATGGCAACTTGTTGCAACACCTGTATAAGCGTCCTCAGATAAACTGTCAGGGATCCTGAAAAGTAGAAAGCAGCTTTGAAAAGGATAAATTCTCCTGCTTGAACGAGCTGGACTGAGTTCTGTGATTTAAAATACTTTTCAATCAGGCCGTGTTGTTGAGTACTGTTATGATCTGCTGTAGAGACGCTGAGTTATGTTAACCTCGTGGTATATTGTGCTTGTACTTGTGTGCAGAAAGTGGCTTTGTGGGATCTAAAACATTGTTATTAAATAGTAATGTGTTATCAGCCTGGTTGCCTGGTAGCTGTAATGCAATTATTATTACTACTCCTCCTGCTGCTTATACGACTACAGCAGTGTGATGAGTTAACCCGTCACTGAGTTTTGCTGGATTGCTGGGAGGGGTTTGTTCAAAAGAAAACATTCATAGTTTAAATTAAAGCCACTGAGAGGCTTATGAACAAGCTAAGGGAAGTGCCCTCCCACTTCTGTGAACAAAGAGCAAAGAACAACAAACCTAAAAGGAGCTTGACTTTTGTATTTCCTTCAGGAATGATTATTCTCTATTAGATTTAAAAGAGCAGCTGGTTCTTCTTTAGTTGTGCTATTAGGACAACACTTGTTCTTATGTCTACGGAAACAGCATTCCTGAGTGGGAAGGTCTGTCTTCACTCCCTCATGAGGTGGCAGGACTACAAACCTAGTGGGAGGTATTTACATGAGTTGTTGGGATTCCCTCAGTTGTACTACTACCACTGCTAACATTGGTACACCATCTCTGACTGGATGAGGCTATCTCTCTTTCTTCATGAAGTGGCGTGGCTACAAACCTAAAGAGTGTTCAACTTCATTCTTTTCCCAGGAGGACATTACTGCACTGTTTTTATGGGCTGTCCGGATTCCCTCATCTGTACTTTTACCACAACATTGCCATAGTCTCTCTGACTGGGCAATGTTTGAGCCTGTTAGTGAAACATTTACAGGCTTGTGTAAGCACCACCCTATCATGGTCGACACAGAGCTGAGAGCAACAGACCCACAGGTCTTTAGTTTTACTGATTTTGAGTTTCTTGCATATTTTTGCCTTGAGGTTTTTATAGAAGTGTAATGTATACATGACCAGCCTTATTTTAGACCATGACACTCTTCAATAAATGGTGAACAGTATTGATTTCATTTGTCTAAATGACTCTCCTGCCATTGGACTCAAAGCCACTCTGAGTCGTAATAAATCCCTATGAGAAAAATTAATTCACTCCTTTGGAAATCAATGCATTACAACACAAAGTGGCCTCAAGCAAGTCATCAAACCCTGTCTGGGCTCCAGAGGTGCTGACCTCCCTGTGGAGCCCCCCTTTAGGGTTGATAAAGTACTAACGGAGGGAATCTAGATTTCAATTTTTTTTCTCTGAAACCATGTTATATTAAAAAAAACAGGGCTGGCTTGTTCAATATGAAAAATGTGTTCAGTTGGTTCCTAGGTGAATGTTTGGTACCTCAATATAACATTTGTTAACTAGCCTCAGGCAGATAGAAGCTAATCAGTGACAACAGCGTGGGAACAAGACTTATTTTCCCATCGTTACTCACCTTCTATGCAAAATATGAGAGTGAGAGTGTGTGTGAACAGTCATGTCTGTGTATGAGTGACGGCAGCTCATATCAGAGCAGTGTTTCCCACAGGAATAAACTATTTGTAGGGGTGCCAGGTGATAGTGGGAGGTGTAGGGGGTGGAGGTGTTCTAATTTTTTTAGTATTTCTGCTTTTTGATAGCATATATCAGCCGTAGTTTCTATGAAGTCACTAAAAATGAAAAACAAGAAAGAAAAGTGGTTAAACAGTACGCTTGGGGGTTCTTTAGATATACCTCTTTTGCCCATTTATGTATGGTTTATGTGTAGGACACCCTGCAGAGTAATGCCAAATCATGGTCACATCCATGTCTTGAAGAGTGCATATCCAAGTTACTGTATGTGTCTGTCAGTGTGCACCATTATAACCTCTGCCCTTTATTTCTGTCTGTCTTTCAGCGAGCATACACAGTAATAGTGGAGGCATGGGACAGAGACAACGGCACACACAGCAATGGTAAGGATTCTCCCTCTGCACTGTAAAAACACTGTGATATATGGGAGGACTCAACATTGGACTTTTTCTCTTTTCAACCTGACTCACACTCTGTCCTGCTCCAGCTTTTTACAAGTCTTGACTTTTTTCCCAGACATATAAAAGGACTATTTTGAGTGATTATTTTTAGATTTAGAAGGTTTAGATCATTTATTTGTGATCTAAGTAGTCAAGGTTATGGCTTGGCAAGGGTGAAAAAGTAGGGTTCAGCTAGGGTTAGTTAGAAACACAATCTCATTGATTTGGTTTGTTTATCAATGGATTTGTTCTTTTGAGACCAGTAATGTCTTCATAGGCCACAATTAAACTTGTAATGACTAATTAGGCACTAGTGATGCTGGAGAATGTGTACAGTTTTCCAACCTAATCAAAGTTAGCACTCTTGCTTATTTTAAACAGAAGTCATAGCTTGTTGAACAACTTTTAATTATTAATTATTTTATTGTTTCAGGCCCATGATGCATGTCAGTTTCTATTTCTAAACTATACTGCAGTCATCAGTCACCCGATGGGGATCATAATGCCCTACCACCAGGATGTGAACATGCCAATGAACATATAGCATCTCATTGGAGCAGCATGGTTTAGCAGACAGTTTTACATAGCTTGGTTAGGTTAAACCAGTATATAACACCCTGCTGACACCAGACACAGCCCAGCACAGCACAGCACAGGCATGCTAATTTATGAGGTTAGTTGTACTACACTACCACAACTGATGAGCACAGCCTAGGGTTAGTAAGCCTGTAATTCAGCACCTATCCCTGCATGATGCATGTAACATGGAAGCGTTACCTGAGGTGCCCTAAACTCTCCTGTTTGGGGTTTTGTGTTATTGAGGGTGACTTACTGCCATGCAGCTTCATCCGTGCCATGAACAAACAAATCTGGACTGAATTTTATCTTTAGTTGAAAATATGTGGAAGAAAATGTGCATAGAAGAAGAAACAAAGACATCACATTTTGTTTTAGGAGTCTGTAATAAAAAAGAGAGACACTCATCTAATATAAAGCCTATCGCTGAAGTTTTGCCCCCTAAATGATTCCAGGACCCCCTGAAGTTGTCCTGTGTCTGTTTGTAATCTGACAACAGAAAAGAAAGAGATTCTGTTTGCTTTGCTTTTTATGGCCACAGATGTACCTGATCAAACTTGATGAATCAAACCCCATCACATCTCCAATCGTGCTTAACTTCAACTTAACCACTATATAAAACTGAACTGAAAATTGTTAACTTACCTTTTGAAATGAGCTCCCCTCTTTGTCTTAATAGGGAGTCAAAGGTCAAATAACACGTCATCAGTTGTTCCAAAGGAAAGATCAGTCTCAAACTTGCATCATCCTTCCCTCTTGGAAATGGAAATTTGTGCAGTACAATCCCAATATGGGTAATGAATTGGAAGATAAATCATGAAAAAGCAATACGGTGAAAGATGGGCCAATCCTGCACCACCATTATTATATTAAAAGAACTTCATGAACAAAAATGGAAAATGTTAATCAAATAGATTTCTGTTTTTAAATGGCCTGTAAAATCCCAAAAGGCAATAGAGTCAACAATTTTTAGCTTATTATGTTTGCTTTGGGGCTATAAGGGAACTGGAATGCCATGAATTGCTGTCGCCCAAACCACTTGAATAGTCAATTAGGATGTAATTTGCAAGATGGCCGTTGTTTTGCAAGATTGTCATCTGCTCAGTGATCCATACAACGGCCATCTATTTGGAACGGACGCAGCACAACAGTCCTTGTAAAACATGCATATATACATTACCACTAACAGATCAGAACTAATGAAAAACACAATTCAGTACATAGGTGGTATTCTGGTTGGCTTTGCATGGAAGCCTATCAGAAAACCTGAAATTTCTTTAGGAGTAACAAGTATTTTACGTGTGAACTAGAGTGTAAAATCAACCATCAGGGCCATCAAATTTAGTTCTAACCTGCCTTCACATTGACGTCTTTTGTTACAGTCGTATCCTGTTTATACATGCTGTTCTAATCCTGGCCTTGTTTGGCTACTTTCCCTAAATACCGCTGGGAGGAAGAAGGGTTAATTGAGGGATGTAATCTGTTTGATAGGATTCAGCACATTAGTTTTGTTTGGTGTTGGCTCACTGTCAATTTAAGACGATTTACATTGCACATCAGTGAATGACTTAGGCATCCTACCTGCCAATGGTGTTTCTTTTGTTGTCTTTTTAGGATCAGTTAAGACATCTGAAAAGCCACCTTTAATCAACCCAGCCTGTTTTTGCTGTTAACTTCGCTTTCTTGTGAATACTTTCAGATTTATTTGGAATCAGTGTGTCTTGAAAGCCTTAAAAATAATGGCTTGAGGTACATTGGATGACTGAATTGATACTGTCATGCATTGCACGTGATCTCCCTTTGCTTTCAAGTTGTATGGCAATAAATTGGTATTAGAGTTGGTATTTTGAACTGGTATTCAGAACAGTTAAATTGCTCTCTGAAATTGTATTGGTCAGATTGCAGTGCCCCACATTTTGTTACCTATACAGCAAGTATTCCCACTTTTTCTTCCATAGTTTTCCAGGTGTTAGAAGACTCGATGGTTTTTGACAACCTGCACTCTATCAAATGAGAGAATCAGTCTTTATTTATTAAATGTCAAAACTAAAATTGTTCAGTGAAACTTGAAGAACAAGTGAAGCAGTACTAATCGCCTAACTAGCAGAGACACAGCAGTAATTAACAATCCATCAATCCAATTTGGTTAAGTCTCATTTGAACAGACAGTGTTAATTGTTGTGAGAGCTGAGACTGGTTGTGGTTGAATGATTCTGTTTTTGTTTGGTGTGCTGTAAAAAAGTTGTTTTATAACACAAACTATCAGAAAAAAAACTGTTAAACCTGCCTTAATTTTTCATAATGTGCGAGGTTTCACAGTTTTATAACTGGCTAAGATTTAAAAAAATTAAGTGTGTGCTTGTCCGTATGACATTCGGCCTCAAAACTATTCCCAATTGGATGATGGTTTTTGCCCATGAGTCAATCAGTATTCATCAGTTATGTTGGAAACAGCTTGGTAGAAATTTTGGCGTGCAGTTCCATTTGAATTAAATTGCATGATAAAGGGTATGGCTTCAGACTGACAAGTTGCTTCTTTACATCATCTCACCCATGACAGACTCATTGCACTGCTTACTGGGTTTCAGATATTTGACAATGGCAGCAATTCTGAACTCCAATCTTTGTCTAGTACTTGAAATTTTGACATTTGATCACAATAACTAGCTCAAGGTGTATTCACTTCAGAATTATATTACCTTTGTAAGATATGGTCCCATGAAAAGATGACGCCTTAAGGTGCAGCTACCATAGACTGACAAGTTGCTAAGACGATAACATCTCAACCATGACAGAGGCATAGCAATACATGTCAATCCTCTTGTTTAAGTACTGACAAATATGGCACCAGGAAAATGACTCTGTGATTGATGGGTTCTCTACCACAGTGACATCTCAGCCATTAAAGATGATTTGCATCACTTACCAAACCTCTTATTCAGCTATGGTCAGCATCACAGCTGCAGCATATTTGAAATTAAATGTAATGGAAACTCAAGTGGTGAACCTAAATCACAATACCAAACACCTGCAAACATTTGACTTATAGTGAAAGGAATGGTAGCTCAGTGCCATGTTTCATGATAGTTGCCCTGAGCGGGTATGTCAGACTCAAATATGCATTTTAGAACCTGAACAGCCATAAATAAAAATAAACTCCAAGTGGAGGTTAGACTTATGATTGACAGGAAGCTTATTTGTGCTTCTCTTCTGTCATCTCCCCTTTCCTTAACCTCTGCAGGTCAGATTGTTTTTGGCTCTCTATATTAAGCCCGTGAGAACATTGCATCGTTAAGCCATTAATTACAGGTCATGGCGGTCCTCTTTTTTAACTGCCCCTCTGATGTCCATCTCCTAATTAGCATTGTGGCAGCTGTCCGGCTACCGCACGCCACGTCATTATCCTAAAACACTGTGATAGGTTGGCATTCATGCTGCTGTGCCTCAGCTTAGTGGAACATTTAAGTCTTCGCCTGCTGAACCACCTGTAGATGTGTCAGTGCGAGGGCCGTGCGACGCTTTAATGACGCCTCTGAGGGGCGAAGCAGGGAGGTACTGACAAGAAGTGCTGACACCTCGACCGCCATGCCTCATCTTGTAGTCTTGGACTGAGCATTTCTCTCATTGCGTGATTACAAGTTTGATCCTTTAATCTGTCAGCAAGAGTATGGGCAGCCAAGTGTCCTGTCAAAGTGAAACATTACCTGCTTGCTTCATTGTAACTCATACATGAAGGTTGAAAGTATGAACACAATTTCCATAAGTTAAATTAATCTGTTAATCATCTGCTTTGGTGGTTTGGAGATGTCTTTAGAGATGGTTGTTTACTTCTTCTTTTGGCTGTTTTTGTATCAGTTTGGGATTTCCTACATTTCTAAATGCCAGAGTGCAGGCATGGACCTGTTGCATCTGTTACATTAGTGATACTGTTATATAATTAGAGAGAAAGGGAGAGATCATCCATTGAAGGCCAGGTGTGCACTGGAATTAAACTTTAAGGAGGTCCCAGTCAAATTTTGTTTTGCCCCAGGGACCTTGTTTCAGACATGTGATTGTATTCCAGCACAACCTTCAGTGCAATTTACTGTATTTTCATGCAGCTTTAAAGTGTAAGTAAGAGTGGTTGTCGCTGTGTGTGAAAAATCCAACAAAAAGATGGAGGAATCTTGTCCTAAATGATTTGGCCATTGGGAGACCATTTCAATGATAACCCTATTATTAAGTCCTACATTGTTAGAAAAGTTGAAAATCCCACTAAGTCAGTATTTGGTTAAGAATTTTTTGGGTCCACTGGGTTGTAAATTTTCAAATCAAATGTCTGGACATTTGTTTTAATTGGTTAATCACCTGCATAATGTCAAACATGCAACTAAAAGCTCATGTATTTATCTCAGTCATATTTGATTAATTGAGTCATATTCTCCTCTGTCCAAAATATTGAATATATTGAGTCAAAAGCATTTAAACAAATTAAAAATAACTGTCAGACAGATGTGGTAAAATCCAGTGTATAATTCTGGATATGAGAATCAAGAAATTGTTTCAGCTGAGAACCTGGGTACCATTTGTCTTTATGCTTAACAAAAGGCAGTGTGCATGAACTAAAAGAAAAGTCTTAAGGTTGTCATCGTTGAAGACATTAAAAGTTTGGCTCAGTTTTACACAAAATAATGCTTACAGTACACCACAGTGTACATGGCTGTTATATTCCATTAACAGTGGAAGCACGGATAATATACAGAAGCATTTTTGATGCAGTCTAGTATCTAACTATCAGCAGCTCTGTATTTAAAGTTGTTGACTCAAATATCCTCTGAAGACCTACCTTTTCCACACAGAAAATCTGACAGAATCAACAAGGAAATTGATTAAAAATGGGACTTTACATCAGACAGATTTTAAATATCATTATTCTCCATCTAAAACATGAGCTTAGAAAATTAATTAGTTTGACAAATAAAAAATGCTGGAACCTCACATTGTCATTAGGGGCAGTGCAGCCACTATCACCTACTGCAACACATCTGACACGTGAAAGATTTGCCTAATTCATTGTTTATTGCCTGAAAATTGTTTTGCAGTACAAAGCATGATAGAATCGAGACATGATTGCAAAGACCAGTCTGGTAATGGCAATGTTTTTCAGCTTCCGTCCCACATTATGTCAAAACTACATTTAAAGAAAACAGTGGTGCACTGTCTGGTTAATTAACATTGGTTAAGAGGCTCCTCAGTCAAAGACACAAAGTGAACAGTGAAGGCTCTACATCTGTACTTCACAACCATCACTGTGGGCTACAGCTACAGCTACAGTCGTAGCACAAGAGGCTGAAAACTCTGGTTCTGTGAGAGTGATACAGCTGCACAGAAACTGGATGTTGTGGACTTACCTGAACACAAAGGCAGATGTCACAGAGGGAGACAAATCTCTTTTTATCTCCATTGGTAGAGCTTCCAGAGTAGACTGTATCTTATTTACCATTTTAACTTGTACTCTGGATTTGAAAGTACATCTGAAAAGCTTGAAACACACTTCTTTTAAATTCTGCAAAACCCAGTAAACCCTGCAGGAGTGTTGCTAGAATGGCCCCAGATGGTTTGCTTTTAGTCATCTGATTGATCTAGAATCTGTTTCTGCTCTTTTTTTATTACCACAAAAGCTTAATTATTTCAACTTTTAGTTAGAAAACTTGCATCAGAAGACGTCATCTTAAGTTAATGGTACAGTTCTGCAACCTTAGATCTTCACATTAAAAAAAAATACTAGAGTTTCTGTGGTGTGAGATTGAGCTCCTACCTATGTGTCTGTTTGTTATATTCTGTCATGTTGATTTTTACAATGTTGTCATGATTTACTTCCAAATTTAACATGTTTGTATACAGTAAACAGATTCATTTAAAGATGCCTTGATGGGGACACCTTACAAGTGTTCTACAAGTGTTAGGATATGCCACAAACAAAACGATGGCATCATTATAATTATAGGATTACTCCTGAATGGCTCAAAATGTATCTGGCTGGTCTTCCCCTCAAAGTCGCAGCTGAATATTTTGAGACACCATGATTGGAGTTTCCTGTCCTAACTTACAGTCTCTGCTGCAGGAGCTTTGTGTGAACAGGTCTGGGCAGCAGGTTGGAGAGGCCTCAGGAAAAAGAAGGCTTTGTGAAGGCTGTTTATGCTTCAGGAAGCCCCCGCCTGTTTCAAAACAAAACAGAAATGGCAGAAGAAAAGAGGACAGGGCTGTTGTTGACTCTGTGGGCTGGTGGATTTTTTGGCTCGTATGAAGCTTCACTAGAGGGTAAAGATTTACAGATACTGGGCTTGTGCCAGACGGTGCGGAGATAGCAGTGTAACATCTGTCAGAGGATCCTGAAAGAATGAGAAACACAAGCTAAAGGACAAGTCTGACAATTTTCCATAACTTTCTTATGGCATCCAAAATATAAGTGTTGTGTTAATATACTTAAGACTTGATGATGTTTGTGTAATGTTTTTGTGATCTTCGTTAAAGAAAACTAGACCCCACACCCTGTACAGTAAATTTCGGGCTATTGAGCGCACCTGAATATTAGCCACACCCACTAAATCTAAAAAAACAAAATGTGTACATCTAGGCCACACTTGTCTATAAGCCACAGGTGTCCAGTGAGCAGAGCTGATTGGGAGCGCGAGGGTAAGGACTTTGGCCAGAGCGCTGAGCGTTTTTTTTTTTCTCGTAAGCTGGAGCGTGAGCTTATCTTTTGCTTCTTCCCGCTCCAATTTTGCTCCGGTACCGCTCACACCATGCATCTGAAGGGTTGAAATTTGAGTGGAAGGTGGAGGGATAATTAGCGGAGCGGCATGCATCCTCTCTGAGCAGACAAGCGGGCGCAAGGAACAGCTCGCTCCACTCCGCTCACATGTGTTACAACGTGGCACTGTCCACGTTGTAACACAAGATATTTACACACATATGTTACACAGAAAGATTTTTTAACTCTAAATTAAATCTGATGTGACGAGGCTAAATGAAATTGTTTAAGCCGCAGGGTTCAAAGTGTGGGAAAAAAGTGGCGGCTTGTAGTCTGAAAGTTACGGTACTTTATTCATCTCACATGCAAAGACCTCCTGCTGGAAACATTTAATATAACAGTACACTAAATTAATCCATTAATTTCCCAGAAAAGCACTTTTTATGTCAACAACATGTCAACTTTCCTCTTTGAAATAGTTGTTTTTGACAGAACAATGACAATGACTTGGTGCCCTGGTTGCCTGTTTCATGCACTATGTAACTTTGACATTAAGTTGTCCCTGCAGAAGTCTGTACCGTTTCAAGGCACCACTTGGTATTGTTTGACCCAACTGCTGAGGCTCAAGAGATGAAAGAGTCTGCTCACAGATGAAGCCAGAAACAGAAAACAAGAGTGAATATAAAACATGCTTATATAAGTTAATGAGAGCTTCATAATAAAGCAGACTGCTAGTCCAACATGGAGCCAGCTCAGTTATTGTAAAGTGTAAATATTGCATGTGTGAAAAGTTAGCAAACAACTGGCTGTGGATGCTAGCAGTCATATATTTAAAATGCAGTGTTACTGTACCTTGACATGGATTTTTGTCTTTGCACAACAATGTGTCAACCTCCATTGCTGAAAAATGAAGCCACACCACTGCCAGATCCACTCTAACACTCTTGTTTTAAGATGAAAAAGTTGCATATTTTTCTTACTTTGAGCCTCATGGTATAATGCATTTAAATGCCTGTGGACCACTTTTTATATATATATATGTTTTGTGGTGACCAACGGGCTAAAGGTAGTTAGACAGTATTCATAATTACACATTTTTTGAATTCTTTCCATTCGATAAGTGGTATAAGTGGTATAAAGATGCAGCCCTGCCCTTAGATTCTAAAGTACTTAAACTTTATGTAGTTGTTTGTGACATGTCAGATAAAATGTATCAGCATGAATGCCCCAAGCCTGGTTATAAGTATTATAATTAATTTTTCTCTACCACAAATTTACTGCTTTAATCTTCACAGCATTGAAAAATTAAGTGGCACTCTGCAAGTGAAAAGATGAAGATTGATGTTAGCCAAAATTGAGTTTGCTTCACTGAGGCTGAAGCGAGAGAGTCAAACTGTAAAAAGCAATAAAATAACATAACATTTTGGCATTCACAAGACAGGCTTTGAATGTTTGTTTAGTGCAGTTTTTGTTCCTGACATTTCAGTGACGCTCACTGAAATGTTTTGATGCAATTAACCCCACCCGACTGTAGTGTCATGCAGGTTAAAACAAATCTAACTGAGATGAGCAAATAGCTTTGTGGTCAATTAGACCTCTTTGATGTAACCTTATAAAAATGTCTGGAATTATTTGTTTGCAGCAGTAGCCTAAAGAAAAGTAAATGTTTAAAAAAAATTGTTTAAGTTTGATTGAGCAGCGTCAAATCACTTTGGAAATGGATAATATCCTCAACAATGTCCCTTCTTGACAACCAGGTTCTTGAAGTTGATTCACTGTTAATATGAGACCAGTTTTCTAGGAGTGCCTATCAGTCCAACTGTGCCCTTATGATTATGTCATTTATCAAGCTTATATAGCAAAGATGAGTAGGTAGTGTTTTTCAAAATTAACCAAAAAGAAAGTATAAACATCGATTGTATTTGCCTCACTTTTTCTACAATTTTATCATTGAAAAAGTGGAGTGCATCTTATTTTCTGATAGGACCTGTACACCTGAATAAACGGCTGAGACATGTACAAAAGGGGAGTTTTTATGTAGATACGTGCTTTTTTTCTTAGTAGAGGACATGAATAGTTGTGCTTCAGTTTGAACACTTCTGAACAGACCTTTTTATGTTAGGTAAACAAAACTATACTAAATACATTTTAACCGGCAGAGTGAACACAGCTTTGACTTCAGTTAAAAGATCACCACTGTTACAAGCGAAAAGCTGTCAGAAGGTCAAAGGTCAGAGCACAAGTGCCACAGCTCTCCAACAAAACGCTCCAGTTGCAAGCATCTGATACTAAAAACTTTCACTTTTGTTAATAAAGTGATTCCTCTCCTCACTTTGTCAATGCTGCAGCTCTTGAAACGATCAGCTGCTCAGATCTAAACCCCCGAGTTGTTTATATAAGCCGGTTTTATATGGCCCACTCGCTGCTGCTCTCCCTAGTAACAACGGCCTCTCCAAGCATGTCTCCTCCAGTACAGAGAGAGCTCATGATTGGTCTATATTTTTATATCTAATTGCTGGAGATGAACAGCAGTGAGAGGGTGCCTGGGTGTTTCAGGTGGTGGGTGTGGGACTGAAATCTGTGGCAGTGTGTTAGCTCGCAGAGAGACTTGGTAAATCAGGACAGTGAGAAAATGGATTCTTCTTCTACAGTGCAAAACTTTAGTGGCTAGGAGGATATGAAATTGTGCAAAGGGTTTAGATGAAGTTAAACTCTTTAAACAAAGTGGCTGAAGTGATAGTTGTAAATTTAAGAAAGTAACAGATTCAACTCTACCAGAGAAAAATAGAAGTTGGAACAAATATTTTAAAACATTTTTATGGATTATATTATGACCCTCTATACTTTTATTTGAGACAGGACAGTGATTTGAGTCAGAATTTAGGAAGAGAGAGTGGGAGATGAAGTACAAGAAGGAAGCCTTGGGTTCTTTTAGAACCAAGGACTTGAAGTTCTGCATATGAGGTGCACAAACCAACCACGAAGCCACTCCAAAATATATTAATTTTAATTTTTTTTTGGTATGGAGGAAATGATATGCCTGTAAGATATTTGCATTCATCAAGTTAAAATGTTAAATGGACTTGAGCTTGTACAGCCCATTTCTTGTCTTTAAGTCTTCTTTAAGTGCTTTTACTTTGCAGGTCACACCTACCTACCCATTCACTCACAAATTCACTCACTGATGGATCTGAGTTTCTATGTAAGTTGTTCATCAGTGTTGGCAAACACATTCACACACTTACATACTCATTTACACATTACTGATGCAGTAGTAGAAGCAACTTGGGGCCAACTGAACCTAATATGTTTTTTCAAAAAGTCTTTTGGTCCTACACTGAACTGTTTTACCATTAGCAGTTGTGATAATTATGTCTGTAAAGCTTTTTATCAAAATAACCCACCTGTACTTACCACACTTAGTATCTCAATGGCAGTGAAACTTAAATTGCAGAGCCTAAAGAGTAGTATCCGTGCAGCTGTTTGCCTGTTTTTGTGTGATATCTCTTTTCACAGTAATATTGATAGTTGTGAAGTACAGAGCCACAACCTGAGACCAATTTGCCAAAAGTCACAGTTACCATCGCATTTGATTCCTTGTTGTCTTTATTAAAGGAGCCTTTTTTTGGACAAACCAGCACTTCACAAAATGTATTTACTAAACAGTGTACCACTAGTTCCTTTAAATGCATGATAGTAATCTTATACGGGGGGAAAGATGTTTAAAAGTGGAGCTGTCAGCCTGCATCACTACACATCCTATACTGAGGCTGCTACTTGTTTTGTTTAATGGTAGGAATGGTTCGAGGTAATTTTTTATCTTGTTAGATTGCAAGCATTGTTTGATGGTGGCAGCTGTGTTATAATGGTTGCACTGGTTTATAAGATGCAGCCAAACTTTTAGGTGGGAATATGTTGAAATATTTATCTAAAACACCAATTTTTTTAAGGAACTATTCTCTACTTGTCGTTGGTAGTGGTCAGTAATTTGGTCACCATTGTTTTCAGAGTGAGTTTAATACATTTAAACCAAGTATTAGGGCAAAAGTGTTTAGGATTCATGGTCTAGTGCCTTCTATCCTTATTAGACATTATTCAAAAGTGTCAAAATCACAGGGGCACATAGACTTTCTAGTTGACTTAATGTGTTTCTATGCCATTAGACAGTTTTGCCATTTTTTACTGTTTTACAGGTTGAGGAAAAATGATCACAGATTAACCATGACTCTCATGTATGAAAAATTGAAGGAAAAAATGTCTTTAATTGAAACATTATACGATAAATTTGTGTTAAAACTTCATGGATGAACTATAATTTTTCTCCTGTGTGGGTTCTTACTTTAGTTCTGGCTGCGTTGGCGCTCTGCACTAAAGTCTAAAAAAACACTGCTAGCAATGACGATGAGCACTTCCTTCCAGCTCTGTCATGTCCAAGTCACACTCTGCTTTACAAGCCACAGCAGCAAAGCCTGCTCGGTCACGGTTCTTCTGTTCCTTGAGAACAAGCTAAAGGGTCTTTCCTATGTCGCCCTTCCTCGTCTGTTCCCCGTCTCTTATTATTTCCGGCCTGGCTCCGATGTAGTCAAGGCTGGATATCCTGAGAAGCGGGTGTTGAGAAGGAGGGGGAGTGAAGGACCGAAAAGAATTTCACAGAGCAGGAAAACTGAAAAAGCATTTTGGTTATCAAGCCCTTGCAGACCTTGCTCTTACACCCTCTGTTTGTGCTTAATTTTCCTACTCTTTACCTCCATTTTTCATGTACTTTTTTTTCATCCTTCACATTCTTGGCGGAGCAGATAGATGTTTGACCAGGGGTTACACCTTCCCTCTAATGTACCCTAACAACAGGCATTCTTCGAAGCCCCACAGACTGTCTTATCTAGCTAAACACGGGGTTGTCGGGTCAAATCCGATAATCACACTTAGTCCTGTTTCATGGAATGTCATTGAGATTTTTTTTGTTTTTTAGCCTTTGCTATCTAACTGACCCAAATACTTCACCCAGTGTTGCACTTCTTTTTCCTTTCTTTTTTCACTTATTGTTGGACAAAAATGTAGTTGTCCGACTGATTTTTTTCAACTCTTTTCAATACAAAAGACTTTAGACCTTCGATTATGCAATGTTTTAAAATGGCACAGCACTGGCTTTGACACAAATAAGTGGTTCAAAGCTGTTGCAGTTTCTTGTGGTGTTCTGCAAGGCTCTGTCCCAGGTCCTCTTCCTCTTTATATGAGATGTTGTGTCTGCTGTTGCTCATTGTGACATTCATCCTTATGCTGATGATACAGTTTTGTATAGTACTAATGATATTTTAGGGTATGTAGTGCCTTCTCTTTAGGGTTGCTTTTTAAATTATAAGTTGCACTTACCAAACACAGACTCTTTTGAATGCAGAGACAACTACATTAAAGCCCTTATATTGATTTTGGATTGTTTTATTATCAAGTTGGTTTTTATGATTTTAGTTTTTATCTTGTTTGCCCGTAGCCTTTGTGCTTTCTTGTCCCATTTGGCCATTTTAATTTGTTTGTTTTAAGCTTTTTGGTGGTTCTCATTGCCTTTTTCCAATCTTGTTTGTTTCTTTGTGGTTGTACAGCACTTTGGTCAACATATGTTATTTTAGATTTGCTATATAAGTACATTTCAACTTGACTCAGCTTGATTTGACTGTTGATTAAGAGCCTCCTATTATTGCCAGTTAGGTTGGCACCAATGCTGAAAGAGTGGGAATGTATCATCATATGTAAGTTAGCTAAGGCTAAAGATTGGCTGCAGTGATGTTTTCTTTTTTGTTGATTTGATTAACCTAAAAGCACTTCTGTCCAACAGCAACAATGCAAGCAAAGTGGTAAAAAAAAGTTTGTATGCTCTCATACGTAGCAACTGTTAGCATAACTAGCTAATTAGCTTGACATTTAGAGTAACTGATAGAAATGCTTCAAGCTTTAATTTTAGATGTGGTGAAAAAAAATGGTGATTTGCCCCCATTTTTGACTGTTTAGTACCAACTAGGACTCTGCAATTTAAGTTCCTGGTAGAGCGGCCCTGCCTTCACATTTTTGGTGCCACCAGATGAAGTTTAATCTGTCTATAAACTGCCTTTAAATGTATTTTTGCCATTTAAGTGGGGAATTTCTTTGACGTATTCACATTCAGAAACAAACATTATGCGCATCCAAGTGTTGACAGGAAAAATAGCGCAGACTATTGATAGCTTAAAAGCAATAATTACCGTTTGTTTAATTATTGCAATCTTTATTGTTGTCACAGTATTGAACAATTTTATCGCAGATAACCTGTTTTTCTTTATTGCACAGACTTAGTCCCAACTGTTAGGCATAGATGCTAGCTCTTCAGAGTAATAGCATTTTAGCAGCTCAGCCCTGCTATTAATTTGGAGTCAATTTAATTTTACAGCAACTGTACCAGCTTGTTAAACTCATTTAGATATATTATCATCAAAGTCAATAAAAAACGTTCAATGTTGGTTCATCAGCAATACTTCTTTTACTCATTGAGCTAATTTAAAGTAGCTTGTTTTTTTGTAGGCAAATTTGGTCATGTGTCCGAAATGCCTTTCTATTTTGGAACACCGGCACCTTCTCTGTCAAAATATACCTTAATTATAACTTACATATGTATATTTCTCCTTTATCACATCTATTATTCACCAAAAGTGTACCAGCCCATGCTTTTTCAATGTATGCACCTTTTCTGTAACTGTGTTTCTTCTGTTTTTCTTCTGTTTTGGCTACTTCAGAATGTTTTAGTAGTTTAAATGTACCACTGTATTTAAATATACCTTGAAGAGAGCTTTGGAAATTCTTTGCTTTTTACCCAGATGACGTAAAGACTAATTCAAAATACAGCATTATCCATAGCTTGCAGCAGTAATTTGGTAGTGAATTAATCAAAAGTATGATTTTTTTAATTGAATGGTTTTGTTGTCTTTTTCCAGACGATGAGCTGCTGATTGAGCGAAGCATCCATAAAGGGATGATCAACCCCGGGGAGGAGAAGCAGCCGGTGGAGTACAAAAGCCTGATTGCCAGCCTGGAGTACACCATCCGTGTCCGCTGCAATGAACACTACTACGGCAGCAAGTGCAACAAAGTTTGTAGACCCCGAGACGACTACTTTGGCCATTACGTGTGTGACCAGTTTGGGAACAGGGAGTGCATGGAGGGCTGGACAGGACCTGACTGCAAAGCAGGTAAAGAAGTAATACAAGTGTAAACTGAGGCTGGGCGATACAGCCTTAAAATAAAATCCAAGATATTTTCACACAAAACTAGATTTCTGATTTCAATCTTTTTTCCCTCTCAGAAAAAAATCACAGTTTGATACGAAAATTTCCCAAACAAGTTTTGCCTTAATGTTATATAAATATGTCCCAGAACTTAACTGAATTTTCCTTTTAAAATTTAAGTGCATGCTGTAATATTGTTATCAAAGGTAGATTATGTAGTTTGAAAGTAGGTAGGCTTGTCTACAATGACTCCAAAGGCTGCACTTTTCCACAGTGTAATAAACTCTCATTAGTGTTTAATCTCATTCAGAAACATATGCAAGCCTAAAACTGAGCCTTTGCAAAAACTGGCAGCACAGTGATTGTTAAAAGAGTGAAGACTTTCAGTGTGTCTATTATTAAACATTAACACAACATATAACATGTAATTGTTTCTCTGTTGGAAGGAAACTTGGAAAAGGGTTTTAACATTGGCAGTTCAGGTGGAAGCAAAATATGTGGCAGTGTAAGTCAAGAAGAAAAAATCTAGATTTCTATTTCTCAATAATTGAACAGCCCTACGGAAAAAGTGTTAGAAGTTAATCAGATGTCTGAATTTCACTTACTTACTGTAGTTATGCCCAAAAAAATAACACTGCTGGTTTGACAAAAGAAAAAATCAGCTATAAAAACTAAATTGAAGTTTAATAAAGTGTAAAATAGAGCAAAATACCACTTGAAATGAGTCAGAATGGAAAAAATAGTAAACTATATTTCAAAGTTTTGCATTACAATTCCATGTTTCTTTCATTTCTCATTTTCTAACTGTATTATGGCTAAAAACCATACAAAAATGTAGATGATTGGACAACAATAATAATAAGAAACACCATAGTTTTTAATAACCAGACTACAGAAACAAATCTTCCAAATCTCTCTTTCTCTTTATGTGAAGTTCAGGAGGTCATAGATGTCAAGTGTCACCGCACAGCAATTCAAAGAATGTTTTGAAACTCTCGACACCTTTAATTTTCCAACAATAACTTTACAATCCATTGTTACCGCTGCAGAGATTCACTGCCTCTTGAAAAACAAGGAAAAAAAAAACAGGAAATGCGTTTTTAATGATTTCACCATCTGCCAAACAATGTGCCAGACATCAACTTGGAAATAATTTGATGTAATTGTTTTGGACATGATGATGGAATGATGATTATTTTGGACTGGAGCTTACACAAAGTTGTCACTTTCTCTTTGCTTTCCACACAGCCATCTGCAAACAAGGATGCAGCCTCCAGCATGGGACGTGCAGCGTGCCGGGAGAATGCAAGTGAGTCATTTTCATACCATGTTTAATTGCTTTTTGTTTCCTAATTTTTACCTCACAATGTTGCAACCTTAAATTGCTCTTTTTTTGGATGGAGACCTCCATAACGAGGAAAACAGTGGTGACAAAATGGAGTGATGATGCACTGTGGGAGTTGGAGAGGATTGTTGATAACATACCAAGCATGCTAACCCCCTACATCCCCCCCCCCCCCCCCCATGTTAGTGCTGTAAAGTGCCCCCCCATCCCTCCACCTCCATCCCTCAGCTCCACTCTGATCCAGAAGCCATTGTTCTGCTTCCTGTTCTAAAGCTGGCCCGCTCCTGCCCGCACACACAGAACACACACATACGCAGATAGAGAGGCCTGTTTTTGTTGCTATATGTTTCCTCCTCTATCGGCAGCAGAGAGGCACTGTGCACCCCCCCAGCCCCTCTCCCCTCCAAACAACCCCTTATGTCTGCAGCCCACATCACCTCTTCCTATCCTGGGCCTTGTTATGGCTGCAATTTATGTGCAGATTCCAGCAAATGAGCTGCAGACTACAGGCAGGCTGGGATTTAGAGAAAGAGAGGGCTGGGGAGATAAACTCTACAGCACTCAAACCTTTCATACGCAAAAGCAGAAAAACTCTCAAAAATTAGCTTTAGACATATAATTCACAGCCCTAGCCCTTATCTCAGGGGCTCCCTGATTTTTTGAAGAGTGCTAAATTAAAAACATGTTTACAGATAAGCTTATGTAGCTATGTGTCTTTAAAGAGCCCATATTTTGCCTTGACTTGGGTATATATATTCAGTTCCAATGGCAACTGCAAATGTTAAAAAAAACCCTCTAGTTATCAAAAATTAGTACCCCTGATCCACCTGTACTCTCTCTCTGTCTAAGATGCTCTGTCAGAGCTCCTGCCTGTTAAAGGGCCCTTTTCCCAGACCACTATAATTGGTCAGTTCTGTCCACAATAAATGCTTTGCACTGGGCTGCTACCCAAGCCAGTAATGCATCACACTGGTAGATCTGTTCGAGGGGACCGGGGGAACAAGCTCTTCCATGGAATACATTATACACTGACTGGCAGGCTGCATTGAGGGAGTGGGAGGGCTAAATGTGACGCTCAGGCTTCCTGAGGCCCATCCCTACACTAAAAGATGCAACCTCAAAAAAGCATATTATGGCGTTACATTCACACATTATGCCAATTGCAGTGTTGGCATTATAATAAACTATCCTCCCCTACTAACTGATACAGACTTTAAATTTAAGGATATGCATATATCTCAGTGTTTAAGGAATTTCTTTTTTTTCTTTTTGTCAATAACTAAGCAAAGCACACATAGTACATGGGTTTAGGCCTTACTATGCCACCACACTGGGTTAACCAAGACCGGAGGCGTTATATGTTTTCTTGTTGTCCTTCTTTGTATCCTTATGTCCATATGTCTGTCTGGGCAATTCTTGTGAACCCAATTTCTCAAGAATGTTTTTAAAGGTTTTCTTCAAGTTTTGTGCAAAGGTCAACATTGTTGGTTTCCCTTGCTTGATACCATTTTTCAAGAAAACCTAGTTTTGTCCCCAACAGAATTGATTGTCGGACAATATTAAATTACGTAATTCCATGGTTTTTGAACAATGTCCAGAGTTAGTCATGTCCCTGTCTTTGTTATCTTTCCTGAGAACTGCATCAGTAAACAGTGACTATAAAAGGAGAGGAAAACAAAACACAGCATAGTCACGGTAGCCAATGTGACACCAATATGTTCTAAAACTTAAATTCTATGGAAATATTTACTTGTCTATGACCATTTTTACAGAGGCACTAACACAAAACATGATGTAGGTCACAAGCATAACCCAACACCAGATTTCCCCCCACATTTAACCCACATTTCCTGCTGCAGCACAGATGGACCATCTTTTTCTTAAATTATAGTACAGTAAAATACTTGAAAAATGAGAAAAATCATAATGGCTGCCTTCTTAACAGCAACATATTTTTTCTATTAATGAAATTCTGTCCAAATAAAATTCTTGCAAGGCAATACAACTTTATTTATAGGGCAGTATGTGCATTTTAAAGGAGTTGATCAGACATTTGTTGAAACAGTTTGTGCACAGGAGATGAGACAGTCAAAATGTATTAACATTAGAACACATGAAAATCAACTGTGTGTTTGGTGCAGGAGAGCAATAGAAAAAGGAAACTAAGCACACTCTGTAACAACTGCATGGCACAAGAGCTGAGGGAAGGGTTTATTACAGAGGCAGGTTTGATTTAGTAAAGATCTCGTAAAAATAAAATGAGAGAGAAAATGAAGCTGACATTTCTCATTGGAAATGGCCAGAGGAATCGAAGAGAGAGAGAAACACCCTGGAATGTGCCTCGACATGTGATTTTGAGTCTCATCGCAATCAGGGCGCGTACACTCGCACACGCACTCACACATGTGTACAGTACACACACTGTTGAGTAAGAGAAAGATGATGTATAACATCCTTTCAAACAGGAGGGAATAAAAGCCTTTTTGTTGATTGGGGGCAGGGGGGGCACATAAATCAGAGCTGAAACGCAAAATCAACAAGTGTGAGTGTTGGTGTTTGAAGTTGTTATCACACAAAAAAACAAACACTCAGATCATATCACAAGCAATAAACTAGCACCAACATGACCGAGTGTAATGCAAGTTAGTGAAAACACATTTCCTTCATAATTTAATGAGGGAAGGAGGAAGAATGAAGTCGCTGATTATTGTAAAATCCAGTGTATGCCATAACTTTTCATCTACATTTGGCTGCTTTCCTTAAAAAAAAAGTGCAAAAACAAAACAGCATAAAGTCCTATTTTTACTGAAAACTCAAAACATACTGGTATAGATTTGTAGGGAGTCTGTTCCACTTTTTAACAGGGGCTCTGCCTTATTAGGTCAGTGTTTTACATCGATGGAAATGAATAAATATTGAGAAGAGCTTGTTTGAATTATAAGACTCCTCACTCAAAGCAACAAGATGTTATATTTCCACCTTATGATATTAGTTTCAAAGTCAATGGAATAGCAGGAGGACTTCAAACGGAGAGACTGGTGTCTATCCTGCTCTCCGAGATCACCCAGGTCCCCTACACATAGCACTATGCAAGTTTGGCAACAACAATGAGCAAGAAGTATATACTGCTTTTTGCACAAGTTCACTCTCAGCCAAAGGAAGCCAATTAGCCAAAGAGAAGCTGCTCTCCCGTCCACATACTGTTCCTCAGTGGTTGAGGTTAAGAGACAAAAGAGGATGTTGACAGAAGAGGTATGGAAAAGATTAAGAGAGTGACCAAGAAAGATGCTTGATGAGAGTAAATGTTGAACAGTTTTTTAGACGTTGGGGAAGAGCTTCTAGGAACAACAGGGTACATGTCAGATGTTGAGTTGGCTGCGCTGCTCTTGGATGAGCACAGTGTTGATTTAAAGTTCCTTGTCCTGTTGGTTGAATCATGTTATGAAATTGTTAGCTTTTAATCGCACACCCATTAAACCTATTCAAACTAGCCTGTAATAAACAAGACACTACAGTCATCATGGTACCACTTAAAAACACATAATCTATATGCAAGCAGCTTGAAAGCAATGGGCAGTTGATGAAAGAAAAGCCATATTTTCACAAATAAAAGACATAACTCTCTTACTTGTCAGTGATTATATTCAATGATTTCTCACAATGTCTTCACCAGCCAACTTCACCACCCTCTGACTGTCAACAAATGCATGTTGTCATCTTACATATTGTAGGGAGATCATTGTTATTTTGTCTGTAATAATGAAAAGTTGGAATATTTAAAGTGTGATGTCTCCTGTGATTAGCAGCTTGCAACAGTGCTTCAATTGTTTTTTTCCACATCAAAAAGGCATATTTGCTCTGACAAGTAAAAGACTTCTGCCTTTGCATGCTGGAACAGACAAAGTAGGGTTTTCTATTGTGTTTGCTAAGACTTGAATCATGAGTTATCATTAGCTTGATAATATAATCAGGCTCTTGTGTCATGTAATCATTAAATTAAGCGAAAAAATTTAATAAAAAACAAACCAAGAACAACGGCTGAAGTGAGAGAGTGCCACAGAGAAAAAGAAAAAACGGAGAGACAGAAAAATGATCTGACTCTGGCAAAGGAAAACTAAAAATGTGTGTTTGGTTTCTTGTTTCTTACACACACAGCGCCTTCACAACCTACGCTCCCTCATGTGACACTACTAAACATGTAGCTAGGCAACAGTGGGCTAAGTCCGTCCACTGGATTTGGGTGCGAGGCTTGCCTGTAAATAATTCAGTGGTCCAGCTCCCTCACTCACACGAACACAGTCACACAAGGAGCCCCCTCTACCTCTGCCTCTGCCCACCGCTCCGTCCCCTGGGTGTGGTTTGTCTGGGCCAGTGTTGCGTTGTGGGCAAGCAGGATATTTTCAGCAGTGTCTGCTGGCCTCTCTTCCATTGATGGGACAGCAGCAGCGGCGGGCCCGGCGACGGGGCTTGTGGGTAATGCCACCCTTGGCCTGTGGCTGCTTGAAACCATTTCCCCCGCTCTCCCACACTGCAGCCAGACAGACTGTCCACGCTGTCACCACGGCTGCACGGGCTGACAGTGTGCAGGGCACCGTCACTGACCGCAATGCTGGACAGCAACACATACTGTAGTAAACAATACACAGCCCTGTCACACACGCAGACACACACTCACATAATCGAGTCTCTGAATGACAGCAGATTGAAGTCTTTGCTGCCATGCCAGCAGTTAAAGCTTTTCCAGCTTACAAATTGTGCACAAAGCAAACATGTGCAAGTTATGACACCAGCAGAGCTCAAGCCAGGCAGCAAGTTAATGAAGCAAGCCTTAAAGCGGACAAACATCCATGAATTCCATCACTGCCTTTTTTTGAAGGTTTATTTTGTGGCTTTTTCGCTTTATTTAGATTGTCAGTTCAAAGAGTTGTAAACTGGCTGAAGAGAAAGTGGGGAATGAGCTACAGGAAGCAAACAATCATGGATTCAATCATTTTTTTGCCATAAAATGAATCATGCAAAAATACCACTTCAGATATTTTTTATATTAAATTTAAACCATTAAAATCAAAAGCACTGCAAATCCTTCTAATCAGTAATGTTCAAAAAACACAGAGTAGTTTGCACAACTGCTTCATTTTATTGCAACAGAATTTACTGGTTGGTTTGTTTATTGTAATCCTCGTTACATTCAGCATTGCTGGAAGGTTTTCTTCCTGGGATCCAAAGTTTACATTCTGATCATACAATTTTCACAATTACATTAATCACAATCCACAACACAAGACATTACAATACACATCACATGTACTGTAACAAGACATACAGCTGATTCAGACAAAACGATAAAGACAGGGACAGTATGAAAGATCCGAGGGTATTTCTATCTTAAAAATAGTAATATCAAACATTATGTATCTGTCCTTTAGAGCAGGAAGAGGTGGGAGCTACAACTGAGACAACAGCGGGAAGTGACTGCTCATACAGTGATTAGCATATATGCTAACAGCTTTATAAGATCTGGTCCACATGTCTTTATTAAATGAAAAACAAATAATATCACTACAAACTTCTCATTTTGGAGAGAGTCTGTTTTACAATTGAGTCACGTTCTGTCCTAGATGGACTGCTAAAATATATTTGCAAGTCCATCTGGTGTGCCAGGTTATGACACAATAAAATGAAAATGCATTGCCTGTAAAAAAGCAAAGTGCTTTTTTAAAACCCTTTTGATTTATTTGCTGTTTAGTATTACTAGTTAGTATTAAATAGTGCTAGATGGTTAATTGACTTTTGATTACAATTTATAGGATTTTTGCTGCCCATGATTACAAAAACTGACTAATCATCATTAGATGATAACGGGCCATGTAGGCGAAGTGCTTCATTGTAATTTTTTACTCTTAGAATTCTTGAGTAGATGTCATCATACCTAATAATATATCAATAGCAAGCAAAATAATAGTGCTTATAATTTGTTCTATAATCAAGCCACACAGCAACCCTAGAATTTGCTACAAGTATTCTTTGACCCTAGAGGCAAAGGTTGCATCCACACATAGGCAAGTGTTTTTTTTTTGTTGTTGTTGTTTTTTTGCCCTCAGTGCTCATGTTTTATATCACTCAAAATGCACATTTCAAAAGCTTCCTACCAGGTTGAGATTTGCCCTGTGGACAGTAAAAACAGCATTTCGGGCTTAAAACATCCCACTGTCTCTACTGTCTCCTCTGCGTGATGTCCACACGTTTGTTGTGCCGTAGCAAATGCTGCTTAACTTTTGCAAACTTGTCTATTTACATACTTTATTCAAAGTTTCTCTCACACTGTGATGCTGATTCAGATAGTACTCTGACAATAAACAACAAGCAAAAGTTTTTAGTCAAACTCAGCACTTTAGTTGAAAAGATGCAAAGGGAGAAAGGTGGGAAAATAATCTGTTGTTAATATTACCAGCCTACAAGTGGACCTGGCCTGCATGATTACCACTGTTGCCCCCCTGATAATTCATTCAGTGCCAGCATCATTGAAATTTGCGTCCTGCCATGTCAAAGAAACTCTTATCATTGTAATTTACAACCAGGGAGTTACCAAATAGTTGGCATGGCTATTTTTGTTCCTTTACTAGCATATCAAATCGTTAAATTCTCCCATCATGACAACCTTAGATCACACACTGACCACCACCAGTGTGAAACCATCAGTCTGTCAACGTGCTGAGCTACCACAGTAACTTGACCTCAGCGCATTACTGCTCACCACACAGAAGTAAATCACTGCTGGTAAGAGTTTGGTCGGCATCCATTTTGAAGTGTTTGTGAGCTGGTAGAGAAGGGAGGGAGATGGTGTTGGTGGTGGTGGTGGTGGTGGTGGTGGTGGAGGAGGGTGGTGTGTCACTCCTTAAAATAGCCCCTCGACAGAGAAATGACAGGACAGGTGGGGCAAGGTTACCGCTGGCCTTGGAATAACAGAGTGCTGCCATAAACCAACAGATTAGCTAACCCTTCTCCGGCCTCCCCCTTCGAGACGACTAAACCGTCGTTCCACAAACCCGCCGCTCCCGAGTGTGACCTCGAGCGAGCTCACAGCACGGGAAGGAGGCTGAGGGAGGACACTCAACACATGGCATGATGAGAAGGAGTGAAACAGCAGAAATGCTCTCTTAGCAAGTCATTTTTGTCTGTAACCCGCTGCTTATGCTGCAGAAACTCTAATCCTAGCACCTGTATTTGTTTTCTTTTTAGCCATGAAAACTAATTGAATCTATGATAAGCCCCATAAGCAATTCAGGCCTCATTTTTGGCTTTTGTGTTTTAATAAAATACATTTAACTGCACTTGTCACTTAAGTGTGACTTACAACAACTTGCTAAGGTTTGGGCATTTAATTTATTTGGTTGTTTTTTTATCCTTAATTGTGACAATTAAGCTATTTTCACACATGCACTGTATATGTTTGTTTGAAAATGTTTGTGTGATGTGTTGCAGTATCATTTTTAGTTGCTGCAGCAATCCAATTTGCTGTTTGTACTCTAATTTGACATTAATTTTAAGTATTAGGAATGTGTTAACAAAGGCCATGACTGACATAGTGCTTTTTTTTATTAGTATGTGCTTTGAATTAAATTGGTAGGATCAGTGGGCTTGAAAACACTTACCCGCAAAGGGGGTCCTGGCAGAAAAAGTTTAGGAACCACTGCTGTAACCCATAGTGCCTGACAGGAAGAGGAAAAATTCTCATCAAAGAACAAACCAGAGCTGGGCAATTAATCAAGTGAAACATCTACTTTAATAAAAAGAGAGATTAAAAGATTACTTTGACACATGAAAACTTGCACTTGCTTTGTCTATTTTCCATCTACAGTTTCTTTTTAGGTATTTGAAATGTTTACATACATTCTCATTTATTGCTTGTTTAGAGCATTTAAGTTTAATGATTGAGTCATCCTGTTTTATTACCATGATCTTAATATCCATCATATTAATTGCAGTTATGACTTTTGCCATGATTAAACAGCTCTAGAACAAACATTAATGAAGCATAAAAGCAGAACCGTGGGACTTAAGCAACAACTTGTCATTTATCTGGCCCTGTTATGAATTGTTTCAAAATAAAACTAGGACCATTGGTGGCCCTGGTGGGTCAAGATTTGTCAGTTCACTCTGAAATCCAAAACCAAGTGTTGGTTTGTGCCAATTGCAACATCCCTCTATTTTCTCTTGAAATGTTGTGCTTGCATGATTTTTGTTAATGGTGACCTTGACCTTAGACCTCCAAAATCCACGTGGCTATTCCTTAAGTCAGTCAGTCATCATCTGAAAATAACTTCTTTGTAAAGTCAACAATGGCAACACTTAAGACAAATGACGGCAAATGCTAGCATATGTTATAAGCAGCAGGGTATGACACACAATACAAACAAACTCACTCTGAGGAATGTGTCCTCTCGTCCAAACATTAGGAGCTGCTGCTTATGTGTCTTCTACCTTGAAAAAGATGTTCAGCTGCAGCTCAGTCAGCTTTCTTTGTGTTTGACTCTTTTAAATGATCATTTTCCAGCAGAATTCTTTCTTTTAACACATGTTGATGCAGCTAAGTGAAGCTACCTTTTTTTCTGACACCCCCAGGTACTCAATACTGTGTTTGAAGCGATATTTCACAAGAACGTGCTCCTTTGTTTTTTTACAAATCATAAAAGTATATAATTACCTGCATTTAAGATTCACTGCTTCCCTTATCCGACTCCCCTCTGTGTTTTTAAGTGCATCTGTATGCTTGATTGTCCCTCAGGCTAAAGCTGTACAGAAGAAACACACTGGCTTGCTCTTGTGAAATAAGAGGCATGTATTTAACCATAAAATCTTGTCAGCCACTGATGAACCCGCTGAACTATGCTCTCTATGTTCTTTGTTTTGATTATCAGTACTTACACAAATATTCAGGTACTTAACTGAGACAGGGCAATGAAGATAGGAGAAAACACCCCTGTACAGGTCTACTACACATGTTTATGTAAAAGCAAAACACTGTCTTAGAGTACGACTTAACTATTTTGTTTGGCTGCAACATCTTCTCTCTTAGAAAGACAGTAATGAAAGGGAAGAAAGAGGGTTTGTTAACAAAACAGTTGAACTGACAGGATTTTACTCATCTTATCAGTCATATTTATTGAATGTATTCTCACTCTTAAATGAAGCTAATCAGTACTAAAATAGTTCACGTTTCAAGCAGTGTTCAGAGGGGAAACATGCATCAGTAATTTTGAATTTCACATGTCAAAGGAAACTAATATGTACCACTTTTGAATTTAATGATTAAACTAGAACTACCACTGATGGGCTATATGCCTAAAAGAGCAGGACAATGGCCTGACAGATTAAGTGCGGTGGTGGGCCAAGGAGGGAAGAGCTCTGGTTATCTTTGTGATTTGTGGAAATTTTATTTCTTTGGCGGTGTACATAAATGTTTGGTAACAAGACTTAAGGTGTTGAGTTTATTCTTCCATCAAGGTCTTGACATTAGCACTGACCAATCTGCTAAATGCAGGTGGATTGAGGCAGAGCCCACAAAGACCCCCACTGGCCACTTTGGCGGATTAAAATATCATACCAAGCAACAACTTATAGTTAATGTACGGCCATTATAATGCATACATCCCTCCAACTATGCTCACATACCGTGACAGACCCATTCCCAGCGTGCTTACATGTTCATAGGTTTCTATCTGCAGTTGAGAAAAGCTTTGATACACTGGAGGATGAACCTGTTTTACTGCATCTCTCCTATCTGCTGCAGTGTGCATCAGTGCAGTGATGCACGAAACTGTGACCAGTAAAGATGTCTGGGAACTTTGGAAAATCACTAGCCACAGTGGCTGGTGGTCAAAAAAGTTTTGTCAAACCCTGTCATTGTTGCAAAGTTTGAAGAGAAGCCCTCAGCACCCACCCCAGCCATAGCCTGTTCACCCTGCTGCCATCAGGCAAAATGTACGGAAATATCTGCTGCTGTACCACCAGACTGCAGAACAGCTTCTGCCCTCAGGCTGTGAGATTGCTTAATGCATCATCTGCACTCCTCCATGTTTAATGGATTTGCTTTTGTTTTGTTTTGGAGTCACAATTTAATGTAATTGTGCAACCTGTTTCACAATGACAAATAAACTTCCTTGTATCCTTGTAATTTGCTCTTGAGATGTCAAATTCAAGAGCACAAGGATGAATTTGCAGCCAATTAACCTTGACCTATGATCTTATTTGTGCCAAGTTTTACCAAAAAATCTTAAATTGCTCTGATGACATGGTTTTCACAAGCAAAGAATGAACATAAGGCCCAGTGACCATGATCTCTGACTTCTAACCAGCCAATCATTAAGAAAATTCTTTTGGAGTGTTTTTAGAGCATCCTACAACTAAAGGCAGAATTTCTTTGACTGAAACCCTCTAAAATCTGATTAGTTTATTCTGTGGTAATAGTTTGTGCCAATATTGGGGAAAACAACATTAGGCAGGTGTATGGATGGACAGCCTGAAAACACAATGACAGGGGCTGACAATGATAATAAAGAAGAAAAAAACATCATGCTCAGAAAGTAGAGAAGCAAGATTTGATTAAAGGTGTATGAAGTGAACTATCTTTTCTTCTGTGTTTTGCAGATGTAACTACGGCTGGCAGGGTCCACTATGTGATGAGTGTCTGCCGTATCCCGGCTGTGTTCATGGGACCTGCAGCGAGCCCTGGCAGTGCACCTGTGAGAAGAACTGGGGAGGCCTTCTGTGTGACAAAGGTAACATGTCCCCAAAATGTCCTCGTTATTGCCCTCCACTAATTGGAGTATTTAGTTCAAGGGAGCTGACCTGCTTTACATTTACCCTGGTCGAGAGCAGTGGTCCTTTTCCATCTGTGGTATTGTTAACTCAGTTTTGTAACTCAGTGCTTTGTTTTCCATTACAGTATTCATGTGTACTTACTTTATTTTAGCAGTACTTTGGCATTTCCACAGTTCTGGTTCTGTTCCCAATTTCGGCAGGGTACATGGGGCTCCCATAAGGGGGCAAAGCTTCCAGCCATCACCTCAAACAGATAAACTTCAGGGAAACACTGCAAAGTCTGGAGATTACATGTACTCTAAAAATAGTGGCTTCGGGCTGTTGTCTTCTTTTATGTTGTTTGTATTCCAGCGTTTGGAAACTCTGTTTAGTAAGTTTGAGCAGCTGTGTGCAACTGTTTCTACATACATCCAGGGACAGTGGAGGTCCTCTCTCTCTGGCATTATTATATTTGGGGTCACAGGCAGAGAACCCCTGGTCTAGAGTGATGAAATGCTTGAAATGTGAAACACCCCTCTGTGATTTGTAAAGTATTTTTAAAATGTTCTGCATATTTTCACACAAAAACACTAGCATTGTCCTCTGAAGGTCTGCACTCTTGCGCCATAAAAGTCACACGAGGACCCACAACTGGTCAAGATTCAGGGAACTAGAGTCAGAATTAAACTTTTGTAAATATGTTCTTACTCTGTGCTCCTTGTAACCTACAATCAAAACTTTTGTAAGAAAAAACAAAATGACATGGAGATTTTTAAAAATAAGTTCTTGTGTATGACTGTAGTAATTTTGAAGCCAAATGGTATTGAGCTGCAAAACAATGAGAAGAAGGGGATTTTGTGTGATAGTTTTTTTTTTGTTTTTTTTAGCTGTATTCCCACTTGTAAGAACCTGCTGCAAGTTGGGAATCGTTTGGCATCTGTGTGATAAATTCTGACTCAGATTAGCCCATGTCAGTCCTCTTTGCTTCTTTCAAAGTTATCATTTTTATTTTTTAATCTTTTGTCAACCATTTTTCTGCCTCCCTGTAAAGCACTTAAAATTGCAAATACTTTTGTGTGACATGTGCTGTATAAATAAAGTTTGATTGTTAAAATGACTTTTTGCAGATCTAAACTACTGTGGCACTAACCGGCCCTGCAAGAACGGAGGAACATGTATGAACCCAGAGCCAGATGAGTATAACTGTGCCTGTCCAGACGGATACTCAGGCAAGAACTGTGAGATCGGTGAGTCTGTAACTCAAACACATCATTAACTAAGATCAAAATCTCTCTTTTTTTTGTAACAGATCACATTTCAGGCAAAATTCTGTAGAATCAGATGAATTTACTGGACTGCTAAAAAAAAAAAAAAAAAATTCTGGATTTTCTCTCTAGCTGAGCACGCCTGCGTGTCCAACCCTTGTGCCAACGGGGGAACCTGCCATGAAGTCCCATCAGGCTTTGAATGCCACTGTCCAGCTGGCTGGTCTGGGCCAACCTGTGCTCAAGGTGACAACTTTTATCTAAAAAAGAGAAAGAGAGTTCTGATATGTGGCTCTACACCTGCTTATGACCGGAAATGCAAATTTTTAACTTACATGTATATTAAGATGGTGTCGTCACAACCTATATCCCTACCAGCTGCTCTATCCAGTGGTTGTCAAATACCTTAATGGAGTCCTTTTACCTCTCGTGCCTGTTGTAGACAGTAAAGAGCAGTGATCACCTGGACACCTGGTTCATAAAGGCTTATTGTCACTCAGGCCTGACCTGTGGAGGGACAGTTTCATCATCATTGCACACACACTGACAAACAAATGTCACATCTACACTTCTGCTGGACTATTACTGATACTACACAGGAAATATTTCCTTTGGTGTGTGCATTATTTTAAGGAAATTGTATATATTCCACATCATATTATGATACACAGTATGTCGAATGTATTTGTGTTTTGTAAGACTCTAAAATGCAGGCTTAAAACAGAAATTTGCTGTCCATAGGCTCTTTTTTGTAGCTGCAATATTTAGGTATTGTTCAATATTTACAAGTATCAAATCAGTATTTGAAATTCTGTTTTTTATACTCACCTGGTAGAGAAGCTGAAACACTCAGCTCTGCCACTGCGTATTTGCTGCACTATGTTATACAAATTATGTTACCATAAGCTCCATTTACCTTGGAGCTTGGATGTCTGAACTGGGAATTATGTCACGTCCCAGTTAAGAGTGTTCCAGTTATGAGCTATTAAACTGGAGGTACTTGATGCTTGCCCAACCTCCAGACCAGAATGATTGAGCTCAGTCCATAAAAGCACTGTCCAATCAGTGTCCTTTAGGACAGGAAGAGGCAAGAGTTACTACAGATATTACGCGATCAAATGGAACACATCATATTTTGGGATCTAATGTGGGGTATTTGGCTTCACTATTTTACAACAGAAGAAGACAGAGACACATTGTACATATTATCATATATCGACAATGAATGCATCAACGTGGCCTTGAGTATTCTGTTGATGAACCCTGTCCTAGTTTCAGTATTTAAGGTATGACCTCTACAAACACACAAAAACCTGGTTATTCATATTCCTGTTTACATGATAAATACTGGAATCCCTGAGCCACATTGTTGACGAAAGAGTACCTCTTCAGCTGATTTGCCTGTAACACGATTTCTCATCTTAGGTACTGAATCTTAATGTTAAAGTGTTACCTGTGTCTCTCTACATGAGAGCAAAGCTAAAGCTTTCTAAGTGGGTTTTAATAGACCCACCATGTTAATGAAGCCTTGTTGATACCATGGTCAGTTCACTCTGCCCCGCATCAGCACTGGTGACCATACCTTTTGGTTCGCCTCCTCTTGACCACTGGTTGGCCAGTTTAAGAAGGTGAATTCTTTTCAATGTCACGGTGAAATAAATCAAAGACAAGTCAAGTAACTTAAACTCAGTCCTTCAATGTTTCCATGAGTCCTTAGCATTTTGCTCTATATAGCTTCACTCAACTAGAGGCCATTTATCTCTTATTTGATGTCAGTTCATGTCCCTGACTACCACTGAGGAACTAACCCCAAATAAATCTTCAGAAATATTATCATAACAATCAGTATCTGATTACTGACTTTCTTTGCAGGGAAACCTATAAGATAAGATAATACTTTATTGTCTGATTATTCAGAAATTTGTTTTGCATCACCAGCTCATCCATCATCACAATGTCGCGTCATTTAATTAAAAGCATATCAATAAATATGTTTATTGTACTTGCTCTGTTGACATTAACTCAGCAGCCTGACTCAACTTGCTCCATCATTCATTTGGAAATCTTTTAGTCATTTCACCACAGATCTGGTTAGGTCTGCATGTTTTCTCACATCTAAGCTTTCAACTACTTTTCATATTCCATAGTATTAGAGTAACAAGCCCTAAATGCAGAAGCGAGTTTGCAATTTAGCACCTGCTTCTCAAAACCTATGGGACTTTTGATTCAGTATGGAAGAAAATCCTCTTGTTTGTTCTGCTGATACATCACTTGTCCTGTATGCTGGTTTCTGAAATTAGGATGTGATGTTTAAATGCCAGAACAGGACATGAACAAATCCCAGTCAAAACCAGGTTACTTAAGTCCGTGTCAGAGAGTGGTTTCCAAGTGACAATGGCTGTTTAAATCATCTTTTTTATATTTCAGACACAGATGAATGTGCTTCCAACCCCTGTGCTCAGGGCGGGACCTGCATCGACATGGAGAATAGCTTTGAATGCCTCTGCCCTCCACAATGGACGGGCAAGACCTGTCAAATAGGTAAGAGCCCCTTCTTCAGGCTTAGAAGTGTATCTGTCTTTGATGAACATTAAGAGGTTGTTAGTCGCACTTCCACTGGGGGCATGTTTTAAGCCTGCTCCATAAACCAGGTTTTGTTTGTACTGTCCTTAAACATAACATTGATGCATGCTGGATTTTTATTTTTTGATGCAGTTGCTGGTGTGTTTGTGTGTGTTTTACCAACATTATGTGCCATTTTTTATGAACACATTCCAGGAATCCCATTTGCTTGCAGAGTTACAGCATACCTGTCTGTTTGTTTACCCTGCCGTGATGTTTAACCAGTAGTATTTCTGCAGGAGGGCAACTAATTTCAATTCAGTGTGTCTGTGTGGGTGTAACTGTGTGTATGCATGCCCAACGGAGACACTCGTTTAGGTCTCATCTGCAATTCAAGCCAGGTGACTTGAGTAAAGCTAAAAATAACCTCCCGCCTGGCAACTGCTAGCCTTGGGACCTAATATACTCTGCCGGGAGGTTATCTTTGGCTCCAGACTGGGCGTAACCGGGAAGTATGTACACTACGTTAAGGCGGTTCCTGAGCATAGCGGAGCCCTTGCCACCTTCAACTAGAGCCAGGAAACACTTTATAACCTGTAAACACGCCACCAAAAGGCTGCGGTTTGTGTTACAGATTCTCTGAGCGCTTACCCCCTTTCATGGAGCAGGGTGGTACCTGGGAGAGAGGAGGGGGTGGTGGTCGTCGGGGAAGGTTTGGCGTTTGGGAAAGGGTTGGGGGTGTTTAGTTTCAGCAGGCCAACAGGTGCCACCTACCTCCTGGGAGTAGCACTAATGCACTGTGTCGGTTTATAGTGAGCGAGGCGGCGGGGCTGGGGCGGCGATGGCTGCCTCTGAAACTGACCACTTGGAATGCCACAGGTCGGACTTTAGGGAATGCAATACAGAGGCATTAACCCTGATGGAGGAGGGTGGGGGCGAAGCATTTTGTCGATGGAAAGATCAGCAAGAAATCAAACCCTGTCTGATACGGATTTTTACCCTGTAAATATTCTGGCAGTTTTTCACATTTGTAAAGGACACTTATTCATTTACCCATAAAGTTCCTGAAAGCAATCTGACTTGTAATGTAATTTAAGACAGTCGCATTAACTGTAAAAGGCTTCAGTTCACTGCAAAGATATTTGAGACTTGGATTGGATAATCTTTATTTCGAACGTAGGAATAACAAAATATTAAAGTTAAAAAACAAACAAACAAAAACAACAAAAAGTGAAAACATTATTTACAGAAATTCTTTAAATATTAAAGCTGTTCAATGTTCAAAATGGAGTAGGAAAAAGCTAAGCTCATCTTGTTCTACCCCATTTTTCATCGGTGTGTTACGTAATCGCTAATTAATCAGCAGCACAGTACAAAAGAAAAAGACAGTTTTTCATTTGAAAAAAGAAAAATTAAACAGCAGAGCAGAAGAAGACACAGTTTAAAATCAGCCACTTATACCTATACCCTCCTGTTTTTCATTAATGTATTTCCTGAAAACAAGGTTTGTATACATCTTTTTGAAATGTTTGATATTTTTACTCAGTTAGATGTTATCGTCAATAATATTCCACAAAACCACCCCACAATGCGAAATGCACATACTTTTAAGATTTGTTGGAACAAAGTGCTTTTTCATGTTTTAGATGCTCCAAATGGATTAAACTAAATGGATTTCTAATTTACTTATGATTTCTTATTTACAAGAAAATCAATATGTTAAATAACAAATTTAATGCTTTGTTGAGCCAATTTTATTTAATTTTCTAGCAATAGATGACATATTTCTAAGTGTGTATCTGAATTAGGCATTATTTTAAGTCAATTAGGCAAGGAAAGATCTGACACTTTGTGGATGATTTTGTGCTTCAGCACTCCCTAACAATTACGTATGTTCCCAGGGGGAGCTGCAACACAATTGGACAAAATATTTACCTCGTATTAACCTGTAGTTTTTCCTGCAAGTCCAGTTGTTAACTTTCAGAGTGACAATAAGTTAGCTGTAACATCAGGAAAAGTAATGGCCGGCGTAGGGAGGTTGATATTTTACAGAGATAGTTTTAATGTTGTCTCTATGTGGAGCTTGCTTGTATGGTGCCTGTTTTTTTAAAGATCCTCTGTCCTGCAAAAACAGTGCAGATGGATCAGCCTTTAATGTCTGTGATCAGCAGATCCATCTTGCCAAGCTCCAATCCACAACGATTGTGATTAGCCCAGAGTGGGACGGTCCAATCAGCGTCATTTAGAGCAGGAAGAGGTGGAGCTACGAGCAAGATGACATCAGGAAGTGACTGCTAATATAGAGATTAGCATAGATGCTAACAGCTTTCAATAGCAGTTTAAAAAAGGACACCAGCTTGTGGGATTAGGGCGACAACAAAAATGAAAATTGTTTAGCATGTATGCACCCTAACAAGGACCAAGTTTAAAAGTTCAAAGGTCAGAATTATATCTGAGTGCCTCTAGTTGCATTATAAACATCATTAATTTCAAATGGCTCGAGTTCACCCACCATCTTTTAGCATTGCTTACGTGTTATCCGACATGAAGCTGCACTTGGTGATGGGGCTTCGGAGCAGGTCCTCAGCTCTCTTATTCATTCTCTCTGTGTCTCGTTTCCATTTTGCAGACGTTAATGAGTGTGCGGGGAGGCCTTGCTTCAATGCTTACTCTTGCAAAAACTTGATTGGTGGATATCATTGTGCCTGCTTTCGTGGATGGGTGGGCCAGAACTGTGACATAAGTTAGTATCAATGAAGAAAATCTTTAGCTTTTAGCTTCTCCCACCTACCTTTAGATCTGTTAGAGCCTGAGTCATCTCTGCTAGTTAGCCTCTGTTCCACTAGCATCTATATCTTGAACCTCTTACTCCTGTAGATAAGACGTGATTTTTTTCTGGGCAGCAAATGTAAATACCAAAGAAACAGTTCTTAAACCGCAAACATTGGGCAGCTACCAAAAAGAGGAAAACACAGTCAAACACTCCATTAAGGCTTTGGCAGTATCCTAATGAAGCCATGATTTGTGGTAAAAATCTGGGCAGAATGATAGGTGCCATAAAATTACATGTTTACTCTCAAGACAGTCTGGTACTGTAAAATCACAACCATACAGCACCTATCATGGGGCTTTAATATCACCTTAATGGCAAAGTTTCATTGGTTAATCAGTCCTACAGAAACTTCATGAGAACATGCATACATAAAATGACTTTACTGCTTTCCCATGATGAGTAAAATTTAGTGGTTTCCCAGGGAAACTTGTCAACAATGCCATTATAGCAGGAAAACAGGATAAAATAAGGCAGAGATTACCAAGCTTTTAAATCCACTACCACCAATATGCCAGACACAATATTAAACCACAGCTCTATGAAAGGTTCAGAAATGTGTTTGTTTAAAGCGATAAAAGTACTTTCACTTGTTTGGAAATTTAGAAAACTGATAAAAATTTTGTATCTTTTCCAGCTGCTTTGTTGGCATGTGTATCTTATACAACATCACTTAACCACTGAGGTTTTTGCTGTCCAGAATAATCCATATGTAAAACCTGACGGGGTGAATGTCTATATCAGAGAGCATAGTGGAACAGATGCTACCTAGAGCAGATGTTCAGGCTTTAGCTCCTTCCTTCCTTTCTCTTTCCACTGAGACGGCTGATAGAAACTTCCAAACCCTGACCTAACGTTTCAAAAGCTAGAGAGCTAAAACCAACTTTGTCCCGGCTGATACTGTATTGATCTTTTAGAGAATATCTCGATGTTTAGTTCTGACACCTGCCCTTTGGTTTCATTGCATGTTCTAACTGCACATCTGTACGCATCTGACATTTCACCTAACACTGATCAGTCCTTTTGACATATCCACCACTCTCCTCTAGCAGCTGCATGATCAAACACCAGTGCATGATTATGTCCCCACTAAGTCAAACTCAAACTTGACTGTCCCTCATTTGTCTTCTGCTCAGATATCAACAGCTGCCACGGTCAGTGTCAGAACGGAGGGACCTGCAAGGTAAGATTGAGAAATGACTCTTGTGTGGTTTTTATGGCTTTGAGAAACACTGAGGTCTTTGTTAAGTTTTTTTCTGCTCAGAAACATTAAAAGAGATGGAAAAAAAATATTGCTGATCATCAAAGAGCCTGTCAGAACATCGAGGAGTGAGCTCAAGGGTATTTTGATTGTGAAATATTGCCAGTATGAAGTGCCTGGTGACATTTTCCATTCTAAATATTGCTAAATAGATATTGAATTAAACGAGATATTGTGAATAAGACTTTAAGGTCCTTTAGTAAATCTTATTATACTTCTGTAGATAAAACACCCAATTACTTACACATAAAACATAAAGAATGACGCCAGATACCAAGATAGCTGTGGAGATTTCTTCAGTAAACTTTTGCTCTTTTTTTGAGGGAGACCAGAGGGTGAATCTGTGAAGGGTATGGCTCTGTAGATAGGGCCTTAAGAACTCCATTACACTAATAATTACACTAATTTTGAAGAAATGTAGCAGAGAAATTAGAATACATCATCTCAGTCTCGATAAAGACATTTTTTTGTCTTCTTAATTTTTATTCTATGAGAAAGGTTCTGTTTTTAGTAGTTCTGTTAAAGTTAACATGGGAATGTCAAATGTTTCCACATGGAAATTGAGGTTTTTTTTGTGAATGAAGAGGTGCTTGACCTCCACAGATTAACTGATTGCTACAGAAAAAAGTAGAGAAATCAAAGAGTGACACTACGCTGTTTCTGCATTCATATGCTTTTCCTGATTCCTGGTTTGTTTACGTACACAAAGATAGCAATGAAACTAAAGCTTTTGAGAGGTTCAAATGGTGTCACATTTAGCTCCTTCAGTAAGTGTTTTTACACATGCTCATCTGTGTAATTTTTGATGAATGCCATATTCTAGAGAAAAGGCACAATGAAGTCGTATCTTACTGCTAAGTGACCTGTCAGAGCACACCAGTGTATCAGCACTGCACTCATTTAAGCAATAAAAATCTAAAAGTAAAGATCATAAATTACATTTCTTTGCATTCATTTTGTTCCTGCATTAAGAAACTGGCAAGAATTGCTTCACATCGGGACATCAATTTTGTTTTGAAAAGTTAAGTATTCACAAAGTTTGACGTTATAAAAAGGAACAATTAAGGATTTAAGTTGCTTGACAGCCAATTAAAACACGCTAATTGATGTCCGTGTCACTTTGAAGCTCAAAGTTGATGCATCTAAATTTTGATGGTTTTGAATGATCCCCAAAATATCAAAATATTAGTTGTTTCCCTAAATCCAAGTACCCTTCTCATTCTGATTAAAGAAAAACTGGTTGATGGGCAGCATTGCCATTTAAATCAGTTCTTTTAATACTGTCCTGTGTTGTTTCAGGAGGTGGCCAGAGGGTATCAGTGTGTCTGCCAGGCGGGCTTTGTGGGCCGGCACTGTGAGATCCAGAGGAACCGCTGTGCGAGCAGTCCATGCAGGAACGGTGGTCGCTGCCACGCCCTGCTGGACGGCTTCATGTGTGAATGCCTCCAAGGCTTCGCTGGGACAACTTGTGAGGTGAGAGCAGTTGGAAAAAGCTGTTTGCTAACTATGTACTTTTGCTTCATTCAGTTTTACTTCTTTTAATATTTTCTCCTGTTTTTTATAAGAAAATAGAACCAATGTGTCCGCAACCACAATACATGAGAAAACGTAAGAAAGGATCAAAATTGAAGAAAAACACAGCAGTCTCATTAACATTTGGTTCATTTGATTTTTCTGAACCTTTGTTGTCATTTTCCCTCAAATTTGTGTCTTGGAGAAAGAGCAAATCAAAATTTATAAAGTCAACCACCAGCCAAAACCTTAAAATATATCTGCTTCATCCATGAGCAAAGTCACCAGTGTATACTTTTACTTTATCTAGATAGTTTTAGAAATAACATCCCAACATTTCTGTTGTTCATTTGTAGGTGCAGAATGACCCATGCAGCCCAAACCCTTGTCACAATAAGGCTCAGTGCCACAGCCTAATGGGAGATTTCTACTGCAGCTGCCCAGACGATTACGAGGGCAAAACCTGCTCAGAGCTGAAAGACCACTGCAAGACCAACAGGTGTCAAGGTAACACAACATCTGGAGAGTCTATAAAATATCCATATATGAACATAAATCTAAGAATAAGAAATATATAGCTCCAAATCAAAGTTTCCACCCTGCTGATATCAGTCTCCTTCTTCAATGTTAGTGATTGACAGCTGCACTGTTGCTGTGGCGACCAACGATACCCAAAAGCGGGTGTGGCACATCTCATCAAATGTGTGCGGTCCCCACGGACGTTGCATCAGCCTTCCTGCCGGGAACTTTAGCTGCTCCTGCGAGCCGGGATTCACTGGCACCTACTGCCACGAGAGTGAGTTGTTATTGACTGTATTCACGACACACAGACTAAATTTATCAGCCGTTACGCCTCACTGGGAAGCGCATGATTCTTACCGTAATGCAGACTCCAGTTTCACCAATCATCACCCTCTTAGTTTAGTCTGAGCAGGAGGGGAAGAAAAATAAAGAGGAAGTCCTGGGGAAGACGAGAGCATTAAAATCTTTTGCAGAGCCTTTTTTTATGTTCTGTCACATCCAGTTAGAGTGCAGTTTACACACCTTCACATTATTAACCTGAAAATTAGATCCTACATTAGAGGAGATTTTGGTTCACACTTTGCAGGTTTACATCTATAAAACTGAATAATTGTGTCAAAAATTCAGGAGTTTATAGCTTACATTTGTATCCCTCTACTCCCCGCCTGCAGATATAAACGATTGTGCGTCATCTCCCTGTAAGAACGGAGGCACATGCATCGATGGTATCAACTCATTCCAGTGCTTCTGCCCAGACGGCTGGGAGGGCAATCTGTGTGATATTGGTGAGTGTCTGTTCAGCTATCTAAGAATGTGCTTAACAGTGGAAATCATGAGCAACTCCAGAAGTATACCTGTTTTATGTCAGAGCTGTACAGAGTCATACAGCCAGTGAGTCAAGTCTAGTCCGGGGTGAATCCAAAATTGCCTCCAGCAGTGGAGGAATGATCATCAGTCTGAAAATCTAGCAGAAGACAAAACAATGAGGGGGTTGTTTTTGAGATAAAAGCAGACAGAAAAATGCAGCTACTTAAACAGCTGACTGATTTCAATCTGTTCTGCAAGCACTGAAATTGCTCATTGTGCACTTTTCAAGATGGCACCCTGACTACACTTTGATCAAAACAGAGCCAAATTAACATTTATAATTTGAAATGAACTGTACTCTAATAATCCTGTTTTTCTTTTTTGGGTCTTGAAAAACTCTTTTTACGTTTAAAGCTTCTAATTTCATCACTGGAAATATGTGTAAACTTGACAAACTGCAAACTGCCAAGGCATTTTCAACATTATCTTGCGAGTTATTGCCAAAAATGTGGAAAACTGCCCCACCTCACACCTTGGAAAAAATTCCTTGGTCCCATCCAGATTGGGATCAACACCAAACTCTTAAAAGTTCTCCCTTGTGCCATGACCAGCATTCCCTGAAAATGTCATCAAAGTCCATCAACACTATTGAGTTATTAGTAAAAATGTGGAAAACTGACATTAAACAGCACTGCAGCTGTTTAATGTCATCCGAACTACCATTAAAGTTGAATTAAAGTCCATCTCTATTTTAGGCCTAGTCTTTCTTACTTGCTTGGTGTTGCTGTTTATCACTGTAAGGCCAGATCTTCATGTCATAAGCTTTTATGCTTTACATGTTGAAACACAAATGTTAGATTGCAGATTGTTAGCCTAATTATGTACATAATCAAATATTCTTCTCTTTTCTTTGTAGTTGCATGAGTAAACACATGAGGTGATCATTATTACAAGAACTGTTGATATGTACTCTGAGGTAGAATTCCTAGAATTAAGCTCTGCGTGTGTGATCAGGGGTGCAATAAATAGTAACAGTATCAGTGTCTACAATAACTGCACTGACTAATTGTTTGACTTTGTTCCAGATGTGAATGAATGCAACAGAAACCCGTGTCAGAACGGAGGCCAATGTGTCGATCTGTTTAATGACTTCTACTGCAACTGTGTCGACAACTGGAAAGGGAAGACCTGCCACTCACGTAAGTACAAATCTGTCTGTGTTTACAGCTTTATTTAGCCTGAATATCCTAGTGTAAAATTCACTGCTTTGTAATATATTATCATTCTTTTTTCAGGAATTTGCTTGTTCATCTGAAAATGTATTGTGTTTACACCACAGTTTTGGATATGGATTTACAAACTGTAAATTGAAAAAGGGAAAATATAATGTAGAAGAACTATTTCAAAGAAATTTGGCCTTACAAAGTATTTTAGGAGTAGCTGGCAGGGTTAAACACTTATTAGTAGGCCACTTGCAAGAATTGCAAGATTTTTTTTTTTACTTGGTACCTGAGAATCAAAGCTGTGAAATCTTTTATAAAGTATTCTAGCCAACTGACAGCTTTTAAGTGATGCCACTCTCTGATGGAAATGCCCCTTAGTGGGCCAAAACGCTTTCCTCTGCTGTGGAGGAGAGATTTACACTCTCAGTTGCCACTGAGGTTTGATTTGTTACATTTTTAGCTTTATGCATAAAAGAAAGTTTTTCAGTGCACTCGTCACTGTGAAGACAACCCCAGATTATACTTCTACAGAGCTCCATCAGAGATATAAAACCCCAGAGAGGGGTAATAGCTGATTAATGCTGTTGAATTTTTTGTTGAGATAGGTCACAAAGGTGTCCAAAACTCTGTAGCTTGTAATCCTTAAAATAATAATACCAGAGACCTCATTCTGTGCATCATTAAAGAGTAACATTATTTTACATTATTACTGGCATGTACAAATCTAGATAGCAAGGTAATTTCCTGGCACACAGTACCCTTACTTCAACATAAATCTCTCCCAATAACTGTATTTTCAAAATAAACTCATAAAGTATCCCATAACCCCACTTCATTTGACTTGCAACCTCCCAGGGGTCCCATCCCCCTCTTTGGAAACCATTGCTGTGGACTATAGCACCAAGCAGACTTTTCCTGATCCTGCCGTAAAAGACTATGTTAACTTGCTCAAAACAGACATTATTGCCTGAGGCTGTTGCTGAATCTATTTACACTATCATTAAATAACTTAAAGGAGCTAATGTTAGCCCTCACTTGGATTAAACAGAATTGCTTTCCCTTCACTCTCCAAACAACAGCAGCATTGCCCCAAACAAATTGAAAAAGCTTAAAAGAATCTGCATTTTAAAACACTTTTATCCTGATAGCAGTAGAAGGGGAATGATCTCCACTAACTTCATGTTAACATCATCTAAGTGAAGTTATGATGAGGACTTCTTGATCAATACAAGTCCAATGTGCACAGAAGTTTCAGCTAAAATGAAAGCCTCACGTTTCCTGAAGTTCTTTTGATAATTAAACATGTTTGGAGATGGAAGGTTAAAAAGCCAGGGCTGTAGCTCCGTGTGTTATTTTTTTTCTGTTTTGGTACTAAAAAGGGTCTTGAAATGTCCCAAACTTGATTTCTAGAAGTTTGCAGCAGCCCTGATTCAAATGTCTTTAGTTAGTTCAGAGAGGATTATTTAAAGTGTGCATGTGCAGTAAATTAATCAAGAGGAAAAAGATTCAGGTAGAGCACATAAAAATTTTATGAAGAGCGTCTTTGTCTTCAGTTTCCATGTTCTCCAACATGTCAGGTCTTATATTCTTTAACTACAACAGCCTATTAATCTTCCTGGAGCCTGCTGCCCTCACTGGCTGCTGTGCTGGCTTGTTTTTACCCTCTGACGGCTTCTCTGAACTCTGCAGCTGAAGTAATCACTACGAAACACTGGCACCGAGTCAGAGTCTGACATCTTTTTCCCATGCTTCCTTGCTCCAGGTGAGAGCCAGTGCGACTCCACTACCTGCAGTAATGGCGGGACGTGTTACGACCATGGGGACTCTTTCCTGTGTAGCTGCCCCTCAGGGTGGGGAGGCAGCACCTGCAACACAGGTCAGCAGCTCTAATTACACTCTTACGACTCTGGTAATGACAGAGTCATAAAACAATGTGATATTACATTTTTACAACCTGTTAGACCATGACCAAAGAGCCGCACTCCCACTGTGGTCAGAGCGAGAACAGTTTTATAAAAGAAAACCTCTCATTCTTTTATTAGCCATGAACAGCACGTGTGACCTGAGCCCGTGTGAGAACAGCGGGACGTGTGTTGGAGGAGGAGACGCCTTCACCTGCATCTGCAAGGACG
Source organism: Cetoscarus ocellatus (assembly GCA_037902135.1). Classification (NCBI taxonomy): domain Eukaryota; kingdom Metazoa; phylum Chordata; class Actinopteri; order Labriformes; family Labridae; genus Cetoscarus; species Cetoscarus ocellatus. Next base: position 50,016 of record JBAMNC010001361.1, on the reverse strand, counting down.
GCTGGGAGGGACCCACCTGTGCACAAAGTATGTCACTGCCAAAGCTTTGTGCCACATTAACGTCATGAGAATAAATTAAAGGAATGGGAAAAAAGCTCATATATGTCAAGAACATTCTGATCATTGGACAAGTCAAGACAGCTACATGATTGTGAAGTCAGCTTCGTGATATGAAGAATGTTGACAGTTTAGGACTTATCTTAAATGTAGGGGAACTACTTATTTCCTCTCACACATTCATTCAGACTTTTTGAAAAACCCTTAAAACCTCATCCCTGCACAGTGAAAATTTACAAGAAAAATGGAAAATGTACAAGATTAATGGCATAAATTAACAAAATCAGTCCTTGTTCTTTATAAATGAAGTCATAACTAGAATTCCTCTGAAAGAACAAACCTCCATTGAGGCATTTCCAACATTTTGGGTAAGTTATTGTCAAAATAAGAAAAATAACCCGATCTCACACTGTGAAGAAATCATTTAGAAAAATGTCCTGTTATGCTGGGGATTCATTTTGGTATGAATTTACCATCTGTTTCAAACAATTTTGGCCCTTTTTACAAGCACTAGCTTCTAATAACTGAATCAGATATCAGTTGCAGGTTTTTATCTGTTTTTCATACCAATTTAATGCTAACTTTAGGCATAACTAGCTGCTTTTTGTTGGGCAGCAGATGTTGGCCTGTTGCATGATCAAACAGAAAATAGAGATGGACCAGAAAAGCACTCCAAGAGCGCAGACCTCCGCCAAGCAGCTCAGTCGTGCCGATCTACCAGGCTATTGTTAGCCGTTGTGTTAGCTGTTGAACTCCTCTGCTGGCATTGCAAAGGAAGCTGGGAAATGTAGTGACATAGGCTTGAAAAACGTTGACATCAGTTTGCAAATAAACTACAATTTCCATAATGATATTAATGAATTGGATTTGCCATTATAAATGTCAATGTTTTTTGTGTCGTCAATCTGGATCGGATCAGCACCAAAATGTAATGGCTTCTTCCTTGGACCAAACCACAGCTCTGGTAAAATTTTCATGTAAATCCATCCAGTAGTTTTTGCGTAATCTTGCTAACAGACAAACATACAAACAGACCCTGGCGAAAACATAACCTCCTTGGCAGAGATAAAAATACACCATCCAAAAAGAATATTATTTTTGTGGGAGAATTAAAAAGGAGTAAATATCAAAACTCCTGCATCAGTAAAGGCTAAATTGTTAGTAAAAGTCATACAGCATTACAGGGGTTAAAATGGATACCCTCATGTCATTGTGGAAATATGACCATTCAGAGGTCACCAGTGTCTCATGTCACATTATAGTCTTGGCTCAGTTCACTTGGAACCTTGCTAGAGGTGATATGAACAACTGTGCCAGGTACTCAGTACAAAAACAAAGAAGTGGAGTTAAGCAATAGTACATTGTGGTAAAGCCACAATAATTTTTCTCACGCCAATAAAAGAAAACAAGAATTTTCCTGATTCAGTTTATTTTTATGTGGCTGAAAATAACTGATCATAACACTGTGATTCTTTTCTCTGTTGCAGATGTCGATGACTGCAATCCACATCCTTGGTAAGACATATTTCTTTTCATGGATATACTGACAGAGATTAGAACAGTACTAGGTAGAGTATTCAGACAGGGATTCAGAAAATAACTGAGGATAGTCTGCTTGGTTTTTCTGCTGTGGTTTAAAGGGATATTTCAGTGTTTTTGAAGTTCAGTTGTATGAAGTACTTGGCAGTAGACAGTGGAGTGGCTGAAAGGGCTCCCAGCAGCTCTGCACCTTTAAAGAGGATGAGCTGAGACTACCGGTAAGGTACACTGCTGTTGGCATGTAATTTTGAGTTTTACATAAAGACAAAGCAAACGTACAGTTAGGTGAAACATTTCAGAGGGCTTTACTTTTCCTTCAGGAAGTGTCTATGTATGGCACTATTTTATTAATGTGTTCTTCCACCTGTGCACTTTGATTTTGCTGATCTACTGTTTCATTATGTGGACTGAGGGAGACTCAAAATTACCAGAAGAATTAAATACTGAGCCAAATATGAGTGATTTCGACTCAAGTGACAGTGACATTCTTCTTTATGTGGATGCATGGGGTGACCTTTATGAACCAGAGTATACAGAGGAAGAAATTCTTCAACACAAGATCCATAGGACGTACTCTAAAATCTTTTGCCCGTTCATACATTTAACCCAAAATAGTTTTGTGGCTTGTTTTGGGGGTAAAACTCACACAATTACATGAATAATTGTACTTTTGCCAGGAGCAGTGTATTTTACCTGGTAGTCTCAGCTTGTTCTCCTTAAAGGTACAGCACTGCTGAGAGCCCTTTACCTACTTCACTGACTATAGTCAAGTACCTCATATGACCGAACTTCAAAAATACTGAAATATCCCTTTAATTAATCTCTCCCTCAGTGCTTCTGTCACATTTAAGAAGGACAGTTTGGGATTTACCTCAGAAAGTTTGCATATTCATAGCATTTCTGTTACTTTTTTTGATGTTTGGGCCTTCAGTAGACAATCAACACAGGCTGAACTATTAGTTTTACTTTACTAAAAGTTTATCAACAGTTTTAGTGCTCAGAGTAACTTTTTTCTCCGTTCTGTACCATCTAAAGTTTGTCTTGACCTTATTGATCTCTGCTAAACTTAATATTAATGCTTTTACTTTAACTTAGTCTTCAACTCTGATCCTCTACAACCCCCGTATTGATTTGGAAACATTAGATCAGTGCACGTTTGCATATTTTCTTAGTCACTCTGGATAAACTCCAACATCTTCAGATGCTTTGTTTTGATTTTGAGCATCAGAGCAGCCAAAGGGTTTTCCAGAGAATCCCACACTCTGCTCTCATCCTGTAAATCTGATTTTATGCTTTGGATTTTCCAACGTGTGAGGGCAGGTGTGTGTATTTGAGTTTGTACACGAGTAGCATTGTGGTTAGCCTGGGCTCTGAAATGAAAACATTCTCTGATACCAGAAATGTAACTTACAAGTTGTGAATTTAAAGTATTTGAGTTTTTATTAAGACATTTGAATGCATTATCTGGAGTTTTAAACAACTTTTTTGACATTTTATTTAAAAAAGAATCACAGAAATCCCTCTGTTGAACGAACCGAGAGACTCCCGACAGCCTTTCTAGATCACAGAAGCTCCCCTGGACAAAAGCGTCCCCCCTTCCTCCCCTTTTCTGTCCTGCTCACCCTCCTCTACAATGACTGACAGGTGGATTAGCGCTGGTTCTGGTTTTAAGAGGAGGGGGGCAGAGGAGTGTGAAGAGACTCCCCTCTCACTATTCACCGGCCTCGACCTGGGGGTAGTTGTGAGAAGTGGAGGTGTTTGGGGGGGGGTGACAGCTCAGTATGTGGTCAGTGGGGATTTACATATGAAGTCTGGACATTGATCTGGGATCAGCCTCAGCCTGCTGACACTCAGAGAGTCTTGAGTCTTTGCTGCGGGAAAATTAAGTCTCAGAGTTTGTTTGTAGCTTCAAGGAAAGAAGTTGAGACCGTTACTGGCAGAATTACTGGCAGAATTACTGACCTCAGGCGGTTCATTTGGCCTCAGAGCTTCCTCTGGTAGGGTATCGTGTCTGCAGTAACTCTAGTTTACTGAAAGTACAAAGCCCCTTCATTTTTGTTTCTGAGAGACATTGTAGAGGTTAAAGAAAGCCAAAACAGGGGTTACTATTTATAGTTTTGCCATGATATCACACTGTCAACTTTAGGACGAAAACTAATGCTACACTTTGCTGTACAAGATGCCAAACTCGCTGTGTAACTAATAGAATTTTGGGAGAAAACAGCCACCTCACTGACTCATGTCAAGTACCTCATACAACCCGACATCAATTATACTGAAATGTACCCTTAAAATGTAATACTTAGAATCACATAGTTTTAGATGTTCACGCCTCCTTGAACAGTTTTCTGTAAGCCTTGAGTGAAACTCAGTGAACCAATCGCAGCTCTCTTCATCTGTACCTAACTGTGTCCACATTTACATTCAGGGAGTGTTCCTCCCACTAGCTCTGGTGTAATAACTCTTTTGATGCTGCATTAGGCATATATGTTATGGTGTTTGTCAGTCAGATTTTGTGTTTTCAGTGGTTGTCGATATAAGAATTTTATTTCCTTCATTGCTGATACAGCACATCTTTAGACCTATCATACTCGTTGATTTATAGTCCTGTTCCAGCCCATCAGCATGGAAACAGAGTGTTTTCCCCTCAGGAAAGAAACTAAAGGAATTTTTATTTCAGCCTCTCCCTTGTTCTCTCTTAACTCCACAGCTCAGTAAATTCTAATTTTCCTTTCTGTCTCCGCTCCGCAGCTACAATGGTGGCCTCTGTGTTGACGGCGTCAACTGGTTTCGCTGCGAGTGCGCCCCGGGATTCGCCGGACCGGACTGCCGCATCAGTGAGTCCCTGGGAACCGGAGGGGAGGCGTGTGCAGGGGTCAGGTGGGCGGGGGGCTCAGAGGTGAAAGGTTGTGGTGGGGGAGCGTGAGCCGATTGTTTAAGGGCGACAGATTAGGAAGCCTTTTAGGAAGACGGTCTTAACCTCTCCCCTCAGCACTGAGCCTGGGTGAGAGCAGAGGATCGTCAGACGGGTCAATGGGCTCTCCCGCGGCCTTATGGGAGAAATCTCCCCAGAAAGTCCTTTTTAGAGGAGGGGTGCTATCCAGACTGTTCAAAACCCCATTGAGTAGAGATCAATTCTCTAAGTTCCATCACTTGCTAGAAATAGTTGAATATGACACCTAAATCCTTCGACGCTCAGTTTTTTTCTCAGCTTAAGTTAAGCTTAGTTAAAAGAAACCTTAAAGAGATACGGGGAAAAGAGACTTGTGTTCAACGTTTAATTTGAGATGATAAAAACTTTTTGCTCTCTCAGTCAATTCAAAAGCTTTTTTGTCACTTAACATGTGACTTGAGAAGCATCAGTGTATCAGATGAACAGCAGTATCATCTAATGTCAGCCCACAGATAATGTGGCCTGCACAGATCAGGTCAGTTCTAATCTGTTGTAGTGTTCTTCGTACACTGATTGTGACCGTGGTTTTCACATTGATGCTTCTCTAACAAGAAGTCTTCCGGTCACTTTAAGCTGCTTCGTTCATACTTCAGGTGTCACACGTGTAACATGGTGTTCTTTCACAGACATAGATGAGTGCCAGTCGTCACCTTGTGCTGAGGGTTCAACCTGCATGGATGAAATCAACGGTTACCGCTGTGTTTGTCCTCCTGGATATGCTGGTGCTCGCTGCCAAGAGTGTGAGGAGACATGTTTTCTTTGTTTTATTGATTTGAATTTGCTTTTGCAGCGTGACTCTAACTCGATCAGAATAAAGTGTCAAAACTCAACTGGGAATATGTTTTTCAAGTTTGCTGCTCCCTTGTTTTTGGAATAATAACATAAGGGCTAAAATAAAACTATGTGGTCCGAGGATGCACTATTTTATGTTTAACTTGTTTCACAAATTGTGATTAATACAGTCTCAAATCTTGAACTTTATTTTCTTTGCATGATCATAGTTATCAGTAAATGCGTATGGATAGACGGCTACATAGTTAAAAATGGAGAACAAAATAGCCTGTACCGGATTTAGATGTCAGTTAAACTAATTCTCTTGAGCAATGATCATGAACTGGCGGTCCAAGGGCCACGATCGGGCCCCCCATAGCTCACAATTCAGCCTTTAAAATACTATCAAATTAAGAAAAGGTCAGGAGGATAAAAATGTGTTTTTTGGGTATCTTAATGTCATTAAACCCTTATAGCTGTTAAAAGAGGTTATACCATTTAACAGAAATGACTTCAAGTTTGATCCATAAACTTGTCTGCCATTGTCAGCAGAAATTTAACCAGAAGTACAAATATATGGTGTTAGACCCAATAATAATCGACTTGATAGAACATAATCTTTGTTTATTGTGGTCCTCTTTGTTGTTATAATTGCAATTATTCTAATCGTCACTTGTATTATTGTGTTTTCCATTATGCCTTGGATTCTTAATACAGTCAGAGTGGACCTCAGAAAGAGTATTTGCTAGTTTAGTAGTTGCCAGTGAGTAAAAACAATAACTTCTGAAATAAGTGGGCGAAATATCTGTTTCTTTCATGTGACTTGCAGCAGTATGGGTGACAAGGACTGAAAAACTGGCCCTCATGCACATGTATTGATGATCTCTGCAATAGATTTTTAACCAATACAGACATTAAATGATGGTAAAATCCTTTGTCTAAAGTGCAACAGTACCCCAGCCCACTAGGTACCCACTGTAGCTCTGCATAGCTGCTGCTGCCTGCTGCCCAATCATCCTCTAATTTACTGTCAGGCTTCACCACCCGTTCTGCAAATGAAAGACATTACATAAGTGCTCTAGAATGGGTGTTTAGCATTGTTGGTGTCTCGTAGAAACCATACACTTAAGCAGTAATTTGATCTAAAATCTTGAGATTGAGTTGTACTGAAGCAACACCACATAAACGAAGCAGCAAGAGACCACATAATATAAAACCTTTTTGCTATGACAGCAGTGGTAGTTCTGCTGTCAATGTGACATTGAGAAAAAGTTGTTCACCTCCATTTTATCCTCTTAAGTAAGATAACACCTTCCAATAATTGTGTTGTAGTTGTATATTTTTGCACAGTTTTTGTTCCTGCTTGTCAAAGTTTGAGATCACATATTCCTTGTACATTATAGCAACATAAACAGATGTTGGCTAATTTTAGGGTGTTATCAGCTCTTTAAACTTACTGTGTGGTTGGAAAAGAAACTTAACAGCACCAATAAGTATCTATCTTAAAACATGAAGTCATATTGTAGACAGTTCGGTCATTATAAGCCTTAATAATGGAGAGACAGATGAAACACTTTCTATTGCTGTGAACTTGTCTTTTGTCCTTTACAGTTATCGGTCTTGGAAAGTCCTGTCGTCATGCCGGGTTGCAGTTTCCTCATGGCAGCCGGTGGGAGGAGGACTGTAACGCCTGCCAGTGTGTCAACGGATATGTTCGCTGTTCCAAGGTCAGACTTACAAAGAGTCAAACGCACCACCTTTTGCACAGCCAATTTTCTTCTAAAAAAGAAGACTAAAAAGTGAACTAACAATGTCATGTCTCTTCAGGTGCGCTGTGGTCGTCGTCCATGCCTCCTCCCCAAAGCTCTGCCTCCACCTGCGGACACAAACCCACCGCCCTGCCCTGGAGGTCATGAGTGTGTGGAGCATCAGTTCCTCACCTGCTTTTCGCCGCCCTGCCACCAGTGGGGTGTGTGTTCAACGCCTGACCCCCCGACTCCGCTGCACACTCAGTGTGAGCCCAACAGTGGCTACCTTGACAACAACTGTGCTCGTATCACGCTCATCTTCAAGAAAGACAAAGTGCCGCAGGTAAGGGACTTTGTATTTGCCCTTAAATTTGAGAAGGATATGTATATATATGAAGTTGCTGTTTGACGTGTGTTACATTGTGTTAATTATGACTGAAGAGAGTAGAACATTTTGAAGGTCATTTTTTTAGTAATTCTGATATTGTTTCCTAAACCAAAATGAAACTGAAAATAGAATACAATGCCCTTTGTCATCTTACTGAATGTACAACAAGATTGGACAGCTTCTCCTTTTACAGTGCAAATAGATAGTTTTAAGTTAACTATAAAAAGTTGTAAGTAAATTATAAGTACGAATATATACAAGATAAAATCCCACCAACATTGCAGTTGATTCTATATACAAATAAAAGGTTAAAAAAGGAAAGATATTAAGAATATAACAAAATATAGAAACGTATTGCACAGGATGGTTGAATATTTACAGAAAACTTGTAGTGCACAATGGTGATTAATACTCACCATTAAAAGAGTGGGATTAAAGTATTTGAACTGTGCTTCTTGATTGCTCAAAGAGAAACTTTTTTGTAAACCACAGTCACTGTTTTTCATTTTAATTCACCCTTTTCCAAAAGCAATATAAATGGAAATGTGTTTAAATGGGGAAAATATGGCCCCAGCCATGAGGACAAGGATGGGTGGCACTCTCTGCATTAACACTTACAATTTTATTTAGAGTATAACAATCAAGACACAACCCTTTGTTAGTATCAAATATCAAAGTCAGACTCTTAAAACAAAGCGTGAGAAATGATTGTAAAACCCCAGATGGACATTTTATTAAGCCTGGCAGAGCTAATGTCAATGGAGATCTCACAAAAGTGTGATATAAAGCTGAAAGAAAATCAAAGTAGAATACCAGCAAGCCTTATTAACTGGGTTTACATCATTTGTAGGTAGGTCACAAAGATGTCTATCCGTAAATACACTGTGTTCTCACCTTTCCAGACAGTTAAAACAAATCCTGTAAAAATGGTCCTTAAACTTGGATAAGCTTTTATGAATAGAAACAAATCCTTCCTTCTATCAAGATGCTGATCTTATCCACTCTCTCCCCTGCTGGGCAGAGCTCTCTGATGATCCTGAAACAGTCTCAAGGGGAATTAGGAGCCAGTTGTTCCTCCCCGTCAGTGTAGATACTAATCTGCTAAATCTATCTCTGTGTGTTTGTTGTGTGTATGTCGCAGGGTACCACAGTGGAGAACATCTGCTCCGAGCTGAGGTACCTCCCTGTGACTCAGACGCTGGCTGAAGAGCGAGGGCTGCTCATCCTCTGTGACCTGTCCTACACCAACAGTGACGCTGTGGAGGTTGCCATGGTGATTATTGCACATGCACACCTGTTCAAATACTGACAAATGGCCTCAGACTGTCTTTTGGTTTAAGAGGTAGACACACGATCCTCAATCTAACTCAACGAAATGGCGAAGGTACTTTTCTCTTGATGTTTGTCAAAAGGGGTTGTTGACCTTATGTCGTGGAACTTGATGCCTCGTGTTGATATGTTAAATTTATTAATACTTCATTAGAGCAGGCCTTGTGTGACAGTCAGTGGCCCCCGTTGCCCCCAATCGTAATTATAGCAAGTCTACTGATGTCAATCACACAGCTCTCCTCCACTCCCCTCTCTTAACTCACCTGCAGGTAGCTTGAGGCTCTGAAGCTTGAACATTAGTTGGTGCATCATTTAGTCTACAGTCTTTATAAAGTAGCATTACATTAATATAAGATCCTCGAGCCCTTGAAAATCTCTTTCACATCAACAGTCTTGAAGAAATCAAAGAATTATGACGGGAAAACGACAAACCCACATCTTGGTTACTGGTGCTACTGCCTCTTATCTTCTTCTCTTTCCTTCTCTTTTTCACAATATTAAATCTCTTAATTTGTCACTACAAATCATTTCCAGCCCATTGAATCCAGTCAAATCAGACCCTTTTTCTCTATTTTCTTTGTGTTTAAAAAGAAAAGAAGAGGGAGAGGCATTTGAAGCTTTAAAACATCTGGAGGAGATTTAGCTTTTCTGTCAGAGCACCTTGCTGCTCCCCCTCCTTCTTTTAACATCTTCTTTTTGTTTTTATTCGCAGCCTTTTCTCTACTGCTCTTTTTCTTCATCTCGTCCTTACTCTCCATCTTTCTCTCTCCTCCGTCTTTTCTTCTCTCTCTCACGGCCACCCAGTCTTGGGGGAAATCATTCACGTCGGGGCTCTAAGCCCTTAATGGAGGGGGATTACTTCATGCTTCTCTGATGTTTTCAGGTCTGCTTTGAGCAACATATTTAGGAAAAGGAGTGGCGAACCTGACATCCACCCAAACCTCACAACAATAATATATAAAAAAAAAAAACCTCAGCTCCCACATGCGGCAGACAAAATGTCAGCAGTTATTTACAAATCTTTGAAATGTCAACGAGCCTCGTCAAGCGCAGCCACTTCTCAGCCGCCGTGTTGTCAGTTCGCTGTCTTTGAAAGGCTGTGGGTGTGTTTGTAAACCCCTGAAGCTGATCAGCAGGCCGCTCCGCTGCAAGGACTCCGACCTGGAACAAGTGATTCAATATGTTTCAGAGTGTGGGAGAAAACGAGGAGGGTTTGGTTTGACTTGGAGGAGAGCTGTGCTGTGCACGGCATCTTGCTTGCAAAAGAAGGTGAGGGTGAGCAGACCAGGAAGCATCACCATCCTGATGCTCTACTTTTAAAGCTCAAAAACACAATTTTACCTTCTTTTCAGACAGGATATCCATTTTATGCTCCTCTAGTTTTTGTTTGTTCCAAATCAGGGACGAGCAGAAACCTTTCTGTGTGAAGTTTTCATGTTCTTCCTGTGCATGCATGGGTTCCCTCTGGGCAATCCGACTTCCTTCACACAAACATGCTCACTAGGTTAATTGGTGACTGTAAATAGCCCTTAGGTATGAATGTGAGTGTGAATGGTTGTCTGTCTCTATGTGACCCTGCGATCACCTGGAGTCTGGCTCTCAGTGTACACTGCCTCTTGCCCAGTGACAGGTGGGACAGGCTCCAGCCCCATAAAATAAACTAACATAAGTTAACATTGGGCCGTATTTTAAAAAATCATATCTCTGACATCACTTGATGGATTTGCTTCAAAATTTACACAATAATATATATAGTATGATTCTATCATCACGGTAAATTACACCTGGATCCCATCCAGATTGATGTCACAAAAACCATTTAAGTTTATAATGGCAAGTCCCATTCATTTCTCCTCGGCTGCAGTGAGGGTTCTGCCTCCTTTACGTAATTATGGCAGCTTTCCTTGCAATGCCAGCGGAGGAGTTCTCCACATGGACAGACATGAGCGGAGACTCGGCCATCATATCAGAGCGTGTGGTGATCCAGAATTGTATCTTGGTGGAGGTCTGTGCTCTCCAAGTGCTTTTCTGGTTGTTATTTGTGATAATCCTGTCAAACTAATGTAAATGAATGTAAATGGCGGGAGCAAAAAGCTATTATAAAGCAACTATGGACTACAACAGGGGTTGCCAACACGGTGCCCTTGAGCACCTGGTAGCCCTTAAGGAGCCTCTGAGATGCCCACAGGGACATTTTATAGAGAGCACAAGTTCACACCACAGTGCCTTTAATTTCTATTATGGTCTGTTTAAAATCATACCTACATCAACACAAAAACCAACCAGTTTAACATGGTTATTTTCATAATAGCCTTCTTTTTTAAAACTTTGGCATGTGCAGGGTCAAAGTTTTCTTTGATACACTGACGCCACACTGTTATCACCACTGCTGCTAACTAGAACCATTACAGTGTCACTTGTACAAAAACAAATCACAAAACTGCTGTACATAAGTTAAGTTTTATATAAGTTAAATGTTTAAAGATACATTTAGGTCTAATATTCTCATATTATTTCTTAAACATGAGTAATAATTATTGTCATTTACAGTAACAAGTAAACATTCAGTGTCATATGTAGCCTCCTAAATGCACAATCTGAATTATTTTGAGGTGAACTATGCAGATTTATATTGGTCAGAAACATCAAATCAAACAGGTAGCCCTCTGTAATACTCCTTTTCTTTGAGAAGCTCTCGGGCACAGAAAGTTTGGCTACTCCTAGACTACAACAATGCATTTTCTCTATGAGGCAGTTAAATGTTTCCAACATAAAGTGTCACATTTTAACCTGTTGTTTGAGAATTTCCTTTTTACTGAGTGGTCTAAAGAAGTTCATCTTCAAGACTGTGGCAATGGTTTGTGAATCATTAATTATATAAAACAATCAGAAGTGCTGGCATTAGGGTCCCAAGCCATTTTTGTGGTCCTTATTAGCAGTTTGTTAGCGACTGTCCTTTTAAAAGCACAACAATGCTTTAAAATTCAAAAACCAGACAACATCAGATGTATTTTGTTGTTTCAGATTGAACATTTTAAGGTTGCATGCCTGTCTTCATCACAAACTTTGTTCAGGCATTTTTCTTTTACGCTGTTCTAGAATCCCATATAGTTTTGGCCTTAGGAACCAGGAACTGTTGAATGCTAACTCACTTCCACATTTTTTGACTAATTTCTGTGCCTCTCTATTTAAGTCACTGTTTAAAAAATAAAGCCTTATCATATTAAACATGTCAGAAATGGATCCGGTGGGTCAGGAGCAGCTGACTGCAGTTTGAGACCTCCGCCTGAAGGACTCTGAGGAGGATCATGTTATTCTTCTTTTTATCCTCTTCAAGTCTAAACAGATAAATAACTCTGAATATACAAACAACAGAACACATGAAACCCAGCAGGTGCCCCCTCTTTAAAGGTGTTAAGTTTGACACTATAGTTCAGACTCGGACCCTCAGCCTCATGTTGCTTTGGTCTGTCAGTCACCTTTGTGGGCGGGTTTAGAGGTGCGTGAATGAGCGGCTGATTTCCTCAGGACAAGAAAAGAGGAGTGTTTGTCCCGGGCCGAGAGGAGAGCACAGCTGGCCTGTTCTCTATTGTTTGTTCTAATTGAACTGCACAGCACACAGCTAATCCCCCTCCTCACCCCCTGCTCTCACCCTCAGCACCTTATTAGTCAATTAACTCCACCCTCTGAGGTCCCAGCAGGAGACTCTGCAGCCTGCCAGATGTTAGGGGAGAATCTCTTTTATTCTGACACATGAATGTGTGCTTTTTTCTCTCTCTTTTTTGTTGGCCTGAATTGCCTCGAGCAAAACTCCGACCATTTGGGAAATAAGACCTTTTTTACGGTACTGGTTGATGTAGCTGTGAGCTCCAGTACTTAACCTGATGTTTTTGCAGGTTTAACACATTTGAAACCATTTCAGATGCTCTTCACGTATTTCATACCCTTTGATTGTAGGTTTTTAGCAAATATCAGCTTTATATTATAGCAATCAATATTAAGATGCTCAAATTTCAACGTTTATGCAAAATTATGGGCCCCACAATGTAAAGGACACACAATGAACTGATAGATTGCAAAGACCCTGGCATTATGGCTGTTCAATTTGTGTGTTTTTTTTATTGTTTACCAGATTTGTAGACTTATTTTAAAGTACTTAACAGTACATCCTAGCTGTGGCAGCATTGTTAAAATCATCTAAAAACATTTTAGGTACATTTGCAAGTTAAAAAAAAAAATTTAAGCAGATGAGGGAGAGAGCATTTTCATTTGAACCCCCTTGAATGATAGCGTAGACAGAACATGTATGCAATATTGCTTCCTTCTCATGTTGCCAGACCTGCTGAACTGACAGATTTACACTCACTGGCCACTTTATTAGGTACACCTTGCTTGCACCAGGTTGGACCCCATTTGCATTGAGATCTGCCTTAAATTTTCATGGCATATATCCAGCAGGCATTTGGTTCATATTGACATTATAGTGTGACACAGTTCATGCATTATTTCCCAAAGGTGCTCTGCTGGATTGAGATCTGGTGACTGTGGAGGTCACTGGAGTACAGAGACTTTATTGTCATTTTAAAGAAACCACCTGAGCTTTATGAAATGGAGCATTGTCCTAATGGAATTAGGCAATAATATTCAGGTAGGCTGTGACATTTGAAGCAATGCTCATGTTTGTACCCAAGTGCCCAAAATGCGCCAGGATAATATCCCCCCTCACATCATAACCCCTCCAAGCTTTATCTGTTGACACAAGGCAGAGTGGATCAATGCTTTCATGCTGTTCACGTCTTACTCTGATCCACCATCTGAATGTTGAAGCAAAAAATTGAGGTTCATCAAACCAGGCAACTTTTTTTCCCGATGTTTGTGTTCAAAGTCCCTTAAATCACCTTTCCTGCCCATTCTGATGCACGGTTTGAACTTCAGCAGGTCATCTTAACTATGTCTTGATGCATCAAGTTGCTGCCATGTGATTGGCTATTTTGTCAACAAGCCATTGAAAGGGTGTATTTAATAAAATGGACTGTTAGTGTACAGCCAAGTCTTGATTTCTACAAAGTCCAGACCCCACAGCTCTCATAAATCTGTCTATATACACTTCAGCTGATTTTTTTTAACTATTTCAAAACAAGCTGACTCCTGATCGTCTTTCTTTCTCTTTCTTCATCTGTTCAGTCTTTCGAGCAGGATGGGCGGTCAAAGGACAGCGATCGTGGTCAGATCCAGAAGGCAGCCAGCACCATCATTGGCGCCCTGTCCAAACGCCACAACAGCACTATCATGCTGGCTGTGGTGGAGGTCAAAGTTGAGATGCCGGTGGAGTCACCGCCTGTTGGTAAGTCACGTGTACCCTCTGTTTGTGTATTGGGGAAAAAAAATAAAGCAGCTTCCAATCCGATCCACTCCACTTTATTTATATAGCAGAATTTTAAAACACAAGGTGCTGCACAACAATAAATAAAATGAATACATTTGAATAAATACAATAAAACAAACAGGGACCACACAACACTGATGCTGCCAAGGAATAAAAATAGTTTTCTGGTCATGCAGACTTTACATTTGCAGTGAATCACTTGATTCTGTAATTTAAGTTAAATAAAGAAAAAATTCATAAGAAAAATAATTACTTTCTTTTACCCTGTTCCCCCGTTTCAAAAACGGAGTCCTAATGTTGATTACTCTTAAGATATTTGTGTTTTCATCTTCATTTTTACATTAAAGCACCATATTCTTTAAAATGAAAATATCAATATCTGAAGCAGGTTAACATGACAATGGGCAGTGTTTTGTCCCCATATTAAGATTTTGCCCCACCCCTACTTTGTGATCATGTTTGTGGGCCCCTACATTTTCATGTAAGGATTAGAAAAACTAAGCCTAACCCTTCATGGTGTGAGCCAGTCTTAACATGTCCTTATACTCTCATCTCCAGGTTACCTGGTCCCCGTGCTGTGTGTGGTCTTCAGCATCCTCTGGATCTTCTGCATCGTCGTCTGCGTCTGGTGGACCCGTAAGAGAAAGAAAGAGCGTGAGAGAGCGACCCGCTCCGAGGACACCACGGTCAACAACCGGCTGGAGCAGCGGCTGAGCAACGCCCTCAAAGACAACCGCGACAAAGACATTCAGTACGAATGCAAGAAACTGATGGGCCCCTCAGACAGGACGTGCGACGGGGCCGAGGGCGAGGAGGAAGGAGAGCAGGAGGGCGAGCAGGAGGAGGACGAGGAGAGGGCGCTGGGCATGGGCGACAAGTGCCCACCGCAGAAGTGCTCCATAGCGGGGTCGGGGCAGGACAGGGGGATGATGGGTAAAGGAGGGGTGATCTGCACGTCGCGCAGTGGGCCGGTGAAGGCGCCGCACCGGACGTACAGCCCCAAAGACAACCGGTGTAAAAACCTGAACGCCGCCAAGCTCAGCGAGGACATTAAAGACCAATATGTATGAGCACACAGGAGATGGCAAACAGACTGCAATGTCTTCAACGTCACTGACTTTTAAATCTTAAAAGCACCAAAAGTGAAGATTACAGATGCTTTAATTTTCTATTTTTATTTGTTACACTTTATTTAACTTTTCCATCTGCGACATGGAGGCTTCTTTTACCAAAAAACGTCAAAAAAGTACAGAAAACAACCAAAAAAAAAGTGACAATAAACATCACAAGCTCCGGATTTTTGGTTTCACTTTCACACTTTTGGAATCAAAGATTTTTTTTATCTGGATTTTTCTTTTTCTGTTTACAAACTGATATTTGGTTTTCCACTTTTCACCAGAACAAACACTAACCTTTTCTCTTCTCTGACCTTGGAAATCTAACTTATCGTCATTGGCTGGCAGCTGTTAACATTGTTTCTACTGTTTGGTGCATCACTTCCTGTCTGCCTTAGCCCAAACCTGCGGGCCTTTTTTCTACACTGTCCTTATATTTTGTCTTTTTATACAAAAAAAAGTAACAAAAAATATATTTTATACACGTTAAAATCCTTGAAAGTTGGCACAAAGAATCCACTCCTGGCATGAGCATCTTTTTGTTTACATTCACAAACATCTTTTCCATTTTGTTTTGAGGCTTAAAGGTTCTGACATAAACCCTTCACATGATCATTTTCAGTATTTTATTTGGTAGTAAAGTGCCTTCAGCCCTTATTTCTCTTTTAGGAGTTAATGCAGACTAAAAACACGTATAAAGGGAAAGATGTCCTAGTAACAACTCTTCACACCCTAGTAAAAGTTATTTTCTTTGCGATGTACATATGTAAATATGAAGAAAAAATGGCTGTTTATATTTGAAATTTAGTAACTTAAGTGATGCTTTGTATCATAGTTATTCTAAAGATTATGACGTTTTCGTGCTTGTTGTTTTTTTAATGATGTCATTCCGTTTATTTGTCTGTTTGACACTCTGACAGGTTTTATGCAGATTTTCAGACTGTTTCCTGAGTTTTCACTGAATCATGAGCATCGGTTTAAAAAGAAAACAGATCATGATTGTTTGTCTTTATGTTTTAAGATTATTTGTTCAAGCTCTTGAAAACCCACGTAGTTTGTTAGAGCTGTTGATCATTGTGAGTGAATCTCCTTTAAAAGAATTTACACAGGGCCTTCTGGGGACTTTAACCCAGTCGAAGTAGAAAATGAGAACAACCCAACATGCTAATTCAAGTTTCTTCAAGTTTTCATAATTTCAGTTGCCGAAAGCCGAGTGGGGACCAAAGATTCAAATGAGACAATACTGGAATGTTGCAGTGGACACACAGCTCTACCCAAGTTGGCTGTTGCCTTCGAATAAGTTTGTCAAATCATCTGCAACTAGTTTTAGAGCATGATGCACTTCATGTGTTATAACAACCAAACAGCACCTGAAGGACAAGAGAGTACATGTCTAAAATAGAATAAACTGTAAGCAGTCTACAGCAGTAGTTTTCAGACGTGTTTTGCCCTCAACACATCAAACTCAAGTCTAAAAATCAAGGCCGACCGTATTTGTGATACAAAAAAAACCCTTTAACACATGTTGTTGTTTATTGATATGTAATGCCTAAAGTAATCAGACAGAAATAGGTATTACTTTTGGAATATTTATCCCAAAAATGTTCTAAAATGTATTGAAACTTGATCAATTTCAAGAATTCTTCAACCCATTTTTATCTGATAGACTTTACAATTTTAAGAGCTTATAACAGAAGAGAAAAGAAATAACATCTTCTAGCTCTTTTAACTGCAGAGACTTTCCCTTGAAGGTTTTACAGAGATTGTTCAAAGTGGAAGAATTCACAGCTGCGGGAGAAAATTAAAACCCCTTAAAAGAGTTAACTCATGGTTGTTCAAATTCCCAAGGCACACCAGCGTTTGAGATCCTCTCTGTCAATGTTTACGGCTCATCTGTCACCATGAAGTTCTACATCATCATCATCAGCTGTTCCTGCTGTTGAATAAAATCCAGTATGTG
The DNA here is from genome assembly GCA_037902135.1 of Cetoscarus ocellatus. Taxonomy (NCBI): domain Eukaryota; kingdom Metazoa; phylum Chordata; class Actinopteri; order Labriformes; family Labridae; genus Cetoscarus; species Cetoscarus ocellatus. Next base: position 32,770 of record JBAMNC010001361.1, on the reverse strand, counting down.
GTGTTTGTCTTGGGAGGCAGATGAAAAACTGCTGCCTTTGATATGAACAGAATACAGGACATATCAGCCTCAAAGTCACCGCAAAACAACTTTAGTCTCACACCAACAGCTCCTAAGTCTGAATCCTGCTGTTTTGTATGTTTTTTGACAGAATCAGAACTGCACTTCACACCATCCTCGTTCATATCCTACACCACGAGAATATGCAGCAAACATTTGAGGTAGAAGCACTAATAGAGCTGTTTCTAAAAAGAGGATCCATCTTCTTTTAAAGTTCGAGTTGTGTGAACTCACAGCCACTGTAAACAGTCACGTTTCCACTTGTCTCATTGCTAATTTTTGGTGTAGACCTGGCTTAAGAGTTGGGATTATATGAAAAGTTATTTTTTAATTTAAAGTTTAGTTACATGGGTCGTCTCTCCAACACAAGAGCACTGCTCCAAACTGACTCCGTTCTTCTTCAGTTCAGTTCTGAGTTTTAGTTTCCCAGAGTGGAAATACTTAAGAGCAGTTTCACAGTGTACTCATATGTTTAAAGAGATAGTTCAGTGTTTTTGAAGAAGGTTTGTATGAGGTTAAATCGTTAATGCATGAGCCACAGTGATGGTAATTAGCTCTGCTCCTGTAGGGAGAAAACTAGCACTGAAGCTATGCTCTACATCGCTGCTGTAGGGGCCAAAAGCTCTGCTTAGTTTGCGATTTTCAGGTAAAAACATGCCAAAAAAAGATCAATGTAGTGACTGTTCACTGTACTGGACACATTAACAAAGCTTACTTTATACTCTCAAGCCCCTCTGCTGTGTTTTTTCTTCAGGACCCTGCATAGCCTACAGGTGGTTCTAACAGAAATGCATGATGCTAGCAGATAGATAAAACATGACATTTCTGTTTCAGCTAAAATTTATTAAGAGTACTTGGAGCTCTCGGCTCCTACAGCAGCTGTAGCGTCCATGTTGGGTCCTTGTTGACAGATGCAGAGTTTATTTTCATTATTGATCCTCGTACAAAAATACCAAACTAACTTTCAAATGGTCTGAGTCAATTCATGCTACATTTTTGTGCTGGCAGCGCCCATTTTCAGGACAAGATGAGTGCAGTTTGGCAGTATTAGTGCTCAACACTTAAGTGCAAAACATGGTGTAAATATTGATAGCAAACTTTTCTTTTCTACTTTGACTGCACTCGTCTATTTTACCTTACATTTCACCTGGACAGCCAAGAGGGGCGGTTCTTAAGTGATTTGCTTTTGAGTTACAGATCTGACTTGTCTCTTAGGATATCAAGGTATAGAGCTGTTAGGATTGCCATAGTCAAGTTTATTGTTTTCTTAGCACACAGCAGCCAGAGAATATGTGAGGTCCATCATAACTATGCACCAAAATCGTGAACAAGATACAGAAAAGCAGGTTGTATCTTTAAAACTTTTCTACCAAGGAGCTGAAAGCTAAAGCTGCAGCTGCCGGCACTGCCAGCACAAAAAGAAGTCATTTACAGATGCAGGCCTTAAAACTATATTAGCAGTGATCCAAATGCCACTTAAGTGTTGATTGTTTCCAAACAATGTTTTTGTTCAGTCCCCTCACAACTCTGTTTCAGTTTGTGTTGGTCTCTCCCATATTTTCCACATTTCCTGTTGTTTTTTGGTCACAAAACTGGCTGTATTTTATAAAGATAATAGACTCTGTTAGCTTCCTCTTTAAAAGCGTTTTGAGTGTCAGTGCTTAGGCAGATGTAATGATGTGACGCTGCAGCAGCCAGAGGGGCTGCTTTTGATTTCTATTTCTTGTGACATGTAAAGACTGAGGGCTGTACGTGTTTCTTTACAAACCATTGATGAATAACGTGTTTGTTATTTATTTCAGTGTAGGTCTGAAAACTTGAAGATGGTCCACAGATTCCAAAAAGGTTCATTATTTTATCTTTCTTATTATGCATCAGGTTAAAAATGCAGTCATACAAAGAAAACTAATTTTGTTTGTGTTTTTACGATATTATGTCCAATAATTTGATAGGAAATGACCATAATTTTGTCCAAATCAGGTCCTGTGAGGAACTTTTAGTTTGTGTCAGATTCTCTCTCAGCATTTTAGACCAACAATTTAATAATTTCTTCTAAATATATTGCATTTAATAAATAATTTCTTTTAAAAACTTATAGAAAGCTGCTCTGTAGTGTTCTCTTTATGGCTTTGGATGATACCTACCCTGCAGTCGTTATTTAAGCCACCAAAAAAATACACAAATTAAACAATCATTTTTTTCCTCATGGTTTTAATTGATTTTGTAGCTCATTAAGAGAGGTCATTTTTGTTTTCAATTTGTTTGACGTCTTCTGAAAAAATTTTCAGCTCTTCAGCATCAAGATAACAGAGTTTATACATCCCTGCTACTTCTGACAGCTGCAGTGTCAATTACTTTGGATTATTTTTAACCATTTCTACCAATTTTCAAAAATTTTAGACTCCAAATTACAAGTTCTTGGAGGATTTTCTGCCCATTTCATCCTTTATCAGTTCTCTATAATAGGGGCTCAGAATGGCAAAGATTATAGTACCCCTCCTCTGTGTAATTGTGTCATACCTCTCCTCTGTGTTATCATGTCATACCCCTCTGCCACGTCATGGTGTCACCCATCTGCTGTGTTATTGTGTCATATATTGTGTCATATCCCTTTCTTGGTTATTATGTTGTCTGTTGCTTTAATGTGTTGTATCCCTGTTGCGTTATTGTGTCACACCCACCCTGCTGCATTATTGTGTCATAACCCTCTGCTGACTGTTGTGTCAGACCCGTCGGCTGTGTAATTATGTTGTACTCTTGTGCTGTGTTACTGTGTCATCCCCCTCTGCTACTTATTTATGTCATACCCCTATTTTGTAGTACCCCTCTGCTGCTAAATTATATCATTCCTCTCTGTTGTGTTATTGTGTCACACCCCTCTGCTATGTTCTTGTGTCATACCATTTTACTGTTTTATTGTGTCATACCCTTCTCCTGTGTTATTGTGTCATACCCCTTCTACTGTGTTAATTGAGTCATACCCCTTCTGCCTGTGTTATTGTGTCATACCCCTTCTCCTGTGTTAATTGAGTCATACCCCTCTGCTGTGTTATTGTGTCATACCCTCTCCTGTGTTATTGTGTCGTACCCCTCTGCTATGTTCTTATGTCATACCCTTCTCCTGTGTTATTGTGTCATACCCCCTCTCCTGTGTTAATTGAGTCATACCCCTCTGCTGTGTTATTGTGTCATACCCCCTCTCCTGTGTTAATTGAGTCATACCCCTCTCCTGTGTTATTGTGTCATACCCTCTCCTGTGTTATTGTGTCGTACCCCTCTCCTGTGTTATTGTGTCATACCCCCTCTCCTGTGTTAATTGAGTCATACCCCTCTGCTGTGTTATTGTGTCATACCCCTCTCCTGTGTTATTGTCTCATACCCCTCTCCTGTGTTAATTGAGTCATACCCCTCTGCTATGTTCTTATGTCATACCCTTCTCCTGTGTTAATTGAGTCGTACCCCTCTCCTGTGTTATTGTGTCATACCCCTGTCCTGTGTTATCGTGTCATACCCTCTCCTGTGTTCTTATGTCATACCCCTCTCCTGTGTTATTGTCTCATACCCCTCTCCTGTGTTAATTGAGTCGTACCCCTCTCCTGTGTTAATTGAGTCGTACCCCTCTGCTGCATCGGCTTGTTCGGTCTAAAAACCTTCGATGACTTTGTCAGTCCACAGAAGACAGATTTACAGTTTTATGGTCTGTTGACAGTGGAAATGCGGCGCAGGGCGAGTAGGGTGTTTAATTAGTATATAAGCCTTATCATAATTGACCCCCGCAATAAAAAGCTTTGTGGTTTGAATGAGATCCACCTGCAGAATCCCGATTTTACTTCCCCCACTGTAGCCCCAGCTCTCCTTGTGTTTCTATCCTGGTCTAATGAAGGGAACAAGTTGCGTTTGTTGTTCAGTGTTTGTTACGAGTCTGTTTCTGCACTAAGAACACACAGGAAGAGAGAGACGTTCAGCGTTGCCTCCACAGTGGTGGTGAGGATAAAGAGTCGGATCATTTCACTATTTGTGGATGAGAATTATTCACGTTTTCATTTGTTCTGTTTTTGTTTAAGAAATACTGATGCAAATCATGTTAAACCCAAATTCATATTCTGTTGGTAAATTTTATGTTGGTCCCACTGGAGGGGCTGAATGTGCAGAACATTGTAATTATTTTGTACAAAATTTGGTAAAAGTCTTGGTTTGTTAGTGGAATTTTTTTGTTTGTTCTTAGAACAATCCTATTATTTATTAAAGTATTTTATACCAAAGTTGCTCTGATTTTGTCCTTTGTGATTCTAGTAATTACATGATAAAGGTTTGTTTTGAGTTTTTACATTGTCCTCTGTTATGGTGAAGCCCCTCTATTCTGTCCTTTAGACCAGGGGTACCTAACAAGGTTCTCACGAGCACCTGGTAGACCACAGGGATGACCAAGCTTCTCACCCTATCTCTAAGGGAGAGCCCAGAAACCCTGCGGAGGAAACTCATTTTGGCCGCTTGTACTTGTGATCTTGTTCTTTCGGCCACTACCCACAGCTCGTGACCATTGGTGAGGGTAGAAACGAAGCTTGAGGTCCACAATGGACCTGTGCAGAGTCCACATCACTGCCGATGCCGCACCGATCCGCCTGTCGATCTCCCGTTCCGTGCTTCCCTCACTCATGAACAAGACCCCGAGGTACATGAACTACTCCACTTGGGGAAGAATCTCATCCCCGACCCGGAGAGGGCACTCCACCCTTTTCTGATCAAGGACCATGGACTCAGATTTGGAGGTGCTGATTCTCATCCCAGGTGGTTCACACTCAGCTGCAAACCGATCCAGTGAGAGTTGCAGGTCACAGTCTGATGAAGCCAACAGGACCACATCTTCTGCAAAAGGCAGTGACCCGATTCTGAGGTCACCAAACCGGACTACCTCAACACCCTGGCTGCACCAAGAAATTCTGTACATGGAGGTTATGAACAGAATCAGTGGCAAAGGGCAGCCCTGGTGGAGTCCAACCCTCACGGGAAACGGGTCTGAATTACCGCCAGCAATGCGGACCAAGCTCTGGCACCGGTCATACAGGGAACGGACGGCCCATATCAGGGGATCCAGTACCCCATACTCCCAGAGAACCCCCCACAGGACTCCATGATGGACACGGTCGAATGCCTTCCCCAAATCCACAAAAGACATGTAGACTGGTTGGGTAAACTCCCTTGCACCCTCAAGGACCCAATGGAGGGTATAGGGCTGGTTCACAGTATCCCGAACATGTTTGCCTTGGGTGACCCTACCAGAGGCATAAAGCCCTTAACAACATAGCTTCTGGGATCATTGAGAGCGCAAACCCCTCCACCGCGATAAGGTGGTGGCTCAGGAGGGGCGACCAAGAAAGTATCCCTCCATAATAGTCCTCATCTTTGAATGTCGGTCATGGCACACAAAAAAAGTGATATTTTGGTGGTGATTTGACTCCAGATGTATATCCAGGAATTTTTTCAAGGATTTGTTAACAGCGCAGGAAAGGGCATTTTTATGTTGGAAATGCCTTTGAGGAGTTTGCTGCGCTCAAGTACTTCTAGTTTCATAAATGAATTTCCCTGCTTCACCCCATGAACGCTTCCAGATCATGAAGTTTGCTGTGAGGGCAGAGAGGGTTGTTGCTTTGAAGGCACCTTTCTCATTAAATAAAAGAAATTTATTTGTAATGGTAGAATATTCTGGGAGCGTTCACTGCAAGAAGGGGGCATCTGTACTTTCAAAGTGCTCCCTTGGAAAAAAAAAAAAGTTGGTTTGTCGCTCTGATTACACACCTTATGGAAAAAGGCCCATTAATTCAAATTAAAAATGTCACAACTCAATAGGCAAGTATACAGGATGTGCAAATGCCCTCATGATGCCATTGGATGCAAACCTGAAAGCAAGGGCAAAAGTATATTTACAGCCTAAGACTGGGCTTCAGATTGTTTTTGGATGTTGTGTCCACAGGGCTAAAGAGGAAAAGGACCAGCCAGATTGCTAACAGTGAAAGTTCAGAAGTCAGCATCTGTGATGGTCTGGGGGTATTTTAGCGCCCATGGCATGGGTAACTTGCACATCTGTGGCACCATTAATGCTGAAAGGTTCATACAGGTTTTGGAGCAACATATGCTGCCATTAAAGCAATGACTATCCAGGGACGTCCCTGCTTACTACAGCAGGACAATAACAACACACATTCTGCACATGTTACAACAGCTTGGTTTCGTTGTAAAAGAGTGCAGGTACTAGATAGGACTGCCTGCAATTCAGACCTGTCTCCCATTGAAAATCCGTGGCACATAATGAAGTGCCAAATATGACAATGGAGGCCCCAGACTGTTGAGCAACTGAATTTGTACATCACGATTACTGAGTGTTGTTAAAAGTAAAGTTGATGTAACACAGTGGTAAACATGCTCCTGTCCCAGCTTTTTTTGGAATGTATTGTAGACAGTAAATTCAAAATGAGTGATTATTTGCAAAAATACCAAGTTTATTCCAACATTATTCTCTTATCTAAACATAATATCATTGTATCTTGTCTTGTGTGGTCAGTTGAATATACTGTGGGTGGAAAAGGATGTTGAGATCATTGTTTTCTGTTTTCATTTACATTTCACAAAACCTCCAAACTTCAGTGGAATTGGGGTTTGTATATATTTAACAAAAGAGGTATCCTATTTGAGAGTTTTACACTTTATACCAGAATACCTTGTACCACAGGTAACCAATCAGCCACCTCTTAGCCTCCCGCTTCATTTAGCGGCAGTCCAATGAGGTGAGTCCTTGGCGTGCCTCCAGCTGGCCCGTTAATGACATGGTGGGAAATGATTAACATTAGCGCTCTCTGCATGAAAGCCTTCCAGCAGCTGTGTTGCATATCCATAATGCTTGGTGGGACGGTGTGTGCCGTGCTGTGTGTTCATTAACCCGGCAGTTGTTTCGGGAAGAATGGGAAACGTGTCTGGAATCCTGGATGGAGAGGCGCTCGGGTCACATGCGTGTATGGTGCAGCGATGGCTGACCTAGTTGGAGCGAGGAACAATGAAGGAGAAGGAGATGGTGGAATAGTGGAAGGAGGAGGAAGGGCCCATAGTGGTGGCGTTGGGATCGCGTGTCATTCTACAATGTGGCGTGTAAGATGATACCAGTTTCCTACAGAGGCTGCTTACAGTCGGGCTGCTGGTCCACAAAAGCGAACTTCCCAAGCTGCATGATGGACCTCATGAAGCTTTAACATGATACAATTAAAAAGTAGATGTAAGGGAGCTCAACAACTGACATTTGAACTGTAATTAATAAAAAAAAATCACATAGAAAAGTCCCTGTAGGCCTGTTTTCATTCTTCCATCCATGTCTCGGATAAGGCTATCAACTTAAATCTACTTTTACATGTCGACAAAAAGTCATTAATCTTGGTGAAGTTAGTATAAAGGCTTGGACAATTAAAATGAATCAAGGAAAATATGTCATTCATTTCAACTTCTTCATCAAATTGATCATCAGAATAACATTTACAATCGTCAGTAATATTGTTAAAGACATGACTTTCGGGATCAATCTCATATTCAAAATCATACATTTTAGTCTCACTGGTGTCGGCCAAAAACAATTGTTTTACATCTGTATCAGTTATGACATTAATGAAGTATATTTATGTCTCTGAGGGGAGGAATTAAAATGGAAACAGACAATTATTGATCTGGATCGGCCACTGCGCTCACCTGTTGGCCCCGGTGCTCGGTGCGCTCTCTCGATGTGGACTTCTCCGTCAACTTCAAGTTTGTCCCGTTTATGTTAATTTATGTCCTTAGTCAGTGTCGCAAAGTTTCCTGTGGTTTCTGTGCGGAATCCTTTAATTGGAGGCTCGAGCACCTATGCTATTCCATGCATTTATTTTTTGATTTATTTATTTTTTCTTCATCTTGCAGAACTTTTTTGATTTGCTTCTCCGCCTAAGGCTTTGAGAAAACCCCCACAAATTATCAAAACATGCAGCTTGTTCGGGAATGGCGTGCTTTGACATTTCAAAGAATTTTTGGCCAAGTTATTCGCTAAAACGATGAAAGGCACAAATTGCATTGAGATGGACATTTGAAGTGCAGCACCTGGTGTCTGTGAGGGTTGGTTACCATGACAACGGAGCTCTTTCTCTCCCTTTGAAGTTTCACACAAAGGCGTTCTGGTCTTTGATTGGCCCTTTGATTTTGAATTCTTCTCGCCCGAGCCCCCATCACAATTTCCGTGGAAATTGTCTAGTTTCTTTGAGTATTTCTGAGAATCCCGCAGCACTTTCCGACTCCTTGTCTGAGGAGTGATTCTCCACAGGTGAACTGATTTGTGGTCAGTTTCGTTCGTTGTCTCTTTTCTCTAGGTGTGTAAAAAAACTGGTAGAATAGTCAGCATGGGGTCACTGAAAGTGTATTTATTTGAAGAAACAAAAAGAAACCACAGAAAGTAGAAATACCCCATTTTCAATATCTTTTGACCAGCCAGACCATATCTGTCCCAACAAAAAAAAAAAAAAAAAACTAATTTACAGTCCATGTGCTTCAAATTCAAACTTAAATTTTCAACCTTTGAACATTAAAAAACTAGAAAAGCACTCAAAGAGCGCAAACCTCTGCCAAGCAGCTTCAGTCCACCCCTAACACAAATGCATACATGTATTAGACAGATACATGTCTGCACATGTCTGTATTCCCTGCTTTGGAAATCCCCCAGTCTACGGTTACCATAACAACGGAGCACTTTCTGTCCTTGAAGTTTCACACAAAGGTGTTCTGATCTTTGATTGGCCCTTTGATCCCCCAGTCTACGGTTACCATGACAACGGAGCACATTCTGTCCCTTGAAGTTTCACACAAAGGTGTTCTGGTCTTTGATTGGCCCTTTGGTCTTTGATTGGCCCTTTGATCCCCCAGTCTACGGTTACCATGACAACGGAGCACTTTCTGTCCCTTGAAGTTTCACACAAAGGTGTTCTGATCTTTTATTGGCCCTTTGATCCCCCAGTCTACGGTTACCATGACAACGGAGCACTTTCTGTCCCTTGAAGTTTCACACAAAGGTGTTCTGGTCTTTGATTGACCCTTTGGTCTTTGATGGCCTTTGATGTTTGGCCCTTTGATGTGAAGCTTTGGTTCAAAGAGAAGATCTCAAGGTCACAAAGCTTTGGTTCAAAGAGAAGAGCTCAAGGTCACAAAGCTTTGGTTCAAAGAGAAGATCTCAAGGTCACAAAGCTTTGGTTCAAAGAGAAGAGCTCAAGGTCACAAAGCTTTGGTTCAAAGAGAAGATCTCAAGGTCACAAAGCTTTGGTTCAAAGAGAAGAGCTCAAGGTCAAAGCTTTGGTTCAAAGAGCAAAGATGTTCTGTCGAGCCTTTAAAAGGAGCTCTGAAGAGGTGCTCTGCAACTACTCAACTATTTGTGAGTGAAACCCCAAGGAGCGCGCAACATAATACTATTCTGTGAACGAATACCCACGTTTAAACGACAAATAAGTAATCACATACAAGAAATATGTTTAAGAACAGTTACCAGGGCGGACTGTTCTCCCTTTTATACAGCATCGGCAGCAAACCTCTTCAGCTATGGGATTCAAAGGTAGAAGTCATACCATTACTATCATATTAGCTTCCTTAGCTTCTCATCCCTTACTTAACACAGTCCTTGGAATCACCTTTTCCTTAACCTAACGTCAGGATGCGGGACAATGTAACCAAAAAAGCATTAATTTTTACGTTTTATTGGACAAAAGAGGTCTCCAGTTAATCAGATAAAATAGCAACAGTTTAAAAATGCAGGGAGGCTGTATGTTAGCTAGCTCATTTCTTGGATCAGAAGTTTTGAAAGGTTTGACTGCTTCTGCATCTTCCTAATTTTTTTTTTGGTGCTTTTGAGGCAGTCTCCTGTGTGAATTTGAAGTTGTTAAAAATGCTGAGCAAAGCAAAATGGTTTTATCAGATGAGAACAATGGTCTTTGGACAGAAATGTGGAGCTTCATGTCCTGAAATTGAATTTGTGTTTACAACAGGCGAGAAGCGGCCACATCAAGAGAGTTACTGATACTGACATCAACTCCTTCGTGTTGGAAGTTGAGGGAACAAATGTCAGGTGAGAGACTGTTTCTTTAACTCCTTCAGCTCGTTTTCACTCATTTGAAGCTCTGGTAAGCTCTTTCCACCATCTTACCTGTTTATGTTGCCTCTTTTCCACACAGTACTACTTATATATCTTGCCCACCAGACCCAAGGGAGACGCTGGGGATCGAGCGTCCTTTTTTTTCTATGATTGTAAAGAATCTTCAGAAGGATTTCACCTTTGAGGTCCAGGTATGACTACAGAAACAGACCACCTGACATCAACAAACACACAGTACATTTTGGAGTTATTTGTTTACGCACAAAGATTTGAAACCACCCATAAATTCTCCTATTTCAGGTGTTGGACGATACAAATGTTCGCCGGCGGATTAGAGCAAGCACCTATCGAAGAACGATGCAAGTGAGGCGATTGGACTGCAGCGTACCCTTGAGACTGGACGATGGCTGGAATCATATCCGGTTCAATTTGGCCGACTTCACCAACAAGGCTTTTGGGACCAATTACCGTGAGACACTTCGCGTGCAGGTCTGTGGTCAGGGGTCAAACCAGAAAGCAGCATTTTTCTCTCTTGTCTGATAGTTCCCAGCATTTTGACAGTGTTTCTGTTTGTTTTTTCTCCCTCAGATCCATGCCAACTGTTGCTTACGCAGAGTGTATTTCTCAGACAGAGTGTACTCCGATGAGGAGCTCCCTGCACAGTACAAACTGCCGGACCCAAATCAAAAAGCAAGAACGTACTTATAAACAGAAATGTAAAATAAATATCATTTGTGGGTTTTTTCTCAAACAAGATCACATTTTCAAGCAAAGGACAGAAAGACAAATTCTATGACTTGACCTTTGACCTCCAAATTTAGGGAGTTTATTTTTAAGTGTAAATGTGTATTGATGCAAAGTTTGACAAAAATCCCTTTAAACTCTCTCGAGACATCATGTTGATCAAGATGACTAAAGGTGCATTCACACCGATTGCGACTTTGCGTTCAAGATCGCGTCGCAATAGTAGTTAATTGGGTTTTATTTTAATTTAGTTTTTCAGATTGTTTTTTCTGTTTTAATTTAATTTAACTTAGTTTAGCAAGTAAGTAAATACAAAAAGGGGGCAACAATGGGAGCAGTAAATTTACATAAATATTTAAGACCTGACTAAATATAATTTAAGACCTAGATTACCAAAAATGGACAGATTTAAAACTTTTTGAGGCCTAAAATTGAGATTATCAAATTTAAGACCCTGCAAAATCTTTTGCATGGCCTAAGACAGTGTCACAAACCTAAAAATGAATGCACCAACTTAATACAATATGGAGATGGCTATGGGTCAGCAAAGATTTGGAGACTGTCATTATGATGGAGTGGAAAAAGAGGGATTATCGTGTGTGCCATCATGCTCGTGCCAACACACGCATAAAGAAAACCCTATTGAAAACTGATTTATTTGAGCTTTTCAGGCATCAAGAATAACTTCTAACTCAGCTATATTATAAGTTTCCAATCTTAATGTATTTTACATTTATATGTTACCCAGTGATCAATCTCTTAATGACAATTTTAAAATGACATAATTTTCAACCCATTCTGATTTTCACAATAAATATACTTGCCTCAACAAGCTACGGCCTACATTTTCTAGAGCGTTGAATCCTATGTCATTTGCCATTTCCACACTTTGAGCTTATGCAAGTTAAAAGTCTCCTTTTACCAATTTTTTGTCCATCTTACAAGCTGAAAATGACATTTGAATGCATTTTTTTGTTTATTTTTAAAAGAGTTTCCATGCATCTATGTTTACTTCTCACAGATACTTTGCTACTTGAGCTAAGACAAGCTGTCAAAAATACAACATTTGACCTGACCTCTGAAAAGAGCATGGAGGCTTTCTCTGAAATGGCACATGATCATTCATAGGCTGCCTGTAGGTCACATGTCATTAGGTCAGCCCCAACAGGTGATTACCATGAGTAACATTCAGGAAGTGGTAGAAACTGAGGTTGTTTGAGCAAAGGAAGATGTTTGTGAAGAAGAGCTGAGCTTCAAGTGGAGACCTGAGGTTTAGCAGAGGCTGAGAAGCACTTTGGTGAGTTTTGATCACACCACTGTTAAAATTTGCAAACCTCTTTATCTATAAATTAAATTAGGAGGTGCTAACATAATAAACTCTAGCTTAAATCAGCACCACATTTAGGTCACCCCCGTCAAAAAAAGCCCCAAATTGATCATCTTACAAAGCAACATCTAAAAACTACCTCAATATTCATTCACCTCGTGAAGTAAAATCATTCTGTGAATAATAATCGTGTGATATACAATCATCTGTGAGTATTAATTCCCTGTGCTCTATAATTAATCTGTAAATATTCAACCATCTTGTGCAATTAGTTTCTGTATATTCTGTTTAATATTCTTAATATTTATCCTTTTATCTGATCTTATACTTGTATAACAGAGTCAGTTGCACTGTCCTGTGAGAGTTGATCTTGTCTATATTTTGTACCTTATACTTTATTTACAAGTATCTGTTTGCACTGAAAAAGGAGAAGCTCTCCAATCTTGTTGTGCATTCAGTATAATATCAGTAAAGGGCGTTCTATTCTACTTTTGTTCAATAAGTTAATTAAGATTATCAGTTAGAAATACCACATCTGCATCTACTTGTTTATATACAAGTGTAAGTTTTATGCCACAGCTGCCTTAAATTAGCAGCATTGGTGGTTACCAAAATCATTCTTTATGTTTCTGTAATGGTCAATATGCCTGTATGTAAAACCTCTTTAACTGATGTGATATTTTAATGCTAAAATATGATTAATATATGGTATCCATGAATTTCCAAATTTACTGTTTTAACAATAAAACAGACAAAATAGCAAAGCACATTATCATTTCTTGATTGAGATGTCAAATAATAGTTATTTACTTGCACCCCTTAGAAAATTTGTTTTGTTGGTTGAACGTCATGCTTGATGCATTTCTGACTTCTCAGAGAAGCCCAGTGTGTCACTGAAATTGGAGTATAAAAGGTGAATTCAGTATAAATCCCTCAAAATGGTTGTCCAGTGGGGTGCTGGTTTGACTGACTTGTAAGCAACTAGGCACATCCCGTATACACTTCTGCAGAATGCAACAAGATTTCTGAAATATTCATGTTTTCTAGTTTCAATGACAGGTGGTCTAATAAACTTGTTAAGCATTTTGTTTGTGGTAAGCCCCTCTAATAAGTTTGTGACAGGGGTTTACCGATGGTGTTTATATCGCCGTCCCCCTCACCTAAATCCAGTGACATGCTTGAGCAGCACTAAGTGGAGTGTAAAGCTTCATGACAGAACATGATGCTTTTCACGCTCCATTTGATGCCTGTTCTCTTGGGTGATTTAAAGGACTGAAACAAAGCTGTCTCCACAGTGACATAGGTGCTCTGTTTGATGTTTAACTCTGAGTTTTACTTCTGCTGCATACAGACAGACAGATGACTCAGTGTGGTGGATAATCTGCTCAGAAGACGGATGGATGCCTCAGTCACCAGGCATGAAGTGAAGTGAGCCACCTGGACTCAGGTAGAACCGTCTCACCTGAGCAAAGACACTTTAACATAGGGATGTATGAATGTACATAAAGCTTTAAAATTAACTTCAGAGCATCACGTCTCTAACCCTTCAGAGAATTAGAAACTAAAAATGACCAGATACATAATTATGGAGCCAAATCCAGACCAAAAGTGTTGCACTTTGAAAATAAAAAAAGATTTAAAAAATAAAAACATTGAAACTGAAATTTCAATGTTTGTGCTTGAATTTCATAAAAATAAGAACATTTTATTGAATTAAAAATAAGTGTAAGATATTTTTTCAGTTTAAATACACTTTTGTCCAGCTCTGTAATTATTTTAACGAAATATTTTACTTCCTTTTTTTACTCTAAAATATATTTTACTACATAATATGTCATTTGTTCAGTTATAGGATAAATATTTTCAGATTCAAATCTTATCTTTTTGGTTTCAGATTCCTTTTTTGTATCTTGTATGTATCTTAAACAAACGGTGGTCATAACCCTTGCAAAGTTCGACAGATTATCTTGATGGGCAGTGGTTGTTTTTCCTCTTGTGAGCCTCCCTGTAAACAACCAATCCAGTCCAGTCTCCTTTTTTCTGCTTGTGAGTCTTCTTAAGGCAACCAGACTCATTTGACAGACTCAGTGACATTTTGAACTGTATTAATGATACCTTAGTGGCTCAAAAATGCATCTCTGTAGTATTAATCAGCTAAAAGTTGATATAGTCTGTTGACAACAGTGGTGTTTCACTGTCCACAGGACTGAGTGACGTCATGTCTCTCTGAAAATACAGTCATATTTCTGCCATTTGTGACTTCACTTGGAGACTTTCTGCACTATTGAACAATAAAAAATGGGTATACTCTGCTGCTTGCTACCTTCATTACATCTTGTCGAAACATGCAAAAACAAACTAGAACTGTCTCCAGCCAATGACGAAGCAGTGGGCACCTCAAAAGTCACCCCAAAGCCACAGCAATCAAACGATGCTGAATGGTTTGATTTTATGTACATAATTGTTAATTAGTAAATGGCGAAGTTATAGACACACATCCTACATTTTGTCGCAGTTCACTTGTTGTTCACTGAGGAAAAGAGCAGCATGAGTGTTTGGATGGTTGGATTTCATCAGGAGCGCCCCCTGCTGGATCTGACAGTTCACTGCTCAGGCGTATCATGTGCTGCAGAGCTGCATATTTTCTATTCAAATGTATATTTACAGATCGAGCAAGGAATTTTGCCCCAAAGCTCGAACTGATATTCAAGTATTGAGTATAAAGTGACAGTGCTAAAGGGCACATGGCCATCAGGCGGTGAATTAATATACTGTTCAGCACTTGTGCAGATGAGCTAAAAAGGTGGTGTCTGCTAGGGCTGGGCAATATATCGATTAAATCAATTTATTAGAATTATTTTCTGCAGAAGATTTAAAAAAGAAAAAATCAAGATTTTTTTCTCAACTTACTTTGAGTCCAATCATAAGTTGTGCAATGTTTGAAAAAAGAAATGCTGAAAATGAACAATTTTCATGATGGTAGGCCCTTTCAGGGTTTTGCACAAGCATATGTTTAGGCTTGTTTATGTTCTTTAAATGGGATTATATGTTGATCAGAGAGCTCCATGTTAATATACTGTGAAAATAGCGTAGCCATCAGTGTTCATGTAGACAAGCCTCCCTACGTTCAAACTACATAATCAACATTTTGTGACAAAATTACAGCATGCATTTTAGCGACAAGAGGGAAAGTCAGTTTAGTTTTGGAACATATTTTGATAACATAAAGGCAAAACTTGATTCATATATTTTTGTTCCACTTTCAGGGTGTTATTTTTCTTAGGACGGAAAATATCGATTAAAATTGTGAATCGAGTTTTGTGGAAAAGGGGTTTTATTTTTAAGTCATTCATTCAAACCTTTATTTATTCCCGAAAGACAGTGAGATTTCCCTCATTTTCAATGTCGTTGAGATCACAGACATTATATGAACAATAAACAAGCACAAGCAATCCAACAATCGCAACGGCAAAGATATCAATTAAAACAGTTACAAATAGAGGACCAGTGGTTAGTAATCAAAGTCTTAAACTCTGTACGAGAGGGAAAGGCTGTTATCTTTAGAGTTTGTTGAAGGAAATTCCATGAGTGAGGGGCATCAAAGCAAAATGCCAATTTACCAAGTTCAGTGTAGATTCGAGGAACTTTCAGAGTGAGTGAACCAGAGGAACAAGTCATGTAGGAGCAATCATAAAACTTCAAAAGTTTGTGAGGTAGGATGGTAGCCTGTTAGTAAGGGCTTTGGCAATATACAAAAACCAATGTTTGGTCCTTCTCTGCTCAAGTGATGGCCAACCAACCTTCTCATAGATGATCAACTATGAGTGTTGTACCAGTTATGAATCGGGGAGCAGAGTGGTATACCGAGTCTAGGGACTTGAGAGTTGAAATTGCAGCATGTCTGTATGTTATATCGCCATAATCCAAGACAGATAAGAACATGACTTCCACAATTCTTTTACAACATGACATTGGAAAACAAGATTTATTTCTGTAAAGGAAACCAACTCTCTGTTGCAACTGGGTGACAAGAGTGTAAATATGATGTTTAAATGTAAATTCCTCATCAAGCTTTATCCCAAGGTATTTAAACTCAGTGACTCTCTCGATCCTCAATCCATTGGAAGTTGATATTTCTATGTTTTCAAAGTTAATATTTCTAGCCCTGGAAAATAGCATGAATTTTGTTTTGCCTACATTAAGTACAAGTTTAAGGTTATTGAGAGACTATTGTAGAGTGTTGCAGGTTGTCAATGGCAGATTGTACAGTATCCGCGACACAATAAACAATAGCATCATCCGCGTAAAGATGTGCATGACAATTTTGCAGAGTAGAGACAATGTCATTGATGTATACAGTGAAAAGCATGGGGCCCAGGACTGAACCCTGTGGCACACCTCTATCAATCAATAAAAAATCTGATTTGGCCTGACCTACTTTAACACATTGAGATCTCTCAGACAGATAATCCTGAAACCAAGCACATGAACCTTCATCCAAACCGATACCTGATAGCTTTTTTAACAGTAGAAAGTGATCAACTGTGTCAAAAGCTTTTGAAATATCTATAAGAGAGCAGCGCAGTGTTGCCTCTTGTCTAATGCAGATATTATGTCATTTGTAACTAATGTAATGGCTGAAACTGTGCTGTGATTCTGTCTGAAGCCAGACTGGTGTGGGTTGAGAATTGAGTGATCTGAAAGAAAGAACTTGAGTTGATTGTTGACCAAGGATTCCAAGACTATGCATATCGCCTATGTTCTGCTTTTGTAGTTATCATACAGGAGACACATTATTTAGTTGATTTGACTTTTTCATGGCCACATTGCAGCTCATAATCTTTCATGAGGCTTTGTGTTGCTTCACCTGCACTTTAAGAATCTGTGTTTCTTGTCTGGCACATGTTTTACACCTGGTTTCACACCCAGACACTGGACATCCATTATCACCGTAAGATAACCCCTCTGACTTTACAGTCAAATAGCTTCAGTGGGTGAGGCCAGGTCACCGCTGGGTACCCATGCGGTGCTGTTCTCGTTGGGATATCACAGTAAAATTCGAGGTATTCCCTGACCTGCTGTTCTGGCGCCACTCAGCTCCCAAACACAATGACCCAGATATAATGAAGGCAGGGGTCTCAATGACTTTCCCCCAGCCTCCTCCCGCTTCTCACACACACACCCCGTCTCGACGCCCGCGCAGACCTCACACACGCACCTGTTTTCAGCGGATCACCATCGGCGTTCTTCAGTCTCACACACTCCAGTGATGATGAAATATGCAACAACCAAGGCGGGCTGGACCGGGTCCCTGTGAGTGTCGGTATCCTGCTCACGTCCAGTGGCTCCTCCAGACCACAACAACTATTAATAAACACAGACGGCTGCTTATGTTATGTTTCCATGGCAAAGTGATGCAACTACCTGTAAACTACTAAAATGTAAATATAGCAAAAAAAGACCCTGGATTAGTAAATAAGCCCCCTTCAAGAAAATGCACTAAAGATTATATTACAGTGCTAAATATGCACCGAGTTTTAACAAGGAGGCGTCAGGGCATTTCACTGAGGCCTCCATGACTGAAACAGTCTCCTGCTTTATAGTTTACCATCGCCCCATTCTCACATGCACTGCTCTTTCAAACCCCCCCCCAACCCCCAAAAGAGCATGATGCGATGCAAGTGATGCTGAATTTCCACCCAGATCTCTTTAGGACTGTTTCATAAAATGTTCATGGCAACAGCAGGTTGAAATGAAGGAGAAATGATCTGGTATGTTGATCAGGGTGAGGATGTTTATTCCTTAACATGACTGTGAATTGTTGGCATACATCAGCCATGTTGACATGTGTAATGTTCTTCAATCTGATTTATAACATACGTGTGGAAGTATGTGCATCTTACATACAATCAGAATAAAAGCACAGAGCTGGGTTTTTAATTTGGCCTTCATTTATTAGAGAATAACAACCTGAGATGTGACATCTCATTTTTAAGAGGGTCCTTTTCTCTGTATGGTTATATGTTTGATGGTGGTATAATCAATAACAACCGTGGATATAGAGCTTGATCTATAATTAACATTAACAGATAAAAATGATTAGACGATGGTGAGGACTGATGTTAAATGATACACCAGCATCTGGTTGAACTGCAAATAAATTGTATTTGACCAAGGGATGCACGTTGTTGGATTTTTGCTGATATCCAATATGCTGATATTTCTGTAATCATTTTCGCCAGTACTAATATTTTTTATCAAGAGTGAGAACTCTTACCTTTTAAAAAATTACTTTGCTTCTGATGTGACAGTCAGTTTGTGTGAGGAACAGATTTACAAGAAAAAAAAAATTAATTTAAGTCTTTACAAAATTAATTTTTGATTGTTAGATGCATCCATGCAGTGATGATAAGGTGAAGCATTATTATACAGTTGTGTATTTTGCCAATATAACTGCCCATATATAGTCAATATGTTGGCTGTAAATATGGGCAAAAATTTACAGCCAACATATTGGCCAATATCAACCAATACCAATGTATGACCTAGTGCATCCCTCGTTTAATCAATTTAAAATAAAGAATTATCAAAATGGCATCATTTCTGTTGATGTAAAAGAGAGAACATTATGTGACAGTTTGTGCGTGCATGGTTACATAAATCTGGATTATTTTGGTTGCACACTAATTTCAGGTTCTTGCTTTAAGTCTGGAGGATTCACTGTTTAATGAATAAGACGCCAGGTCTCTTTGGCCAGTTAGTACAATTACCAAAATCGTACGTCTACAACTTTTTGCCAGCTTCGGTTGACAGCTAAACAAAACTAAACCAGACGGTGGATAATCTAAATTTGCTGATTTAACGGTGTTTGACTTTATTAGACCTTAAATGTGACATTAATGAAGCTAAGTATATATACACTGGTTTTCTGTTTCTACCCTTTTTATTACCTCCGCCAAAGAGGTTAGGCTTTTGCCTACCTGATTACGCAAAAACTACTAAATAGATTTTACTTAAATTTTCAGGAGTGTGGATCCAGGAATGTTTTCAAGAATTTCTTAACAGTGCGAGATAGGGCAGTTTTCCACAGTGCTGCTGATAACCCAATAAATTCCAGACAGATTTGGATGAAATTTTCAGGGAATGTTGGTCATTGCACAAGGGAAAAATGGTTAGATTTTTGTGGTGCTCAATAGTTGTCAAACTTCTAATGATATGAGCATGATTCCGAGTGCTAGGGTTGAGTTTTTAAGGTCAGTGAATGAGATTATGAGGGCTACTTAATGTATCTATTGCTTATAGATGTAACAGTAATATGTGAGCTGTGTTGGCAGAGGTCTGCGGTCTCCAAGTGTCCCTAGTCACCTTTTTTTGCATACTGATTTTAAGTTTCATCTCTTATTTTGGCCCCTGTGGTATTTTTTTATGTTGCTTGATTCATGTATTGTCTGGGTTCTTATGAAATCAGAACAAGCTCTTTTCAGAAGAAGGGTTGGGGACTTGGATCCTGGGATGATGGTAAGGGTGGTCCAGATTTGGGCCTGGATCGTTGCCCCTGCCTTTTGGGTTGTAGGTTTCCTCACGATCCGTGAAACATCCTCCTTTCCACGAGCTCCGTTTGTCTGAAAGATGCCAGAGATGCTCCTGCTCTCTCCTCTCATATCCTTACTGTACCTGAGTTTTTTATGCCATTTGTGTTTGTTTGAAGGGGTCTTTGACTTAAATTGTGTGTTTTGTTGGTTAGCTCCTTATGTCCTGAAGCCCTTGTTCTTCTCTTCTGAATTTTCATGTCTGTTTGCCAAAGCACTTTGAAACTTATGTGTTTAAAAGTGCTGTACAAATACATTTATTATTATTATCATAATCTAAAGACTTAACTCATTGTGTTTTATGAAGCTCATCACACCTACCAGTGCTTCTTTCATTATGAGTCAATGTTAGCCTGGAGGAGCTGCTAACCTACAAAGAATTTCGTCTGTGTATGTTTCTGAGGTTAGAAGGTGATTTGTGACTCTGACAGGAGTATGAGCTTTTTTAAAACTCCCTTAACATTTGACACCTAATATACCGATTGGATGTGCTCAAAAAGAGCCCAGGGTTCAGTCGCATGTGAGGAGGAGGAGATGAGAGGTACTTGCACATGAAGAGGGAGACAGGGAGGGAATCAGGAATGCTCGGTGGAGCTCCTGAGGACAGCGGGAGAGCCGGATTCCTCCTCGGAGCGACCACGCCTCAGCCTCTCTGCTGGCGGTGAGCCCTCCGACTCCTCCCAGGGTTAGGGCCGAGTCCACATGTTCAAACGGAGATGAAAGGCCCCCGGTAGGAAGGTTGTCAATGCCAATACCAACCGCCTGCCAAGTAAGCCCTGCTTAGCGGCGCTCTCCCAGATGTTCCTGACACTGAATATTCTGCTGTTCGCCTCTCCCCGAGGACGAGGAGGGAGCCTCCATTTGACCCCTTCACATCAAAGTGTGGAGGAGGACTCAAAACAATGAGCACTTCCAGAGAAGGAAGAGTCAAACTTCTGTGTGTACAGAGTGAATCAGTGATTTAGGAGGGTACGAAGTGGGTTGGGCCCCTCATCAGAATAACTGATGTTAAAACGTGGGTCCTGTGGGTATGAATACAGAGAGAAAAGAAAAGTCCAACACATACTTTGAGCCCAACCCTCATCCTTTTATTAATAATGTCATCAAACTGGACTTTGCATGCATGCCGAGGCTAGTCCGACCCAGTTTTAGGAGAGATCACTGACTGACAGCATGTCATTGCTTTACACGTCAGTAAAAGTGTGAGGTATCAGGTATTTTGGACTCTGATTCTTACACTTTAAAGGGAAAGTTCAGTCAATATTCAGTAAAGTGGCTGAAAGGACTCCCAGCAGCACTGTACCTTTAAGGAGAAAGAGCTGAGACTGACTCTTGTTGTAATTTTTGGGACTGATCCGGATCACCTTGGCTGAGGTCTGCGCTCTCTGAATGCTTTTCTAGTGTTTATTTTCTATCAACGCTGTCCCCTTTGCTGCTGTAACACTGCAAATTTCCCAAATAACAAATAAAGGTATATTCTGGAGGAGGAATTGTCCTTTGAATACATTTTCACCCTTTTTTCACGAGAAATAAAAGTTAACAATTCTTGCAAGTATTTGTCATTATTATATTATAAATGCTTAAAACAGTGTGTAATTACAAGAAAAGAATAAAAATGGCTTTGAATTTTCAACAGGATTCTCTTCATAAACAATTGTAAATGAACATGTAGAAATTTTCTGAGATGACCAAAAAAACAATGATCAAAAAGATGATAAATGACAAAAAAGACGATAAAACACGTGGAAAATTCTTCAGAAAAATGGCAAAACACAGAGAAAATACGGCAAGAGAGCGAAAAGAAAACACTTCAGAATTATACTAATGCTATTGTGTTTAATATTTTACATTATTTACATAGAAAATACTGATAAACCACTGTTAAATCACTCTCTCACTCTCAGTCCTATCACTCTGCAAGCATGTCTTCTTCTGTGACCGGCGGCAGCTGGATAAACACTGAAAAGTGCACAGCACCCCCACTGGCTAGGAGGTGAATCGATTCAGAGGATTTGCTGAATCGATATTGAATTGGGAGGGTAATAATTGCAATGCAACGTAAACAGGTCTATCATAAACATATAGAAGTCTGATCCTGACAGTTTTAACAGGAGATGTAAATAATTAATGAGATTTCGCTTTTGCGTTTATGCAGTAGTTTCTGACTCTTCTGTATGCTCTGGATGCTTCAATGATAAAAGAACTTTAATCCGAGCATAACATGTATCATAAAGTGTCTTGAGTGTGTTCTTCAAGTTTAGTGGCACAACAAAAGGAGAAAAATAAGAAAAACCCAGCAACAATTCAGACCAAATAACTAGACCTGCTGTGTTGGTCGCGAAACATCATCTGCCTGGTGCACATTGATTTAAAGGGAATGAGAGCTAACACTCTGATTGGTTTGATCTATGTTGTGCCCAAAACACATCCATGCATGATTACTACACATAATCTGTCATATTTGCGCCCTATGCTCAGCTTTGCATCTCGCCTCACGCGCCGAAATAGGGGTCACCATGTTTGTGTTTGTCTAATATTTGATTGCAGCAGCAGAACACTGTTTTAGTTTGACATCTAGGCTCAAACATTATCCATTCTTACAGATTTATTGAACCTGCTCAACTTGATGAGTAAAGAGAAAGTGTATTGAGGTGAATGCCAGGGTGATTGAGAGTTGAGGAAAGCTAAAGTAGAGGAAGAAGGTGGAAATCTTGCAGCTCAAACAGAATCCTAATTGGTAGGATGTTTGCAGTTGGTTGAATAATGATGAATGGAAAGTTTATCCTCAGTGCAGCTCAAGTCGTCAAGCTCCCCAAAAAGTTCTGGTTATAATAGGCTGATAATTAGGGCTTTGATTATTGTAGAAAGGGGTCATTGATTTATGTGAACATCTAACAACCAACCGTAGCTGAACTCCTTCCTCCACCTTCAGGCTCTTTTTGTGCCTTCATCCACAGAACATCCAGACCCACATCACTTGACAAATTAACTGTGTGCAGCACACGTATACCGTGTCAGCATATGAAGGTCATGTGTTTTACAGTAACACAATAAGATCCCCTTTTCACCTTCCTGTTTGAGCATCTCCTCGGCTTTCTTGATGTGTGAGCAGTTAAACTCTGACATGAAACAGATCCAGTTCATTTGTTGTGATGAATAGGTTGATGAAATTGGGAATTATGGCGTTCCTTTCTCAGTTGAGGCTTGTCTTTAAAATGTGTAGCCTTGGGTGGTGTGCATGTTAGCTAGGCGTGTCGCATCAAACTCTTCACATTTCAAAAGGCAGTGAAATGTCTAAAACCATCTGATGTGTCCTGACTGAAACACTGAGGAAGCACCCAGATTTATGACTTATTCTTACTTATAACTCAGATAATTCATCACATCCACATCCTTCAATATTTGGGAATAAAGATAAAACTCTGCTTTGTTGTTAAAGGGGTTATATGTTATATAAAGTTTATTTACTAACTTTGTTACTCTTTTAGAAACATTTTCATCCGGACAAAGGACAATGTTTGTGTTTTTACTCCACTGTATAAATCTGACAGCAGTGATTTTTGTTATTATGCAGATCAGTTCCACAGTATGAATTAGCTTTAAGTCAATTTGATGGCCAAAACGAAGGAAAAAATGTGCTTAAGTTTATTTTGAAAAAGTGATTTTGAAATACAATGAAGTTGGGACGTAAAACATAAAAACATAATACAATGAGTTACAAATCCTTTTCGACCTACATTCAATTGAATAAACTAGACAAGATATTTAATGTGCAAACAAATAAACATTGTTGGGTTTTTTTGCGAATATTAACTCATTTTGAATTTAATGCCTGCAACACATTCAAAAAAAGGTGGAACAGGGGCAACAAAAGACTGAGAAAGTCTATGAATGCAAAAAAAAAAAAAAACAAAAAAAAAACCCTGTTGGGCAACAGGTGAGCGTCAGGATTAGATGTTAAAGGAGCATCCCTAAAGGCTCAGTGGTTCACAAGCAAGGATGGGGCGAGGTTCACCACTTTGTGAACAACACTGTAAGCAAATAGACAAACAGTTTAAGAACCTTTCTCAATGTACAAGGAATTGAAGGATTTTCATCACCTACAGTCCAAAATATCATCAAAACATTTAGAGAATCCGGAGAAATCTCTGCATTTGAACAGCAAGGCCAAAACCTAACATTGGGGCGGCAGTAGCTCAGTCCATAAGGACTTGAATTGGGGACCGAAGGGTTGCTGGTTCAAGTCCCGACTGAACCATGTCTGGAAGTTGGTTAGGTAGCTGGAGAGGTGCCAGCTGACTTCCTGGGCACTGCCAAAGTGCCCTTGGGCAAGGCACTTAACCCCAAAACTGCTCGGTAGCGCCTCCTCAGGAGCAGCAACCATCACTCTGACATCTCCCCATAAATGCGTGATCGTAGGACCTGTTTGCATGTGCATGTGTACCTCAGCCTGTGTTTGTGTCCCATGTTTCAACAACAGAGTGTAAAGAATTGAATTTCTCCATGAGGGACAAATAAAGGATGTCTTTCTTTCTGAATGCCTGTGACCTAAGATCCCTCAGGCGGCACTGCATTAAAACCCAACATCATTCTGTAAAGTATATGACAACGCAGGCTCAGGAACACAGTAGAAAACCATTGTCAGTAAACACTTCATCACCACATCTACAAGAGCAAGTTAAAACTCTGCCATGCAAAGCCAAAGCCACATATCAGCAACACCCAGAAACACAGCCAACTTCTCTGGGCCCGAGCTCATCTGAGATGGACTGATGCAAAGTGGAAAAGTCTGCTGTGGTCTGAAGAGTCTTGGCTAAACAGGAAAAAACTATCCAGATTGTCAGTGCAGAGCTCAGAAGTCAGCATCTGTGATGGTGTGTCAGTGCCCATGGCATGGGTAACTAGCACATCTGTGAAGGTACATCATTAATGCTGAAAGGTACATAAAGGTTTTGTCGTAACATATGCTGCCATCCAAGCGACTTCTTTTCAGGAATGTCCAAGTTTTTTAGCTCGACAACATCAAGTCACATTCTGCATGTGTTACAACAGCTTGGCTTCATTCTAAAAGAGTGCAGGCACTATGCTGGCTTGCCTGCAGTCTTGAGACCTTCAACTTCATTGGAAATGGGGTTTGTAAAAGTAAACAGTTTACTTTGTATAACTGTCTCTTAAATTCGGCAGAGAGCACCAGAGCCCACTGACTTTCTGACCTCTCTCCTCTCTTTTGCGTTGCACAGCTCACTCCCTCACTTTCCACCCAAACACACACAGACAGGACACCGACCTGACATCATGCCATTTGCACGCTGTAAGGTCGACCCCGGGGCGGCCGGGTTGAGACAGCGTGCTGGTGGGACCACTGTGTCATCAGTCGGCCGGAGGTGCAACAAAAAGGCTTAATGCGTGATTAAGTCCCAAATCAGCTCTCATTATGAGTGAGCACGTCAACCAGGAGCGCGGCGTGGCTCGCTTTCAGGAAACTGAACCCCATGTCCAAATCTGCCCTTACACCAAACACCATCCACCACCCCCCTCTGAACTCACACCGTGAACCCACAAGTTTCAGCTGTTTGTGAGCTGAACCAGCCTCTGAGCTCCTGTATTTTGACGTTTTTAATGCTGCAACACCTGACTGTTTAACAAGAGTCAGCAGAATCTGTCAGTGTTTCCTTTGAATACTTACTGTCATTCAACTTGACAAAGCTTTTAACACATCCCGCCTGAGGGGGAGGGTTCTCCATCCCACAATCCCTCTGATAATGTAAGTTGTAAATGTGCCAAAGTGCTATTTGAAGAATCGACCCCGCGGTTAAACAGGTATACTGCTCACTTCGCTCCACGCTTAGTTCTATTTTTTCTCTACTGATTTGATCTTATTTTTAACTTTTCACTCCATACATAAACTCATCTAACCTGCTGTTATTAACAATCTAATATTTTGTCATTACGCAGAGTAACTGATTTAAATTTATGGAAAGTAAGTATGTAAGTGTTAAGATGTTTCTTTGTCCTTCTTTATTACAGAATGCCTCGGATTGTGCCATTCATTGTAGTACATAAGAGGCTCATTCACTCATTTTCTATACCGCTTATACCTTTCGGGTTTGTGGTGTGGGGG
Source organism: Cetoscarus ocellatus (assembly GCA_037902135.1). NCBI lineage: Eukaryota > Metazoa > Chordata > Actinopteri > Labriformes > Labridae > Cetoscarus > Cetoscarus ocellatus. Next base: position 6,785 of record JBAMNC010001361.1, on the reverse strand, counting down.
GGCTGGAGCCTATCTGTCATTGGGCAAGAGGTGGTTACACCCTGAACTGGTTGCCAGCAGACAACCATTCACACTCATACCTAAGGAGAATTTGGAGTCATTAATCAACCTAATGAGCATGTTTTTGTCTGTGGAAGAGAACCCACGCATGCACAGGAAGAACATGCAAACTCCACACAGCACAGAAAAGCCAGACCCGACCACTGGGATTGAACCCTCTTGCTGTGAAGCACATGCATTACCTCCTGTGCCACCATGCTGCCCCTCATAAGAGGCTCGATATTTATGGACCTAGTATCAAATAGCACCAAAGCTATGAAGGCAGACTTAACCCTGAAGCCATATTCACACACTAATATTTCTTCCAAATGTTGCCAACGAATAGGGAAACATCGAGCCGCGCTGAATTAAGTCAGTCCATGCAGAATTAAGTTAACATTAACTGGACAAAGCTGACATTGGTTGGGCATGTTGACAAATTTTACACATGCCTTAAGTGTCCAACATTTGTTCAAACACGCTTGTACACACTAGCAAGAGTTGATCTCCGCTGACCTTCACAACCATCAGTTACAGCTCAATCATCGTTGTTGAGAATGTCTGGGCCTGGTAGTTAAGGTATACCAGCTCTGTTGTGTCCCGATGCTTCCTTCTCTGGACCGGACTCCTGTTGGATGATTTAAGTCGCCATTTTGGGAACAGCTGTCTTACATCCTCTCAAAAAATTCGTCAGCCACTGGGAAACTTCATACTCCATCAGCACAACGTACTCTCCACTTTGGACATGTCGACCTGCGTTGGACACTGGGAACGTACTTTCACCCAAATGTTGTTTTTCTTTTTTTTTGGCAAAGTTGGTCAACATCAGCTAATAGACGTTGATGTGTGAATCCAGCTTTAAATGCGTAAGTGGGTTACAATTGTTGGATCAATGTTTTATTGTGGTGTTTTTGTGATTATTTATCACTATTATTCAATCTTCTAGTAAAAAAATTTAAAAAAGTTCCTCATATCATTCAGTACATTTTTAATGTGCATTTCATGTGATTGTGTTTTTCAGTGTTATAATGTGTTATGACTTTTATAGACATACTTATAGATGAAGACAACAAAAAATACATAGAGCTGGCACCCAGCAGGAAGATAACTGTACACAACAAGGTCAAGTGGACGTGACAACCCAGATTGATTTAAGTCCATGATGGTGGGAAATCCATCTCCAATTAAAATTCTAAAACTGTTAAATGTTGGGTGCTGGTTTGGCAGAGTGGTAAGCAACCAGACACTACCCATATACTGTATGTGTTTCTGCCGGACCAGGTTCAAATCCAACTGGTGGCCAGTTTGCAGAGTGTCCTCACCTACTCTCTTGCCGCCCTTCACAAGCCTATCCACTGTCACTCTTTCCTTCCCCAAAATAAACTGTTAAATGTTTATAGATAATAAATCAATTTGTTCAGTTGAATACAGTAGGCACAATCTGGTAGACTTAGTTACATAAAGATGCAGGTTTTTGAGAGCTCATATTTTGATTTAGGTTGATATGTTCAATTTTGCTGACTGTTAGAGTATGTCCACAAGGGTACAGAGTACCCCTAATCCAGCTGTACTCTCGGTCTGGCTCTCTGTTGGAGCTCCTGCCATTTTGAACCCCCTTTGGGCCCAGTCTGTTCTTATTGACTGACCAGTCTGTTCTGTGGTAGTTGTTCAGTTCAGCTCTGCTTGGTAGCATGTAGTCAACAACTCTACTACTCTGTCTCTGAACTTGCCTTGCCGGCTTTGATTAATTGCTTGAACTTTCAGTGACACGGTGGTAGGAAGTCGTGCTGGTAGCTTTGATGGGGTGGGGGGTTTTAAACAGTCACTGATACTGTTAACAGAGGTAGAGGGAGAAGTCCATTTGCTGCAGGTATTGTCTTGTGCAAAGAAGTGCTCTATCCGGAGGAGACATGTAGAACATACTAAGGAGTTTATAAAACCTGAAAAAGCATGATATGGGCTCTCTGATACCAAAATACATCCCCTTATCTGACATTACTGTGATTTTCCAAGGAAAAAACAGCTGCATTAGTATTTAAAAGCTAACATTTCAAGCTGGTGCGGCAACACGTAAAACGGTGTACTTTGACCTGGGCAGCGGCGTGACCAAAGAGGGGGCTTGACCCTCTTTGAATTCAGTCTGCCACCTCAGGTGCTATTCTAAGATTTTAACTTGAATTGGCAATTTATGTGTCAAATGTCAGATTTTATGTTTAAATAACTGTGGGCTGTGGTTACTTACAGCTTACAGCTTTTTTGTGTTTCAGTGTGATACATTTACTTAAATTGTAACTTTGGGCGTACATCTTCTCTTTGAGTCTTTAAAGAAAAATGCCTAGAGCACTTACATTGTAAATCTGTGCAAAAGAAGCTTGTCTTTTCCTCTGAGCTGCACAGCAGATTTGGAGGCAGGAGGAGGGTTGTTATTGGCCACTCAAAAAAAAAAAAAAAAAAAAATTACAACAAACAAAAACATCCATTGTAGTAGCATTGCATGTTGCCAAACCAACACCAGACATGGTAGATCATGTTTGCCTCAAGTTTTGCCTCTAGCTAATGCTGTGACGTCTCAGTGACGTGGGTTGGAAAAGGTTCTATATTAATTATTTCTATAACATAGTCTCATTAATCACAACATTACATTGTTAGGGTAAAGCATTCATCACTTTCTCTATCAGCAGGCAAACTTTGTTCCACTTTGAGGTGATCTGGCTACCTGTTCCTCCCTCAGCTCTCAGGAATCGCTTCAACAGCCAGAGGCAAAAATTCAGAGCCATCCATCTTCATGACAGTAAAACAAAAACCTTAGCACTAACTAATGATTCTGAGTTACAAATAAAACAGACAAACCTACAGCTATTATGGAATTTTGGGAGTTTTACATCAAACTTAAACAGTAGATCACTTTTAATTCATCTGAACATACATTTGATAATTGGTGCATCACCTGCTCCTTGGGGACAATAGGTCAGAAACAGTTCAATGCAAACAACTACAAAGAGACAAAAAAATCAACAAAGAAGTGCCTCAGACTAAGGCTGTCACCTTATATTCTGTATTGGGTATATATGGGTATTAAAATCCCCTATTGAAGTTTAAATATACATTTGGATAGAAAACATACAGTTCTGCAGCTCATTATGGCGCCTGGAGCAGTGAAATGCCCGATCCAACAGAGGGCACTCCTACCAGAGCCAAACCATCCATCACAAGGACACAGAAACATCCAAGGAGTTGTTTGGGCTCCACTCGATTATGTGAAAAGCAGCTGGCCCACTCCTTATCCACGACAAATCTGTTGGCCCGTTTGTCAGCCCACATCCACCCAAGTCCAGCAGCACCTCATCCAGGCACAAACTCGTGTCCCCGTGAGCCTGTTATTTGCAGCGACCATCACAACATACAAAAAAGTGTTTTCTGGGCTCTGCATAAATGATGACACACAGGTGTGAAATATCCGCACAGAAACACAAAATTAGCCAAAAATAATAAAAAAATAAATTTTATACTATTTAGGTTGCAGTACCATGTCCAACTACCAGGTGGTAAACTCCCAAAATACCGTCTTTGCATATTTTTGTCATATTTAGAAATGGCCAACAATTTGTTCCCAATGGCAAAATGGCCAATAAAGGGCATTCAGGAATAAGTGTTAAATCCTTCTATTCTCAAATAATGAGACAGATTAAAAATATTTATCTTCTAATTTAATAATATATTAGAAACAGTTTATGCAGATTTTTAAAATACTTCTCTTGTATTTTTTCTGTGACCAAAAACTTCAGTTGACATTATGCACTAAAGGGTATTTTCTAGGTATGATGCCTGTAACTATTTATACCTGCACTATAACTCCCTTAACAATAACACTGGAAAAAAAACATTTAAAAATGTATTCCTTTGTGATTTAATAATTCATGCATGAAAGGTTTAAAAGACTATAATACAACAACCTAACGAGGAGAAGCATCTCCACTTCAGAGGGTCTCTGTAGGATGTGTGAAAGATTTTTCAGATGTCTGTGCCCAGAGGCCAGAAGTCTCACAGTCAGCCTGTGAGTTTGAACATGTTATCCGCGGCTCTTCAGTCATTTGCATACAGCACTTGAAATTTTATTGCTCATACAAATTGCTTTATGACTTCCAGCGCATCCCTCACACATAATATGACCAAATCAACCAATCAGGAGTCAAATTATGACTGGAATTAGACAGCTTTCATTTGAGTTGTAAATTCTAATCTGTTACTAACAGGGTGTATTTGGTGATTTAGGGCAGTGGTTATTAACTGGTGGGTTAGGAGCCAAAGTAAGGCGCAGAGCTGCATGCAGTGAGTTGCAAATGCATGTCTGAAAAGAAAATATGTGGCCTTTAGGTTGATGATGCAGGGAGGTCTAAGCTGAGATACCCCATATCATTTATTTTACTTAATCTTTGTTTTATTTGTTTCTTGAGATCTGGACTTATTTTTCTTGTAAAGGTTGTATTCTAATGATTGGTGGTATTTTCTTAAATCTCTAAGGCACAGTGCCTTCAGCCTCTTAACTTGTGCAAAAATTTAGAAAATATGTTGTTTTGTTTACTCTGGTGGTAGCAAAAAACTAACCTTGAGAATATGGAAGGTGAACTTTGAGCCCCCCTATGACTATAGATGGTAGAGATGGCAAATACTTTGCATTTGGAGAGACTTTTTAAGTGAAGACAGAGGACGAGTATTTGATAAGACTTGGGAGCCTTTATTGAACTTTTTTTTTTCAATTTATCTGTTTAATTAGCAAAATTTGAAGGCAATTTGCATTTAAGAATTCCCAAACGACTGTGAATCAGTTCCCATCATTCACTTAAAAGAGCTATTCAAAAGACGTGACTTGTTTGTGAACGTCCCATCTCTACCACAAACCACCGTGGAAGTAGGTCAACAAAACTAAGCCTCTGTTTAGGAGTAGAAGAAGATAATACAATGATATTAGAAGATAATGTAACATGACAAGGTAAAAAAAAGCAAGTCACAACATTTTATCTGATGATTGTAGGCAGAGGCAGGCTAGCTATACCCATTTACCCCCAGTGCTTAAGCTAAGCTAATTAGCAGTGGGCGAGCTTTGGCCTTCTCTTTCTTGTTATTGGACGCACAGATGAAAAAATTGTGGCTATCTGCTTGTCATGGACTTGGGAGTGAGGCAAGACATGAAAAGAAAAAAAAAGTTGGCGTATGGCTTTAAGGACTGACTTGCTTCTCCTCCTGATGAAAGATTTCAATTCCTCTCCAACGTTTATCAAGCTCTTGTCCCATCAGATCATATCATAATGTGCATTTCTGCATATGGCTAACCTGGCATACTTTCCAAACACAGCAACAATTTTTCATGATTGGTTTTACGCTTTGTCTCCTTGATCTTCATCTTTTCATCACACTCCAACCTTCCCTCACCCTCCAGCTTGGTTTGGTTTATGCCTGGCAACACCTTATAGATCTGCCTCCTTTTTTCTTTTGTCAGACCCCATCCTCAGTGAAGAGGAGCATTGTCTTGGCCTCCTGGGTGCATTTCACTCATACCAGAATACCAGCTCTACACCACGAGAGCTGGCTGCAGTGCCACATCACGGTATGACCAAAGATTGATAAAATAATCAAGCATACTCTTTTTTTTTTCATCTCAATAATCCATACTAACCTCCTCCTCCACTGCCCTCAGGATTTTGGAGGAGCTGAACTGGCATCTTAAATCACACATGTTGAGATCTGCCTGCTCCAGAGTGCACAGAAACATGAAAGACAGCTTGGAAGAAGTGAGAAAAATTATCTTACTGCAGCTGTCAGAGGATAACACCACAAGTGCTGATTTTTTAACATGCTTCTGCTTGAAACTGATCAGTCATTTGTTTTAGGGTTGAGGAAGTTGTCAACCCTGTGGCTCATCAGTTTGTTTAATACATACTGATACATTTCACAGATTTATAGACGTAAGATTAAGTTTTCCAAAGCCTTGATGCTGCAGATACAGATAGACAGCTTTAACCCTTCAGTGAGGGCAGAACTTGTCCTGGATTCATCCTGCAGGACGTTACATTGCAGATAGTTTGTACATTCAGCCGGCAGCAGGTCACAGTTGCACAACAAGCATGAGGACCTAGCCCGGATTATTATAAGAGGCCTCGTCTGATCACCAGCACATGTTTATTGCTATTTATTCCCTGATCCTGTTGGGCTCAGGCCTCCAAGCATCGTAACATTCGCCAAATCCATATTCATATGTGATGCGACTTAGCTACACACAAACAGCGCACCCAAGAGCGCTCAGGGTTATGATAAACATGAGGTTTCTGATGATTAACATGTGAAACAGTGTGTTTGTGTGCCTCTGGTGCCCATCTGGAACATGCTGCAGACACAAACAGCTCTGCCAAAGAACAGACTGTGCTACATGAGTAGAACCGGTGTAGGGCTTCAACATGTATACATCAGTGCAGGATTAGGAGGCTATAAAGAAATTAATCAAAAGCTTCTGAAAGACAATTTTATGATGTCTAAATGTCCTCACTGTGTTGCAGAGAGTAATGTTGCTCTGCTTGTGGAAGGAGCCTGTCCCGCAGTTATGATGCCCCAGATCTTTGGCTAGACTCTTCTACTCTCAAGGTCCTTGATGGTGACATGAATCGACCAACTCCATAGTTTCACAGAGATCTTTACACCTTTCAGAAAATGAATGACCCTGATCTTGTATGATGAATTTTATTTTACAAACC